>JBBIGA010000146.1:8510118-8526449 GCA_037576975.1 Alestes dentex
GGAACAAAGGCGGATCTCTTTTTTGACGCTCATGTAAACAGTTCAGTTGGGTTATTTTAATCCCATTAAATTTAATCGAATTGAAGAAAAAGTGTCCATGTAAACGCGGCTCATGTTGTGAGGCTTTCATGAGACGCGAATCAGCTTGAAGCTAAACGTTTTAAATGTCGCTGTTTAATGTTTCCATATGAAACTCGCGCTTGTAAATTTAGTTCCGCATTACTTTAATCGCGTCTTCTCCGTCATACTGTGTATTCTCCATACGACATCATGTACTGAACCGTGACCCATGTACCGAATACATGTACCGTTACAGCCCTACTTCAGTATGGAGCTGGTCCCCCCGGTGTAGCTCTAACAGCCTCCACTCTTCTTGGAAGGCTTTCCACAAGATTTTGGACTTTCCATGGGAATTTGTGCCCATTCATTCTGTAGAATCTTTATGAGGCACTGATGTTGAATGAGAAGGCCTGGCTCACAATCTCCATTCCAGTTCATCCCAAAGGTGTTGGATGTGGTTGAGGTCAGGGCTTTGTGCGGGCCAGTCAAGTTCTAACACGCCAAACTCATCCAACTATGTCTTTATGGACCTTACTTTGTGCACTGGGTTACACAAAGTTGGAAGAATGGTGTTGTCCAAAAAGTCTTGGTGTGCTGAAGCATTAAGATTGCCATTTACTGGAAGTAAGGAGCATAACCCAAACCCTGAAAAACAGGTGTGTGCCAATACCTTTGTCCACATAGTGCATATTTATCATTGTTTCGTTATTACATGGATTTCAAATACCAACTCACAAGGGGCAGCCAGTCTTTTGTGGTGTCTGCTTTCACTCCTTTGTGTGCTGCTACACTTCAGTGTGTCTAAAAGCCGTGAGCTCTTAAATGAGCTATGTGCTCATTTGGCACTTGACAGAACAGTGGCCTGGTCAGACCAGTCAAGCTCTGTCAGTGATTCTGCAATCAGCAAGTCAGCAGGGCCTCGCATCAAGTGCCACTGGCACACATACTCTCCATGATGTAGAATGTTTATGGTGTTTGTTTTGATGCATAGTTAGAGGAACCCCAAAAGAGCTTTCAATAGCCAGTAATAGTCAACAGCAGCCAGCGACAGCCATTACTTTAGGTCAGACACGCAATGGTTTGAATTACAGTCTAGTTTTTTGGTAATCATTAAATGTCTGAAATATTTTTTATAGCCAATATCTGTATTTTTAAAAGTTGCAGTACTCCAGTAAATGCCACCGGAAAATCCCTCCAGTCTAAGTGTGTGCATAAAGTGTGACTCTGGATTGGTACATTTAGTTTAATGACAGTTTTGACTTATTTGACTTATTTAATAACTTATTCAAAATCCCAAATCGACCATATTGCCTCTCGTCTTCTGTAAAAATTTGCTCCCGTTTGTTTACAACTGTAAAACAACTGTAAAACTGCATACAAAGTAAAGAATGTTTTAAATGTATTTCAAGAACAAGATATGTTGGTGGAAAAGGGATACTTTGAAGTGAATACTTGTACATTTAACAGTAGAATTCAAAAAATAAAAAACAGAAAGCTGAAACTTTGCACCAGGGCTGTGTATGTGAAGAGGTTGGTCTCACTACATCACCTTGGTTCGCTTGAATAAAAAGTATTAAACAAATCAAGCTGTGAAATGTTTAATTTTGACATCACATTTATATTTTTGTTCTGCAAAAATGTGTGAAAACAACGTTGTTGTCCCTCTTTTAGGGCAAATAGGTGGTTTTCAATATTTTCCAAATGTATATTTATTAATAATTATTAATAACCTGTCTAATTATGCCCTGATTTCTTGCTGTTTCAAAATTGTTTATCTTCCTAGACCTAATCCAGTGCTTTATGTTATTGTGTGCCCTCTTGAGAGTGCCATTTGCTTGCATGGCACTTTTTATAAAATCTATGTGCTGAGTTTCACAACTGACCATTGACAACAATTCAACACGACACAATCAGTGGTACAGGATGTACCACGCAAACTAATGGTGAAAGTGGGTCTCCTACACTTACTGACCTCTGACAGCATCTGGCAGGTGATGGTTGGCTTGTGTGCCAGGGTTCAAAAGAAAACTAAGATTTGAAAGCCGGTTGAATTGGGACATCACTTCCCAGCTTTAGTAAGAAGTGCACAGTGCATTGACTTCCAAAATGACATACTCTGTCTTTCTCTCATTAACTTAATGAGATTTTGCCACAAAATAGGTGAGGCATGAAAAAGGCATTAATGTGTAAGAGAAGGTCAGAATGACAAAATTACAATCCATAACATTTAAAGGAACTCATACTTCATTTCCTAAAGGAAATTCCATTACTTCTTTTAAGTCTGGAATGGATATCTGCCATGCTTGACTCCAATTAGAAACAGCCATGAAACCTCTAATGGATATCTTTTTTTTCCTCTAGAAGTGTCTAAACATGCTTATTGCCAGTTAGGCAAGGGAAACATGAGGTCATGTTACCAAGTTGCTGCTGTTGCGTTCCATTAGGAAATAAATGTGTTTAATTCCAAATGCAGTGTGCGCTGTTTTACATAGCATCCTCATTTCATTAGGAGTATTTTGACCTTCTCCATTTTCAGAGTTAAACGTATGAGGAACATACTACAGTATCCGCATGGTTTTGTGGCTCTAAAACACTTGTATACATTGGTGGCATTTACAGGCACATGAGGTTAGCCAGCCAGATTAAAGACCCAGACAAGAGAGATTAGAGGAGAAAGGTTCATGGGAGCCATCCAGGCTTCTGAAGTTTATGAACCATAATGTGTTTATGATCACAGCCTTAGCTAGCTTAATCTGCTTTGTCATTATTATCTGATAATTATTGTTTGTTGAATCTAGGACTGACATGTTTATTGTCACGAAGGCACAGAAATGAGGCCCGTAAGGCAGATCTCAGGTGTTAGCATGGACTTTAAAGAAGGGTTGGGCTGTGAACTGTGCTGTGGTATTTATGAGCGCTGGTGACCTTTACTTCCAGTATAGTTTGATACAGGTTGTTTACTTCATTGAGCAGTTTGTATGTCATTTCAATGGAGATTAGGAGAACAGATCTCACATGTTTTCAGTCCTCAAGAGGGCACCATTCTCCAAAGATTGGTGTTCTTTCCTTAAGGGGAGGTCCATAGAGCCCTGCATGTGTCTTTATGAGAAGACTTCAAGCTTCTGTCTCTAATCATTAATATTTAACTTTTAAAATAATTAATTAAGAGCCTGACTTTTAATGTGCCCTCTCATCCTTTTCTCTTTATTATGTTTGAAAGTATATTGAGCGAAAGACAGCTCCAGTGTGGACTGGACCTGATGTACTGGTTTCTCAGACAGATTAAACCTAGTTTTAGATTAAATTACAAGGGCTATCTCCCCCTGGCAATCCTTTCTAGTCTAAAACTGGCCAAGGAAACCAGTCCCATTTGTTTTTAATGGGATAGACCCCATGGCTTGTGATAAAGACCAGGTTAAACCATCTGGTGTCCCTCAACTGCTTCAGCTTTGCATGTTCAGCTTCACTTTTATACATGGTCAGCATATGACACTGATAATAAATGCAAAGCACTTCCAGAAGTTCTAGGTAGAGTGAGTCTGATCCTGTTTGCTGTGTGTCTTCATGTTTTATTAACCAGGTGGCCTGATGTTTCCATGTGTACACACCTAGACTAGCCATTGATGGAACATAGATTTAAAAATGTGCATTTTTCTTTCCCTGAGAGCCATTTGTGACTAGACTAGACTATTGTGATCACTACTAAAATGATCACAATAATTACCTAACCTCGTTTGTGAATTTTGTTTTGTGAAGTAATGCTTTGGAAAGTAAAAAATATATTTTTTCAGTATGGTGGGGTTTACACCCACACAATGAAATAAGAAAGGGGACAGATAATTTTTGGATTATAATTCCCAATGCTTAATGGGACTAGCTTTGTAACACTGGTGCACAATTGTATAAGCAAACACTGGGCATTTTGCTGAATGAGGTTAGGGATAAATTGCATAGATTAGATTTTTCGCTTCAAGCTACTTAAAGTCACTTTTACAGGTGAATAGCTAAGAAACCTAAACAGAATAAAATTACACATGCATTTCAATTATTTAAATACATTTACATAATTACATAGGTATTTGTGCATAAATACATAATTAAGTTATTACATTTCAATTAATGCTTCTAATCTCAGAATGTATAATTGGATGATTGTTAATGTAAATTAAACGTTAACCACGCAACTAACTTGACTCATTTAACACAACCGAACTGAATGAATGAAATGTAAATTGATAGGGGAAAGTGTCACGGAACTGACAGAACCAGATGATTTAGACATGCAGCCAGCTTGATGGTTGTGTATGAGTTTCCAGAACTACATTTGGGTTAATTGTGCATGTCTCTTTTTTCGATTATAATTTTTACACTTCATACCAACCCCCAGTTCTCTAAACACATTCTCCAACTGATTAAACACAGTCCAGAAGGTCACTCTGCTTACTCCTCTTTCTTCCTGCTTCCGAATGGGCCAGGCAGCAGAACGCAGCCCTGCGTGTCTCACACCCTCCCGTTCTTGAGGAGCTGCACTCACAGTCAGAGGAAGTGAAGTCCGCAGGCCTTGAGTAAACATTTCGCCATGCGGCGGAGCCTTTTGCTCACAGCATGACGCTGGAAAACCTGACCTGACTTGTTCTGAAGCTCAGCAAGAGCAACAGAAACAGACAGACAGAGAGAGAGAGAGAGAGAGAGAGAGAGAGAGAGAAAGAGAGAAAGAGAAAGAGGGAGAGAGAGAGAGAGAAAGAGAAAGAGAGGGAGAGAGTGAGAGCAGCCTTGAAGGCATCTAGGCAGGCAGGATTCCTCAGTAACAGCGATCAATGGAGCGCCCGTGTGTTCTCTACAGCAGGACTGACCGAGCACGCAGGCCAGGCTGAGGATGTTGAAACTCATGAATAGCGACAGGGAGCTGAGGGCTCACCTGGTGATGCTCATGTGCTGCGTGGGTCAGTAGCTCTCCTCCTTTTCCTCTTCCCTTTCCTGCATCTTCTCTCCCACTGTTCTTCCTCTGCCTCCTGAGGAGCATAATTGCATCGGCTTCCTTGTTTACTGTGGGCTTTTCTGTGTTGGTTTTGGAACTGATGGTGTGTGCACGTCGATTGTGTGATTTTACCTTGAGCGAGAACTGCATGACTGTGTGTTTATTGTGTATTGTTGCTGTCAGAAGGAAAACCATATCCTCATTTTTTCATATTTTTAAAATAAAATGGAAATATGTCAACATTTTATGATGAATGGACCAGTAGAAATGCTCATGATTTACCTAAAAAAATAATTTAACAATAACTTCCATTTTAAGTTGGTGATGTTTTTGGGAGATAGTTTTGTTCTTTCAGGGATGTATCAGGTTGCTTGTATGTAACCATCATAATATCAGCCTTTTAATGACTGTTTATGCCATTTAATTGTAACAGCTGTAGTTTAACATTTAACGATAAGTGGCGCAATATAAATCATTCAGAATTGCTTAGAATAAAGTCTTACATTAACTTCCATTCTCCTGCTGCATCCTTGCAGAGATCCGAGATTGTTACTACAGCAGTTATACTTTAATGAGCATGTCTCTAATGTGAATGATTGAGTAAATGTTCATTGTGGTGAAGCAGGCAGTGTCCTTTATGGCTTAGTGTTGACCCCTGAAATCAAACAGAGGAGCCACTAGGATGGCAAATAAAAGGACAATGATGAAGGCTGTGTCAGAAAGACCATGTGTGATAAGATGCTCAGCATAGATGATTTCTCTGTTTGAATATTACTGTATTTGTTCTGTCTCAGATGCTGCACAAAAGCTTCTCTATATGCCTGTTCTAAAACTGGGACACTCGTCCTTCTGTGTCTGTGGCATGGATGTGGGAAGGCCTGTCGCTGTGGTTACGGGAAACAGAAAATACTGTGGTCAGGAGCAGTACGTAATGGAACCAAAGCCTCATGAAGATTGAGTCTTTTCAGTGTAGCTTTATATAATTATCTGTTCTCTAGGAGGAGGATCTGAATCGCTTTTTCTGCAGAGTGTGTTCCAGGAGTTTAGAAGCAGGACATTTGTATACTGTCATTTGGGAACAAAATTAAGATGATTATGTAAGATAGGGACTATTTACATAATGAGTAGTCATTTTTCTTATATCCTTGCCAATGTCCAGTGGGTATAGAAATGAATCACCCCTTTCTGCATATTCACATTTTGCTGCTTTGCAACCTGAAATGAAGACACACACACACACACACACACACACACACACACACAGACAGACATCTATATTTACTCTGTGCAGCTTATAACATCCAAGTGAAAGATATAATAGCATCATTTTAGAAAAAGAAATACTGAGATGGATAAAGGATCACCCCTCTCCTAATCAGGTTAAACTAATCACCTTCCTCATCGCACACAAAGTTAACTGGCTTTCTCCTGTGATCAGGCGGATTTGTCTTGATTAGTTCAGCATAAAAACAGCTAATCCTGGAGCATTCCAGTGCTTGGTAGAGTAACTGAAAGCAAGCAATCAGCTATGGGTGGCAAGGCACTGTCAAAAGATCTCAAGGATAAAAGATCTCAGGGATAAAAGATCTCAGGAGTCAGCAGACGCATGCAAAAAATGAAAGGCTTTATCTCTTGCTAAGAGCACAGTAAAATTTAGAATGAAAAAGTGGAAATTGTTTGGTACTACTAGAACCCTCCCCGGATCAGGCCGTCTCCTCCCAACTGGATGGAAGAGTGAGGAGGAAACAGAGGTTACCAAGAGGTTTATGGCTCCTTTGAAGCAGTTAGAGGAATTAATGGCAAAGAGTGGTCAGTGTGTTCGTGTGACGACAACATCATAAGTGCTCCACAAATGTTGCTTGTATGGGAGGATTGGAAGAAAGTAGCCTCTTCTCAAGAAAGGTCACATTAAGTCTCGACTGAGCTTTGCCAAAATGCACCTTAAACATTCTTAAGCCAAGTGGAAAAATGTGTTACGGTCAAACGAGATCAAAATCAAACTATTTGGCCTTAACACCAAACAGTACATCTGGCAGAAAGCCAATACAGCTCCCCATCCAAAGAACGCCATACCTACAGTAAGCATGGAGGTGGTAGCATCCTGCTGTGGGGGTGTTTCTATGCAGCAGGGACTGGGGGCAATGGATGGGGCAAAATATTGTCAAATTCTTGAATAAAACATGAACAAGAATGTTCCCCTTTCAACATGAACCAATCAGTGGCTGAAGGAGAAAAAAGTGAATAAACTTGCTTGGCATAGTCAGAGCCCAGATTTAAACCCTAAGAATAATCTGTGGAATGGCTTGAAGATTGCAGTCCACCAAAGGTCACACTGTACTAGTCAAGCTACACAACAACACAATTTGAATATTTTGAAGAGGGTGATTCTTTTCTATTCCCTCTGTATGTTAATGTTGACATAACAAGTAACTGCTGGCCACCATGTTTTGATTTGACCTGTGAGTGCCGCTCTATTGGCCAGGACATGCTGACTCATTGTAATTCCCAGAGATTTGGGTAGTACATGACTCTTGTGGCACAGAAGAGATTGATGAACATAAAATGAAAGCAGATTGAGATGTTTCATACACATACTGGTTTTTCATTATCTGGGATTGTTATGTACATGTGTCTGTCCATGCCAATACATTTATAAAGCGTAGATACTGGTACTAAATCCAACTGGATTACGATTATGGACTATAAGGGCCCAGAGTTACCTACATGTTCTGTAAAAATATACATTAAAATAGGAATGAGCCTGAAATATCAAATCTAATCTGTCTGAAAGTGATACATTAATTAAGGTGATGCTTCTAAGTAGTATTTGGTTGAAATTTGCTGTCTAGTTTCATTTAGATTCATTTGTGAAAACAGAAGATATTTTATCTTAATTTCAACTGATTCAAAAATGAACTTAAAACATTTGAGTATCATACATTATCATTTCCAGTTTAGTTTATCATGAGCATGTCACTAAAGGTGTGTACCTAAAACAAGGTCACATTATCCTTATTATTGCTGTAGACGTGTTACGTAGCTGTTCATGTTTATGTTGAACTGTTACATGTTGCAAGCTGTACAGTCTAGTATACATATCGTTCTTTACAAAGCTAGTTGAAGAGTCATAACTGAGAAGAATTTAATCAAAAATTGTGCAGCCGTACACAATCTGTATCCCTGTCAATTATCTGACAATGTCATCGTCCCTAAAAAAAGATGCTCTACAATGATGTGCTGCTTTTTGGAGCACCACAAAATGTGCTGTGCAGATGATGTTTCCCATAAAAAATGTAATAAATATGCAGAACAAACTAACAGGTCTGTTGTCTTTCCAGATGAAAGAGACAGAGTGCAGAAAAAGACGTTTACGAAATGGATCAACCAGCATCTCCTCAAGGTAAGCCACCATCTCTCTGCCTCTGTGTTCTCATAAAGGATTTGGATATTGCTCTAAACAGGGTCCAGTATATTAATTAGGGACTCACTGGCATGGGAATTGGTCATGTTTATGGGAATGGGGATGGTTACATATCTGCTGATACATAAATTAATTATAGAGTTTAAACTCTGTTTTAATCTGGCTGTATTAGCATTACAGAGAAATATTACATTTATTAGTTGAAGGTTACAAAGACAGTAAAACAAATAAATATATTTTAGTACAGTCTTCCAGAATGAAATATATGATCAAATATGGGTTTAAAATCTCTCATGAGACTTTTTAAGCATCTGCTTAAAAATGCACTGACATGATTGTGTATTGCTAGTGTTTCAGAGTGCATACCAAACTCAGTATCTAAGATACAGGTAAATGTTTGTGGTTTTTTTTTTTTAGATCTGAGGCTATTTCTCATTGTTTATTAGCAGGGAGATGGAAAGAAGCTCCAAAATAAACCATGGGAGGCTGTACTTGTGTTAATTACAGTGGATAAGATGAGACTGTTTCCACAGTAATTTTAGATGAGTCACCCAACAACTGCTGTCCTCACAATATCAAGAATATTTCCTTTTGTTTTGCTTGAAAGGTGTGGTTTCGAAAGAAAAATACTTTAAGCTGGTTTGCCCACATTTGCCCATCTCTTGTGCCAATGTGCATGTGCTGAACTGTTTCAGCTGAGTCAGTCTTGACTACATATACAGATATAACAGATTCCATTTAGGTAAAAAAGCAGGTAGTAGCTTGTTGGAAATACTTTGGTATTGATATGTAACAATACTGATTATATTAATACTGATTATATCAGTGCACATCCAAGGCAGAAATTCTGGACAGCAGCATCACAGGGCAGCAGCCAATCAGCAGCAAGGAGAAATAAATAATGTTCTCAGATTGGCCACTTTCAAACCTCCTGTCTGACTGTAACATTCGGGCCATGCCCAAACATAAACAACCAGCATGAGGACGAGGGGCGTGGCGGACGAGGCCCGGACATCACAGCTTTTTTCGTGGCAAGATATACTTTTTCATGCATTTTATATATAACACTATAATGAAAAGTGTTTTGGGAGCATATTTGGGGGCATATTCCCTGCTTATAGCAAAGAAAACACCCATGCATGAATTACAGTACAGTCTATACAGGGGTAACTTCTGGATTTTACATTGTAGCACTGTGGGAGACAGCAGTTCAGTGTACACTGTACAGCACGGATACCTTTACATTTTCTTTAAGGGTAGAGTATTAAGCTGAGTAAAAATTGAAATTAAAAATTGAAATTAAAGTGTTTTGGGAGCATATTTGGGGGCAGATTTAAGGTTTACACTGTAAAAATAGGTATTTTTAGGCATTTTTTTACCACATCACATATTCACGTTTTTTCACTATATCGTAACCCCCACGATATCTGTGTGTGTGTGTGTGTTTTTAGGTGTGTGTGTGTGTAGATTTAACCCTTTTAGTGACATATATATCATTTAAAAGAAATAGTACTGTGTTGTTATCTTTGCTATACGAGTTGGATAACCTGCTGCAATCGCCTTAATTCCTTCACAAGCACTGCTCTGTCTCTTGACATTTGGTTCACTCTCACTCTTTCAGTTTTTGGACTGATTAGGATCACAATATCTGTAATCATTTCAGTTTGTTAAAAATTCAAATTTAGCTAGATTTACTTGCACATAGATTTTTTGAATGTTCTTCCTTAGCGGTGAAGGTTTAAGAAATCCACATTAACCCACACGTTAACAGGCCAACCTGCTAACCCACAGCTTGAAAAAGCTAAAAAAAATAAATAAAAAAAAAGTAAAAAAATACAAACTTAAAACGTAAAATCTTGTAACATCTGGCTTCCTGGAGACTGTACACAGCACATAGAAAACATCAGAATCAGTCTGTTTTCAAATTAAAAGTACAAATCAAAGTACAATTAGATTATGTTCTCAAAAGAATCACTTCTGACTTACCTTACTGTCTGTGGTACTCCTGTGATGTTGTGCTTGTCGCTGTAGTGGTTTTTATGTTCTTGTCAGTCTGATGCTCATGCAGTGTCAGCTGAATGTGGATAGGGAAAGTGCCAACCTCTCAGTTCTGTTACATGACCAACACTGTTCAACAAGCTTAAAGTCTCTATACCTCTCTGGTGTCAGCAGCACGGGTTCTGCTTTCGTTTTGCACTGAAGCTGCAGGGCTGATGCAGCTAACCATTCCTTTTTAGTACTGACCACTGTGCAAACTGTAGGATTAAGTCATGCCTAAATCAAGTGTGTTCATGCAAAAACAAAAACTGTATTACAGTAAAAAGAATTTGTGAGGTAAATCTGATCATTCAAACCACACTGCGCTGCTAAGCTCAAATAGCCTTAACATGCAGTTTCCATGATTCTAAATGTTGCAAGATCGACTACAAAGAAAGATGGTATTTGGTTATTTGTTACTCGCTTATAATGGCAGATGCTGTTTTGAGATATGCATTGCTGGAGAGTTTTGTTCTAAAGTAAAGTGGCCATTTTTGTCATGTGTGAACACCGCAGCACACAGTGTGAAATTCTTTCTCTGCATTTAACCCATTCACCTAAGTGAAGCAGTGGGCAGAGAGCGATGCGGGGGAATGATACCTTGCTCAAGGGTCCCACAGTGGTGCCACTGGCAGTCCTGGGATTCAAACCGGTGACCCTCCCATCGCAGGCCACGTCCCATCTATCTTAGTCGGTGTTATGTTCAGACCACTGCAGGATTTGACAACAAAATGTCAATACAACAACCAGCGACTCAGGACTTTTAGCAGAAAGCATGGAAATAAAAACAAAAGCAAGAACAAACCACTACAAAGCTGATGGCTAAAGCTAAAAAGCACACTGGGCCTGTTGGAGACAGAAAGTAAGTAACTATAGCAATGGATAAAAGCTGAGGTTAGGGTAGTGGTAAATACGGACCAGAAACAAAATACTTGCAGAACACATTGACTGCACTCTCTGCATGAGGAGAGACTGAAGAAGGTCGACTATAGAGGCCCTCGTAGATGAAGGGGTTTGCATAGGGAATTGGTCTCATCTTGTGTAGTATTTCCACTCTAGAAAATCTCTTTGGGTTCTGTGGTCAGGAGAAAAACTGATTTCTGGATCTTCTGCTTCTGTACGCTTCTCCTTAAATAGGCGACTGCCCACAGCTCTTACCAGTAAATTAATTGGTCGACTAATCTTTGACTTCTCCCACACAGGGCTGGTTTACTCATGATCTGTAAAACCAATTTGCATGTTGCATTCATTTTGAGGCATGGGGGTAAACGGACATAATAGTGGCATTGCATTGTGGGATCAATTGCCTCTCACTGTGTGCTGCTATGTGCAGTTTCTTATCGCTTCAGCCCAAAAATACATATGTTCAATTCTGACATTTTAACATCTGGGTGTCTGGACATTGGATAGGTGTGGAGTGTTTGACTGTGTTGAGGAGGTTGTGTGGGCTTGCTCTACTCTCGCGGCATGCATTACAAATGCTAAACTCGGGCAGGAGTGAACAAAAACCATAGTGCAAAGTAGACAGGTGGAGACAGGGGTGATACTAAATTTTGTATGTGTTAAAAGTAGGCAGGTGCTGGCCTAAATGATGAAGCCACAGCAGACCTGGGGCAATATATTAATATTTATTATTTTTGTAATAAATTACTTTACAGTGTGTATATTATATTTTTTGCCATATCCTTAGAACTGAGATTGGATATTTGGATATATGCCATATTCCCTGTTACAGATGTTCCTAAGTTAAATTAATTATTTAAATAATAGTATGATGTACAATATTATAATATGATAGTGTTGTATTAGTAATATAATGATACATAATAACATTATAATTAATATTTTACTAATATTACTACTAGTGGTAATAGTATTAATATCAATAATAGTATTCATATTTTTATATTATAATAATTTTTTATATTATTTATATTAGCCTCATGCCCGTTGACCCCCGGATACCCACGGCACTACTGTGGATTAAGTGGTCACGGAAAATTAATGAATAAATATTTTAAATGAATTCAACATTAATATTAAATCAAATTTCATAAATGTTCTCTGCGTCACTTCTGTAACTTCATGGTTGTAAGTGTTATCTTACACCTGCATGGAATCAAGATGCTAGATATGTTTCAGACTTTGTTTCAGCGGTGTGTGATTGTGGAAGGTTTCTTCTTGGGGTTGGAAGGGCCAGCTCTAGCGCTGTTTGTAGAAAATGGGGCTGTTGGATGGGGGTGCAGTTTTCTGACCCAGAACAGAAGGCCCTGGTTCTATTTTGGCTGCTCAGCTGTGGCTGTGGGGGGATTAGGAGGGAGAGGGCTGGGTAAAAGTGGGTTAGTGAGGCAGAGTGCTCAGTGACTTCAGCGGCGTGGTATTCGGGACTGGCCACTGCGCATGGGGAGCCTGAGCGCTCCCCAGGCTGAGGAGTATCAGGCTGAAGTGGTGAAAAGTCTGAAGATAAGATTTCTGTCATTGGGAAGCAGCTAGCATGGTAATTAGAGAAAGGAGGAGAGAGAAGAAATTAACATTTTACTTACACTGACCATTCAGTGCCATTGTGTCTAACAGTAAATTGAAACTAGTTTTATACAGTACAGTATGTCTTCACAGGATCTTGTTTGTTATCTGAAATTGCTATATTTCATTTTGCAAACACTGATTATTGATATACCATAAATCTGTCAATGGTTTGTAAGGAACAGCCAGAACACTGAATTATTTTGTGAAAAACAAATCAAGGAGAGTTTAGAGTCTAGTGTTACAAATATCTGTAGTTTCCTCAAATATTATGAACATTGCCTCAAATATTTTCCCAAATAGTATTCCTAAGAACCACTACTAGACAGTTTTTATAGTCAGTTGCATAAAGAAGGAATCTTGTTCAGTCTGTCAACAGCGACCTGCACAGTGTTTGAATGATTAAACCAATAAGAAAGTGGGGAATAGTCACAGACTGTCTGAAGAGTCTGGTGTGCAGAGCTGGGAGCTGCATGTTGCTGCCCACAAAATAGCATTTAGTTTGACAAACATTTGTTACCAAAAGAAGTGCTTGGGTTCAAGACACGTATTGGGTACTGGAATTGCTTTTCTGTTTTGAAATACACTATATGGACAAATGTATTGGGATACACCTCTTAATTATTGAATTCAGGTGGCCCCTTACTTCCAGTGAAGGGCAATCTTAATGCTTCAGCATACCAGGACATTTTGGACAACGCCATGCTTCCAACTTTGTGAACACAGTGTTGGACATAGTTTTGTGCCCTAGTACACAAATCAAAGTCCATAAAGGCATGACTGGATGAGTTCAGGGTGGAAGAACTTGACTGGCCCGCACAGAGTCCTGACCTCAACCCCATCCAACACATTTGATATGAACTGGAATGGAGATTGCGAGCTAGGCCTTCTCGTCCAACGTCAGTGCCTGACCTCATAAATGCTCTACAGAATTAATGGGCACAAAATCCCACAGAAACTCTGGAAAGAATCTTGTGGAAAGCCTTCCAAGAAGAGAGGAAGCTGTTAGAGCTGCAAAGGGGGACTCCATATTTGAATGCAATGCCATCAAAGTCCCTGTTGGTGTAATGGTCCCAGTACTTTTGTCCATTTAGTGTATTTTAGTTCGCAGGTTTACCTAATATTACCTAATCATTTGATGCAGCCCAGCTATATTCCAAAAACATAGTTCCAGGTCCATGGATAGATGGGGGTTACCTTACTACGGGCTACGTGGTTAAATGTGGGAAACGTTGAAGGTCTCCTGTGTGAACTAGACACCGCAAACTTTTTAAAAAATTTTATGTGAGTGTTTTTGAAGAATGACGGTATTCGTGTAACCCAAGAAAGACAAATTACTGTGCGGAAATAATGCAGAACAGACTTGTAACTGTCACACTGTTGCTCCACGAGTATTTTTTGCAAGGCACGTTGCACTCCCAATATTCACAAGTGCAATTACACCACTAATGGTTTATCATTATGCATCTCTCCAGTAGCAGAATTAAGCAGGGCTAATGTTGGCAGTTAGTGTGTTAACCCCTAAAAACCCCTTATTTAGTGGCAACAATAGAAAGTAAGAACAGTAACTGAGATCAAAACAGAGTTAGCCTCACTGGAGTGTGGAAATATGAACCAGAGCAGAAAGTAAATTTGCCATTGCAACAGACTGGGGACCAGATTGGTTTCCTCCCCTTTAAAGTGAAAAGTAAAAACCCAAAATGTTCTATTTTAATCCTATAGCTTCTTTTGTATAATACGTTTATGTGTGTGATCCGTTTAATTATGAATTCAGTGCAAAACTTCCTCTGTCCCCCGCAGGTACGGAAGCATGTAAATGACCTGTACGAGGATCTGCGTGATGGACATAACCTGATTTCATTACTGGAGGTTCTGTCTGGTGACAAATTGGTGAGTAGAATTTTTTTTGATCTCACGCACGTTCGTAGTGTCTAGTCTAGTCTGTTAGTCTAGACATCATCCCTCGGCACTGTATATGTGTTTGTGTTTAAAACAGATGTCCAGGACACTTCTTTAGATATAAATTGCACTTTCTTGTGGTAACCTCACAATGCTCTAAAGGCCAGTACTGTAAATTTGGTAGATGCAGCAGTCCGCATTGGAGTGTTTTACTAAACGTGTATAAAAGGCCTATAAAACACACTTCTAACTCGCTCCCCCTTTTGTACCCAGTAACACAACTGACACTTTCTGTGCTTTTGTACCTAATAGCCATGATGCATCTAACAATGCATTGCAAAATCTAAAATAAATTAATTCACAAACTGCACATTACACCAAATTCTAACTGAAAATTGGTTGATTGTTAGAGAATGTTTAGTACTTTGTTTCAACCATAATTCATCTGTGCATCTGTGTTTACCATTACAAATGAAAAATCTGCTCAGCTGGTAGGTTTTGCTGGAGGCCAAAATACCATTGGTTTTTACTATGGTGTTTTGTTTATACAATGTCTATTACGTGGTTTTGCATTACATGATTGATGTAGCTTGGATGCATTACCTGAGTAATAGTAACTAGTATAAACTATTGGGGAATTCTTCTGTGGCTTGTGTTGGCCACACTTATTTCTCTATGTATGTCCTATAAAAACTATGCTAGAATTGTTTATTTTGTTCAAGTTTATGCCATCTGTGTTTAAAGATGCTGGAGGTTTGAAATAGGGGCGTTTGAGTAAAATAATACTATATGTTAATCAAATTCACCAAAGTAGTTGATCTACTTATTGTAGAATTAATTCTAAAGCTTAGTGCTGGCACTGATCAGAGGACCTTTTGAGGAAATACCCAAGTAGCCTCTGTGAAACTTTGCTACCCTCAAAGGGAGAGTGGGGCACAACATGACCCAAATTGTTTTTTATTATGATTATTTTTTCCATGTTTAATATATTTTTAAAAGGGACATATTATGCAAAACTCACTTTAGTTATAAAAGGTCTATGGGCTGTAAAAAACATGGTCATGAACTTCTTTGCACAAAATCACTCTCACATAAAGAGATCTCACCAGCTTTGTTCTTGACAGTTTCGGTTCAGAACGAGCCGTTTAAGGGCTCTGTCCCTTTTATGCAAATAAACTGTTGCTGGCCACGCCCCACCCATCCCATGCTAACGCTGCGTGTTTACCACACGTGAAACAGAGGCGCTATCCAGCCCTATATGTTTTGTGTTGTTCTTTGCAGCCAACAACACAACACTTCATTTGTGACTTGTCTTTGCCTGTAGCCGTAGCGCTTGGTGTCTTATGCGTGCTCGTAAAACCAGCAGACAAAAATGGCGGATCTTCAACTAATCTAGTGGGTGGGGGCTCGACA
>JBBIGA010000146.1:8526549-8539676 GCA_037576975.1 Alestes dentex
TCATAGAAGCATATGATTCCTGACACCAAAATCTTTCAATTGACTCACAGAAAACGGATGGATGTTTTTTTTTTCACACTTGGAGTGTTTATAGGAGCAATGGAGACCCAAATGGAAATACAAAAGGATGCAAAAAGTGAGTTTTGCATAATATGTCCCCTTTAATACAAGCAACATACACATCTCTACTACAAATGAAAATGTAAATTTTGTTTCTATAACCTACCATTTATGAAGGTTAAGCCAAATGTTTAGTGAGGGCCATCTTATCCCATAAGTGACCTTAATTTGAACAAAATCAGGGAGTAATTGAAACTGTTGCTGAAAAGTCTGGTAGGATGATACACACAATTTATTCAATATGATTGTTTATCATATTGAAACTATCTTGTTTATATATCAAGTGTTACACATGAAGGATAAAAGCAAAAGCTAACATATGTAGTCTTGAAAGTATCCAATTTACAAAGTAGAACTATTAAATAATATATTTTATTTTCATGCCATTTGTGTGTTTGAATGTGTTTTAATGTATGGGGGAAATAGACTTTTGTGGTTTATTATTTAGGGGTGCTGCGCTTTAGATTGGCTGACTCTTCTGACTGTTTGTGAGGATGTACGTTTCCTAACATTGCTGTATTATAGATTTGGAGAAGGTAATTAAAATAATATGGGTATAATTCTGTAACCTATTCACTAGAGTTGGGAATTGGCATAGAGACAGCGATCAGATTCTTTCATGATATTTGGGCCGCAATACGGTATTATTGCAAATCTTTGACTTGAACAGACAGCATGTCACATACAGAAGACCCTGGAGCCTTCTCTGCGAGTCAGTAACTTCCTTTCTAATTTCAGAGTCGATACATTCATTATATTAATAAACATTGATCATTGGTGTACATGCAGTTCTTAAATCAAAAAACGCTTATTATGGAAATAATAACTTTCATAGTACTCAACATAGTACTGATTTTTCTCAATCTTGAGAAACACCAGCCCTGACTGATGTCATAATTTTCAGATGAGGTTGTTATCGGAGTACAAGTAGCACAGGAGAGGCACGTGACACAAAGGATGTTTTAACTGGAGTCTGTTTAGCATGTTAGCTTGTGCTCCACTCTCTTGTTTTTTTGTTCTTTGGTCTAACAATCAAGGCATTGAAACACTTGGCACTTGGCACTGGGCTGTAGTTAGATGGGTCTAAAACAAATCTCCTTTACTTCTAAACGTTTCTCTCCATAGCCAGAGAATTCCCCAATAGTTCTGTTAATTCATGTCATTTCAAGTCGATAAGCACTAGGGTTGGGTATTGTTAGAATTTTTACAATTCTGATTCCAATTCCGGTTCTGCTTATTGATTCTGTTTCTTGTCGATTCCCCGTTTCTATTCCATAAAGGTAAAAAACTATTAACATAACAAAAACATCTTTAATCTAAACATTTAGAATGTCCCTGGGGCAACAGGAGTAAAATGCTGAATTAAGTGTTAAATAAATAAAATGTGATGCCTGACGTATTCATCTAAAACGAGTCCTAGTCCCGTGTGTCCTTGCAGATATGTAGTGTTTAGGAACATATAGGCAGAATCGAAATTTGAAAAAAAAAAAAAAAATTGGATATTTTCTTATCGGTTCTAAATTGGTTTCCAACCCTAGTAAGCACTTCCTAGATCAAATGAGGAGCTTCACAATTCCATTAAAATTGAGCATTAATGGCCATCTTGTCTGAGAACTCTTAAAAGTTGCTGTCTTCTTTCTTTTGTTTACTTTTCTTTCCTCTCTCTCCTTTCTTCCCCTGTGTCTTCTCTCCCTGCTCATTTCTCCTCATTTGTCCACTCGTTTCTGTGTGTGTGTGTGTGTGTGTCTCTCTTGTTTTCGCTTGCGTTCCCGCGGGTAAGCCGAGGGAGCGTGATTTTCTGAAGACGTTGCGGTTGGTGAGTGCGGCCGAAGCATGTGCAGTTGAGCGGCATGGACGTGTGCAGGATGATGATGATGAGGATAAGGGGGTAGGTGTGGTCACCTGCCCCACTCCCCCCCCTTTCAGTAACACTACTAACGTAGAGTGTGCAGTGAACATTAATCCGAGTGCCAAACCCAGGCAGCTTGGCTTCTTGATGGTGGACTGTAGGGTTTAGAAGTTCAAACGTGTACTTTAGGGACCGGTCATCACCACACACCATACTGTTTGAATAGAGCCTCTGCCATTGATGGGGTTGCCATGGAGTGCTTCAGAATGCGAGACTGGCCTCTTTCTGTTTCTAGAAGTGTCTAAAAAAAGCTTGCACTGTGAATGAATGACTTGAATCAAATTCCTTGCGTTTCATTGAATGATCACCAATCGTCTCGGTGCCATCACTTTTAGAACCTTACGATTTCTTTACATATATATATATATATATTTTTTTTTTAAGTGTTTGCAAACCAATTGTTTTTGCACTTTTGTTCATTTAACAGTCCTTTAAAAATAAAAGTGCGCAGTACACTACTTCAAATAATTAATATATAATTATTGAATTTTGCATATACCATTAATCACAGAAAATCATGCCCAACCTTTATATATATATATATTTATATATATATAGTGTGTATATGTAGGTATGTATATACTTGAACCGACCAATATTAAAACAGTATGATTAGTATGAACTGTATGAAATAATAAATTAAATGCCAAATGAGCATGAAAATGTCTCCTCAAAACAAGTGTTTGTTCACAGTAGTACAAAACAAGTCAATATTGGCGCATATGATCAACTATATTGGTCGGGTCCTATTATATCACAGTTAATACCGTTATCTGTACTGCACCGTGGAATTCAGTCAAAGTCTTTAGTTACAACTTGTAGGTGGCTGCCTCTTAGAATCACAAACACTGTGTATATTGGTCATCTGTCATCAGCTGATTTACAGACACATGCTTTAAAACAAGCTTAAAGTATGTTTTCGTTTGTGTGCTGTCTGTAAAGTTTGTAAAACAGTGGCCACAAAAAAGAAAACATCCTTGCGCTATTGATTTAGTTAAAGTATCTCACACATTTCTGTTGCAAGGAAACCAATGGGTCTCAGCACATGTTCTCTCTCTCTCTCTCTCTCTCTCTCTCGCTCTTACTGTCTGTCTCTCTTTCTCTCTCATGCATCATTTTCCAGCTGATCACCTTGGCCTGGCACAATTGTTATATAATTTAATTATTGACATTTTTGAGCTCCTTGAAATTATTGACATAATTATTTTCCAGTTCATCATTTCCCATTGGGTTGAGACAAATGCTTGCAAGTAGAAGTACTGAACTCCTGCCCGGTGCCAGAATGTGTTCTGATGGCAGCGCCCAGCAACGTTTGTTTATCTGATGTTTGTTTATATGTTTATAGGGCAGCGATGAGTAATGTTTGTTTATTTGAGCTCAAACTGTCAGTTTAGCATGAATGATTGTGACAGGCCTATGGCTGCCACTTGTTATAGCGCTGATTGTCTCACGCTACAGCCGTAGTGCTTCACAGTAGCTGTTTCAGCCCTGGCAGTCTGCTCCTTCTGCCCCATCACGCAGCCTGGAGTTCCATTAGGCCTCGCACTCACCCCTCACAGCTCTTTCTCATAATGATCTACACGCAGCTCCAGAAGCGTCAGCATTCGAAAGGGTTCAGATTTCATCTACAAAGATTAATGAAGTCCACTTGTGTTTTATGCATTAAACCTTTCTAGTGGATCACCATCACTTTGGTATTCAAGTCTTTGTTATTCTACTCAATGCGCACAATGGAGATGTATTTTGATGTATTTTGGTCTTTTTGTTCTACTCTCTCATCTGCCACTCCTGCTCATCAAGACGATCAGCTTTCCTTTCTACTGCACTGATGCTGCTTTGTAGTTTTGACCCTCAGAGAAGTAGGGGTCACTGTTTCTTTCTCTCCTATGACCTCTTATAGAACAGGGAAGTGCCACTGCCCATCCGACTCCTGAAGATGTGGTGAGTGTGTGCTGCTGAGTGAAGGGGAGGGAGTGATACACACTTACGTTTTCTTTTTGTCCTCCTCCCAACAGCCTCGGGAGAAGGGCCGCATGCGCTTCCACAGACTCCAGAATGTACAGATTGCACTGGACTACTTAAAACGGCGGCAGGTAAGACCCAAAAAACATCCTGCTCCATATGTACAAATAATAAAAGCAGAAAAGAAAATAGTCTATCAAGCCAATAGTGTCTGTAACCATGATATTTGAAATTATGAAAAATACCAGTTCCACACTGCTAAACACAATTTACTTTCTTTGTTCAAAAATGTGTGCTGTAAAAAACTAAATTAATAAATTAACTATTAAAATGACCCATTTTTGGCTTTGTTAGGTCAGGTTCTTTACTTGTCAAAGTAGAGCCTTAACAGTGTTGAGATCAAACCCAAATCACCACCCCTCCCATCCAGTTACACTGCGAGTATAATGCTGTATTGTATAGCATGATATTGTAGTAGTATAAAAAAGCCTAATCCTTGTGTACTCCCTCATTTGTGTGCAATATTGCGTTGTCAGTTATGCAGCAACCTAGTGTCACTTTTCATGTGTTTTTTCACCAAAAAAAGCATACAAGCAAATTGTTTTGACATGAACATCATAAACCAAGGCTGTAAATACAGCTGTAAACGAATAGGGTTTATACTCATTATTTATTAACCATAGGGTTTATAGTCATCATTATTTATTACCCATTGAGTTTATAATTATTAATTATTACCTATAGGGTTTATAATCATTTTTTACTACCAATAGGGGTTATAATCATTATTTATTACCCATAGGGTTTATAATGATTGCACTGAATTTCTGAGAGATAACAGTTACAAACCACTTGCCTTTACAGTCCATCCTAGAATTTGAAATTCTGCACCCAAAATAGAGATAAATGAGAGATGCAGTATTTTTGAGTGAAAACAGACATGGTTCATCATAAATTGTCACAGATGCTCTTCAGATCTGTTACATTACAGCTTGCCTTCTTAACCATGCTGCCAGTTCATCACCAACAAAGGAACCTGAAAAGGGTAAACACATTTCTCCGAAGGAGCCATTGTTCCTGAGCACATGTTCTGTCCTATAGTGCCCTCTTCTGGACATTAACAGGCAGTAACTCTGCTGGCTTGTACAAGATTACTTTTTAAATATTGTGAGAACTTTGGCTTGTGAGCTCAGTATTGTGAAACGCATTGAATTCAGGACTGAGTGTTTACTTTCTGCCATTTAAATGAGGCTGGTCTGTCTGGCACAAAATCTGATAAAATCTGATGAATTACTCGACACAAAGAAAGCTGCAGTTTCTCACACAAAACATTTCTATTCCCAGAGCTTCTACACATTCACAAAACAGTGTGAAGTTTGTATTAGTAGTTCATTTTTTCAGTGTGTTTAAAAAGCTATGTTATCGTATTTTGTCATTACGGTGCACTGAACAAGCTCATGAGGTCTAACTGAGTTAGTCTAACATATACACAATGTTAATAGCATGAACGACTTTTTTTAGGAGGCTATCTGTGGCTCTTAGGGGTTTCTGATTTTGAGATTTTAAGAGCAAATTCCCAAAACGCACTCAGTCCAAAAGGTTTTGTTTTTTTTTCAGAAAATCAAATTTTTTTTGTTTTGCCTATTGGAAAACAATTCTTAGAGGAAATATTTTTTTAATTGAAATTTTACAGTTACTTGTCATTTTTCAATGCCTATTTCTAAAGTGCAACTCCAGCATATATAATTAAAACAATTTTAAAGAAAATCGATATTCAATGTCACAAAATTATGTCGTTTATTATAAGTTTATAAATTATAAGTTTAATATTTATATCCTACTACATGACACGGCATAGAGTCAATGACAGCTAACTTTGTTTATGATCTACCGCCTGGGAGAGCTGGGTAAGTAAGTACTACTCGCGACTGTGCGAGTCGACTGAGTGAGTTTTGGAAATTCACCTAATCTTGTACCGTGTATTATGCAAAGACTGAGTGAGTTTTGGTCAGTTATACTATTGCACATAAAGAGGTAATGTAAAAATATGCCAATAGTGGTGTTACCTAAAAAATCACAAAAAATGGACTGAGTGAGTTTTGGAAATTTGCTCCTCAGTTGTAACATATGTCTTCAGTGCAACTTTTTGTTAAAGATGTAAAGATTTTTATACATTTAATAGTTATTGTGCTACGAAACACAATGTGCCTAAAACGTGCTTTATTTGTGGCCATTAAGTGACCGTTCATTTGTGAAACCGACCCCTTAATTTGACCTCAAAATTAAATTTAAGGCATGAGTGTGAAACCCTTTAATTTTGAATTTAAGGCATTCATTCAGAAGGTTCTACTATTTAATGGGCAAATTTGAAAAAGTAAGGGGAAAATAAAATTTCCTTCATTTCCTGTATGGGAAATTAAGGTCAAAATTAAGGTCATTTTAAGTGGTAAATTAAGGCGTTTGGTTTCGTAGTAGTTAGAGGGAGGATTGGTAGCTGGTTGAAGACATGGCTTGTCTTTTCAGACTGTATTCTTCTTCCTGCAGGTGAAACTAGTGAACATCAGAAATGATGACATCACAGACGGCAACCCAAAACTGACGCTGGGATTAATATGGACCATAATTCTGCACTTTCAGGTCAGTCAGCCGTAGCTCATTTCACGGCATTG
The DNA here is from genome assembly GCA_037576975.1 of Alestes dentex. NCBI lineage: Eukaryota > Metazoa > Chordata > Actinopteri > Characiformes > Alestidae > Alestes > Alestes dentex. The sequence continues at coordinate 8,533,210 of JBBIGA010000146.1, forward strand.
CTTGGTTTCAGATCTCGTTGTCTACAGCAGCGGTTCCCAACTCGGGATGAGGGTGGGTCTCAGTGGTTTAAGACCCCTGAGTCTTCCTGAAAGCGTCAACAGCAAACATTATGGAGGTTGCTGTAAAAATCTTTGAACATGCAAGCTTCTCAAAGCGGTTTAACTGAGCGTGATCTTGAGTGAAACTCGTTTGCACCTCTGCCGCAATTTAAAATATTTTGTTTTGCTTCGTCCATCCCCAGTCGTATCCCTGTCGACAAACAATTCCATTTCGTTTCACCTGTAGACCATAGTTTACTGTATAGTTATGTTGCTCATGCGTTATATCTAGATTTGTTTCCGTTGTTTTAGGTTCTGTGAGAGTAGGAGCAAAGAAGAATGCACCATGTCTAATGGATTTACTGAGTATGTTTTGAACCACCTGCCCATTGGTGAACGTATTATATCGTTGCTGCAGGAACAATTCAGTTTTTTATGTGATGTTTATGCTTTTTCAGCATTTCATGATGAATGTACATGATGACCAGCATAAACAGTACTAAAGGACCTAGAATTAAATCTTGCAGCATTAACGTGCATACTAAGTTAACAGCATTTTTCTTCTACATAGTTGTTTTAGGGTTTTGTTCTCAGTGGCAGTAAAATGTGGACCAACATAGTTGAACCGATTAAAGCAATGTCAGATTTGTTGCTGTTCGAATTATTTCAAGCATTGGATCCATTTTGGAGCAACAAGAGTTCCTTTTTTGTCTTTCGTTTTCTGATTTGTAGCACATGTTTATTGTCCAAGACCATTAGACTTGAGTTTGCTGTATTCGAAGATGAATAAAATCAGACTAAAGTTTGGTTTAATTTAAAGCTGAAACCACATGGTCTCCTAAATAACCAGCATTCACAGCAATATTTAAGAAGTATGTCTCTAGGGCTTGCTGCTTCATGCGTAATGCTTTGTGATATGTTAAACATTAAAAGTGTCACCTTGTCTAGTGTTTCAGAAAGGTACCCCCCCACCCAAACACACCCACTCATAAACTGTTCGTACAGTAGACCCGTTTTTAAGTGGTTTGCGTATGTGGCTTTGTGGTATTAAAGTGGAAAACCATAAATTACAGATACTTGTTAGTACATACTGCTGTGCTGCCTCTGATAACTCCTGTAAGTACAGGGTGTTGAGTAATATGGGCAGACCCAATTTGCAGTATATCTCATTGATGCTCTTGCCTGCAGGAACATTCCATGTCAAGCTTCAGTGAAATACTGTGGTGTGCTAACATGAAGGTTGAAGGACTTGACTGGCTTTTATCATTCAGCCATGCAGTGTGATGGATCCAGAAAGGGCTGCATGATGTGGACAGTCCTTAGTACTGTGTTTATACTGCTGCATATTGCGATTGTGATGGCTTACAATATATTAAAGGGCCAGTATCATCACTTTTCTGGAATTCAAAAGCCTTAAAATGTGGAAATCAGAAGATTGGTTATATATGTCAGCCTTAAAGGCACAGTAACAAAAACAGGCTGTTTAATTCTGTCTTTGGAAAATTGTCACGTAAGAATTATATTGATATATATATTAATTATATCCTTTTTTGGCACAGAAACCCGTCAAACGTCAGGTAAAAAATAAAATAGAAGGAAAATACAGGCCCTTTGTAAACACCTCAGCCAATCAGTGCACTTAATGGTTAAAGGTTGGCCAAAATAATTTGAACACCTCGATTTATCAGAACACGCAGAACTGTGATTGGTCACCCTGTCAGAAACGCTGTGATTGATTAGAGGCTTGCTTACATATGGAATAGAGTAGAATAGTCTTTAGTGTCACTGTTACAGGAACAACGAAAAACAGTTTGGTAGCTCTTCGTGGCAGCATAATAATTAAGAAAATAAATAAATAGAAAACTTTAAATGTAAATATAAAATGTAAAATGTCAACAATACACAGAGGAAGGGAAAAGAAAATAAAGGAAACCCCGTATACAATACAAAATGCAGCAGTAGTCCAGTTATATTGCACAGTCATGTAAGAGCATATTGCACAGTGTCAGGAATAGTCATATTGCACATATATATATATATATATGATATTGCACATCACATCCTTCTGTGATATCAGAATTGCAGAGGGGTTTATCACCATAACTGTTGTGTTAATGTGTTTAAAGTATGGCGTAACTGTTCCCTGTACGTTGTTTTCCGTATATGTGATCTTTATGTGCCAGTGAGATATGGTTCTGTTCCTTGAAGCTATCAGAGGCCCATATAGTTAGTCCTTATCTGAGCTGATGCCTGAGTGTTGCAGTTACATGTGTACTAGCGCAGATTTGCCGGAATTACTGGGAGGTTTTCCCTTTTGCAGTGGAATTCCTGGTGTGTTGCCCATGCAGGGCTTTCTGAGAGCTTTACCTGCCACTCGCACTCGCGACCCTGTCTGTGGCAGCTGGCACATCTGTGTGTGTGTGATCTCAGCCCGGTGCTCATTAGGACAGCTGCGTGTCTGCACTGATTTACTTTGTGGGGTGGGATTTTCAGGGTAACATATTGTCTCTTAGTCTCTCTCTCTCTCTCTCTCTCTCTCTCTCTTTCTTTCTCTTTCTCTCCCTTTTTCTTTCTCTCTCTCTCTCTTTCTCACACATACACTCTGCCTCTCTCTCTTAATCTCTCTTAATCTGTTTCTCTCGCTCTCTGCCACTCTCTCTCTGACTCTGTTTCCTTTTTTCTCTGTCATATGTCTCCCTGTCTCTTGCATACTCTCTCTCTGTTTTGTTTTTTCCTCTCAGTGTATCCTTGCTTTTCTCTGCTTCTCTCTCTCTCTCTCTCTCTCTCTCTCTCTCTCTCTCTATGTTATTAATATTACTGGCTCTATCAGCATGCTTTTCTCTCAGCGCTGGGGGAGAATGTTAGTGTTCTCTCTTTCTGCATCCTGACATAAACCAGTTTGCAGCCCAGTCCTCTCAGCAGCCGCAGCAGCAGCAGCAGCCTGGTGATTCCTCTTTCCTCTGATTCTCTGCTCCAAGCTGTCAGGCAGCCAGCAGGAATGTTCAGACTTTGTCCAACGGCGTGCCTCGACATTTTCTCAGCGTCTCTTTCTCCTGAACCACACTGAGTACCTAGTCTTCCTGCAGGCCCAAAGACCTTTCAAAGCAGACAAAAACACCCGATAGATGGGGCGTACCAGAAGAATTTTTTTTAATGCTGAGGCTCATAAAACACATTGACAGGTCGCGTTGGGTGATGTGCTCCAGCACCTGCTGCTGTCAGTCTCACGCAAGCCGTTGGGCATGAAGCGCTGGTGGCAGTGGGCCTGTTGCCTCTTGAGTCTGCAGATGCGGGGCACCTATCGGAGCTATTTTCGATGACCCTGCACTGATTCCAATTCCTTTGGAGATGTTCAGATTTTTTTTTACCTTTTTAAACTGTGCTCTAACTTAGATATTTCTCTTCCTTGACCAAAATAAGCTTTAACCTTTAATATGGTGATTTACAGCTGTTTTATAGGCTATTCAAGTTTGTCAGAGCTACAACAAAGAAGTACCGAACTTACAGAGACCAATATTAACCATTAAACAACATTATGCAGTATGTTGGTCAGAAACCTGAGTGTGTTTATTTCTTTTTTAGTTACAGGAGGCTTCTCTGTGGGATTGTATTGTCAGTCACTGATGGCTAGGGGGCATGATTAAATCATGAAGTTTTACATGATCTCACAAGCCCACATCCAAGTCCCAATTCTTTTTAATCTAGCTGTGTTTCCCAGAGCTGTAGTGCCAATCTCAGAGTCTCAGAGTCTCAGAGTCACTGTCCGCACGGCAGCAGCGTCTCAACACGTTTGAAACTGAACACTATCCATTTGACTCCATGCAAATACAGCCATGGAAAAAAAAATGAGACCACTTTTCCCTTTTTTCTGTTCACTGTTTGTACAATTTGCAGCAGTGTGTGTGTGTGTGTGTGTAAAATGCACAGGTTGCTATTTTTTATGATCTGTGTAAGAAATAAGAAATGCCTCCATATGTGTTGTAAGTGCAGTAGTGTTTGTAGAGCAGCTTTTCTAAGTGCTGTATTCCAGCAGCTTCACTCCTGATTCTGTTTCTGATGGGATGAAACACATGCACACGGTGTTTTGTAGTTTAACTTTCCAAGGTAAAATAAATTGTTTATAGGTATTATTTTTACATTTTTTTTTTTTAATTTTTAATAAAGTGTGCTCAATGGTGTTTAAAACATTTTACACAGACACGTTCCCACACATTACAGAAGCAATGACCAGAAAAAAAATGGTCTCTTATTTTTTTCCATGGCTGTATATACCCATTCAGCCAACATTTTTTTTTCTTTTGAAGAGTTACTGAATCTGTCATTGATATTTTAATTAACCCCAGATGTTCTTTACTTTTCCGTGGGTGTGTCCATGCCCTTCCCCTTTTCACTCTGCAAACTTTTTTTGAACTTGTTGAATAAAGGGTGTGTAAGTGGCGTCTGAATTCTATTCATGTCCTCAGGCAACAATAATACCAAAGAATCTTTTCGTTTGCTGGTCCTGAGCTGCAGCACGACAGCGGCTTCTACTACTTTCACATGTTTTAGTGGAACAGGTAGAAACGCGATGTTGTCAGTACTCCAAGATCAACTGCATGTTTCATTACAATCAGAGCCTAGTTCTCGAAGAGGATCTTTGTTAAAAAATGTGTTCTTGTATTTCCACCAGTGTTAACCCATAGAGTGCAGCATGATAGTTCTTGGCTTCAGGGCAATCTTAATAAAATACTTTGCCACTGGCTTGTATTAAAGCCTCATCACAATGGATTAGAATCACTGAAATATTTGTTATTGCTGGGAAGTAACATTCAAATTTAGTGGAAAATACATATTTGAATGAAGACATTTGAATATTTAAATCTGTCTGAACGCTGCCCAGCAGGTAAGAAACATGGCGACATCTTTGGTTGTGGCTCCAAAACGATGGTCCTATGTCGTGAGAGAATTCCAAAGACGGTTATCGTGAAAATTCTAAAAGCCTGGTACAAAATTCTGACAGTGTCAGAAATGTAGGATCTCGAAATTTAGATCTCACACTTTGACTCTGCTAAAACCTATGTCCTCTAACCTCTTTGAACTTTTAATTCATAATTATGCTGAATGTCTTCTCATGAATTAGGGATGTATACTGTCTTAGAAAACTTCTTCTGATGTGTCCTGCTTATGTATCTTTTGCATTTGAAAATATCACAACATATTTGAAACAAGAGTAAAATTCAGATTTCATTAAAGCCCAACCTGTTGCATTAAACCCCGACCTGTTGCGCATGGGGTAAACAGACTATATGAGAGAGAGCGTCTTGGAACGAGTATTGTGATATTATGGCAGGCTCATAAACAGCCTTTAAGACACTAAAGCTTATGAAAAGAAACTGTTTGTTGTGGTTTAATTAAAAATGATCTGCCTGTGAACACTTGTTTTAGCACTGCTAGTTAGCTAGTTACCTGCTAGCCAGCTCAGTTAGCTGATTTGAGGCTGTATCTTAACTTTATTGAGTGAAAAATGAAGGACTGAAGAAGGGAGTTGTGTGCTGAACTGTGATTTTTATCAGACTTTCTGAGCTGTATGTCTGAACTCACATGCGCCCCCTGCGAACACCCCATTTTTGTTCGAAGCAGAGTTGGTATGAGACACTCTGTTCTGGAGAAACTCTGTTAAAGAGAATTGTTCAGAGTGGTGGTGAATGTAACTGCTGCACCATTAGTAACCACCTAGCTACACCATAGCTACCTCCTTGTAACAACTAACCACTGTTGCCATAGCAACTGTGCAATCATACCTCACATTTTCTTGTGGAAATGCAGTCTAGCTTTTATGAGCCTGTGTAGAGTTTTGGAATGATTCCAAAGCCGGTGTATTGCATGTGTATAGACTTTTATTATCAGTTGATCAGGAGCCGAGTATCTAGCTCAAAGGGTGACGTGACGTCACCATGGTCAGTGCAGGTCTATGGGGAAATTTATCGATATATAAAATCGATAAATTTCCCCATAGACCTGCACTGACCATGGTGATGTCACGTCACCCTTTGAGCTAGACCAGGGCTGTCCAAAGTCTGGCCCGCGGGCCAATCACGGCCCGCCGTCAGATTTCATACAGCCTGCAGCTTCGGTCTTATAATGTGTTATTTGTGGCTCGCGAGCTCTGGCAGAATAATCAAATCATAAAACTTTAAAAATATAATTCCTTTTACCACATGGTGGCATTCTAATGCTATCTGGCTCTGCATCCGTGCCGCAAACCCACGCTTTTCTGCCATGATGACTGCAAAGAATTAGCAGCAAGCTATCTGTTTCTTGATTAATCTGAAATTGAGTGTTTTGAACGGTAACATCTGTCACTATTAACACTGAAAAGCCTAAAGCACATTAATGAACTTGGACTTATGGCACTTATTTTATTAAACTCTTGAATAAGATTTGGTTAT
>JBBIGA010000146.1:8544050-8565753 GCA_037576975.1 Alestes dentex
TTCACGTACGAATACGAGTATTATAACGAAGTATCGGCCCGATACCCGATACTGGTATCGGTATCGGTGCAACCCTAATAACAGTGTGTTTTCGTGTAACTTTTATGGTTAAAAAAATGTCAGAAGGAACTATTGGCCTTTTGACATTTTTGTGTTTTGGCCTTCTGACATTGGCTGGGCATCTTCACTTTATCAAATTTGGCCCTCTTTGCGAAAAGTTTGGACACCCCTGAGCTAGACAGACCCAGGCAGCTGCAGTGCAGAGGAGAAATCCGCTGCTAAACACTTTTTCTCTGCTGTTTTGTCTGCTTTCATGGCTATGCACGCTTTTCCCCACCCATTTTTGGGCACAGATGTTTTGCTCCACCAGTTTTCATCCTTCCTTGACCATAGATGGCCTGGTAATCGAGAGCAATTGAACACTAATGTTTGGGTGGCTCTCTCTCTCTCTCTCTCTGTGCAAAAGTTTGGCCACATGGCACTCCTTCGACAATGTCCAAAAAATTGCTCATTTAATTGGTCATTGAAAATAAATGGGGAGAGAAAGGGTGAGAATCAGAAAGAGAGAGTGCATCAGTTATTTACAATAAGTATTGTGGTGAAGAATTACACAGGTGAACAAAAAATTTTTTTATAATCATCAGAAACCACAACGCACTTCTAAACCAGTTTTTCATGCTGATTTCTAAACTTTTTTAGTAAACACTACAAAAAAAATAAACACTACAAAACCCACATAAACTTATCTCTGACGATTTTGACCTGTTCACCTGTATCCCTGTCTTTTTGAAAAATGTTTTACAGAAATGTTCATCTGTGAAACCATAGCAACCAGCTAACTAGACATTAACAAACTCTGAAGTGCCATCGTAACCACCTAGGAACTCTATAGCAACCACCTAGTAACAAGTTACCATAGCAACCATGCCATTTCTCATGGAAATGCAACCTAGAATTTGTTCAATCGTTTTTATAAGACAAAGGCTTTGTGCATAATTTTCCTTTTCTTTAAATACGTTTTCTTCATTGATTAGGTGTAAATCAGCCAGTTCAGTGATAGGTCCAGGTTGTTTAAACTGAAATTAAAGTCCACATGAGTCTTTGCACCAGTCTGTGCCTGGTTTTAGAAAAACAAAGCGAGAAACCTTTGTCATCTGGGGCACCTCGCCCCATGGTGTATTAGTTAAGCCAGCCACGCTACCCTGTTATTTTTAAAGCCCACACGATAGGATTGTACCTCTCAGTCTGGTGGATTCGTTCTCAGTAGCTCAACTTGCTGTGTTGTGCTCAGTGTTTCTACATGCGATATGCTGCAATCAGCCATTAGGCTGCAGATGGAGCGTGAACCTCTCTTCTCCTCTTACGTGTTCCCCTGACCCCCCCCACCAACCCAGTCTCTGACCACTCACAGATGATTTGGCCTGGGGAAAATCTGCACAAGCAGCAGGGCTCTGTAGATGTCTGTGTTTACACTTCATATGAAACACACCAGGACGGTCTCTTTGTGGTGGCAGAGGGAGGTAGTGCTCTGCTGGAGTAGCTGTGCTCTGGGCCACGCTGCCTTTATGGTGTTTGTTTTGGATTAGCAGGGCAAAGGGAGCCGTTTCAAAGGTCAACGAGGACTTTAGAGGCTGACGTGAGGGACTGGAAACACGAAAGAGCTTTGGAACGTGTCACCAGAGTGCTTCACAGAAAGAGAAACCTCAGCTCAGACTGGCTCCCGGGGAGGCTGCTGGGTTTACAGCTGAGGCTGTCCTGTCTGTCTCCAGCTTCATTACAAAAATACAGAAAAATAAGATGGCTGCCACACGCTGGTGTAAGGAAACCCTTGAGCTTGTTGGATTTTTAGGTTTTTGCATTTGAAAGAAGTGGCAGCTGTTTCTCTTTGGGGTTTTCGAGGAGCAGCATGTGAGTGAGAGTCATGGGCAACGTTTGTGGATGCGTGAGGGGCCATAAGGAGGAGTGTTACGTTGATCCTACCAAGGCTCCCCTCAACCCCGCACCCAAGGAGCTCAGAGGCCGACGTTACTTCCAGAGGAGAAAGAAAAGGAAGTCAGGAGAATTTCATCCCAATGACTCTGTGAGGAGCTGGGGTGGAGAAAGCTGCCAGAGCGAGACACTGTCTGATGCTACAGACCAGAGGTCCCACAGTGAGGTGGGCACTTTAACCTCAGACCAGGCAGATGCTTCAAGGCCCAGGCAAGGTAGTATCAGCCATGGGGTTTACATAGGAGAAGTTCCTGTGCTCAGAATTTGCAAAAGGGCAGGTGCACGCCTCTCCGACAGAGACAAAAGCAGTTCAGCTACGGAACAAAATCTCCACCGCGTTACCAAAAACTCTAGAAATATTGGCTCTAAAGATGGTCTGCTTGAGAAGAAGCTGCTTCGGAGGCAGTTGCGGAGGGCGGTGAGTTTTGGGGCAGTGGAGCACATGCTCCGGACGATGAGGGGAGATGGCTCCGGCAGGAGCAGTGCGGATCATCACCCGGAGAACGTGAAGGGCCTCTCCAGGATTATATGTGACAGCCAAGTGCACAGGAAGAGGAGGAGGGCCAATACATGTTCTGAGGGACCCATTTCCCACAGCTCTCTGGACGCTTTCCAAGAAAAATTGTCCTCCCCTAAACATCATGAGGTAAAACAAATACTGAGTAAATTTCACATTTGGACATAAACACCCTCAAAATATCTCCTACCCTGATATTGACCTTTCTTTTGTAACTTATGAAAAATAAACTTGAAGTTCAGATCAGATTACCACATTTCATTACTTTCTGAAGAATTCTCCTTGACTTGAATGATTTGCAGTGTTTTGTGCAGAACCATTTTGGTGTATTTGATCTTTCTCTTGTAACTTATATGTAGTTTGGCAAATGAGATCGGCTCCTTGTTGTTGCATTGCTTTCCAGTGTGTGCTCTTTGAACTGATGTTTTCTGTGGTTGGCAGTGTTTGTCATGGAACTATTTTGGTGTGTTTGGCGTGCTTGCTTCAAAGTTCAGTCCTCCCTAACCAGCAGTCTAAACACCATGTTCTCTTCCTCTTCTTGCAAGCTATAATTATACAGCAATGGCCTGTAGGTTCGTACTGAGTTTGCTCAAATGTCAGTGTGCCTCGTTATTATAAAGGGTACCAAGCTGTTCATAGTTTCAAAATTTGGTAACTCTTCACTGCAAACCCACTACATAACGTTGACATAACCATAAGTATCCCATGTCAGATGTTATACGATGTTGTGGGTTTTCATTATGGATTATATTTATTAAAATAATTGTCATGACAGATTTGATGTCATTAAATGAGCACATGACAAATTCTCATCTGTCATGACAGTTATTGGTAAAAGTAATATGACCCTTGTATTAATGAATAACTAAGATCTGTTATGATAACTCATGACTCATGACTGTTGTGACATGTTTAATGCATGATTTTATCAGTGTTATGTTGCAGGGTTCGAGTAAAGTGTTACCCTTGATTTTCACTTTGCCATGTTGTGCCTCTCTGTGTAGAGCTGGATGGTGTATTCCTCCTCCATGCTGTACCTAAGCTGAGTGCTATTGAAGGGAGGGGTCAGGCTCAGAAAAGCTTAGTCATGTGGGAAGATCTCTAGCAATTTGATGAACCGTGCAGTTCTAAATCAACAGCTGATTATTAGTCTGGCAAAGGTTTAGACAGGCAGTTACATACATTTCAGTCTCCTTTCAAACATGCTCCTGAAAATGGCCTTGTTTTCCCTCTTTTGCTCTTTTTTCACTCTCTTGATTTGACATGAACCTTGATAAACAATCTGTCATACATAGCAGTGTAGCTGTTATAATTTAAAATAAGGTCATGTAACATGATGTAGTTAATTATTCAATATATAATGAATGTAGTATGAATTAATAGGTGTTTTGCATTTATTTATGTTAAAATAAGCATAACAACATGGACCAGTATGAACCATAATTGACTAAGACATTTTGTGAATCAATTTAAACTGGATGCACAGAGATTTTACTTTTAATACAGGTTGTGATAGCTAGACAGGGTCAAATGAGATTGTTTGAGTTATATTTCTGTCTGCGGCAGCAAATGAAGCACAAATAAGCGTGTAACTTCTTATACTGCGGTGGGTTTACTGACTGCTTCAAATGTTCTGAAACTGAGTATTAGAACATTAAGCTTGTCATCTAGTATCAGAAGGGCGTGCCATTCAGTCTTCCCTCGGTTTCGTATGTAACACACTTTCCCAAACTTTCTACTTAAACTCATAAGGTCAGATGTACATTTGTAAGAAGACACAGTGCAGAACAGTTTGTGTTCATTTCACAGTCTATTTTCTTATCTGCAGTAGTGCTTCGGTGTTTATCTCTTTGTCACTGAACTTTCATTTTCTGTTTTGTCTTGAGCTTATTGATGGTTGTGCTTCTTAAACCTTTTGCATTATGGTTTTCTAAACACCAGATCATTTCTAATTTAAATCTCCCACACCAGTGCTAAAGTTGCAGGTGATTATTAGCTTACTGAGTTAAAAAGCATCCACATCAGGAGCATTGACTTGTAAGGAAAAGTAATTAATTTACTACATATGAGAGTATGTCTGTGCCTATTAGCATTATTATAATAAGTAAACTAAAAAAAAAGTTGATGAACAGCAAGTTTGCAAATACCCCCTTACATTTGAAAATTCTTTAACAAAATCCAAAACAATAGATGTTGTGTGCCATCTGTAGTCAGTAATACATTTGGTAGCTATGTGTGCCATGTAATTCATTTTTTTTCAGTGATATTCACAAATTTTACATTATTTTGTGAGCCCTAATGAACATTAAACATGAAATTAAAATGAATGGAAATGAGTGAATTAGTGGTTTCAAATGGTTTTTCAAATGGTCAAAAAATCCAGAGCTGTCAGCAGATTTGTTTTGACCAACTGTGTTCCCAGTGAGGTTTTGTATGTGATGTTGTTTATAGAGAAGAAGTGATAAATAGATTTCATATTTGGTTACATATGTAATTAACATAGGAGCCTTGTGGTTCCTTTCCACAGATCTCGGACATCCACGTAACTGGGGAGTCCGAGGACATGACAGCCAAGGAGAGGCTTCTGCTGTGGTCCCAGCAGATGTCCGAGGGCTACGTAGGTGTCCGCTGTGACAACTTCACTACCTCCTGGAGGGATGGAAGGCTATTCAACGCTCTTATTCACAAGTATAGGTAATAAGTGTTTGACTCTTGACTCTTTTGCTTATACCTAATTTCAAGTCTAGAAACATGCAAGCAAGCGTCCTCCTGGTGATCAGATTTTGATGATGTCTGCTTTTAAGTACTTTAAATCTCACCAGGAGAAACATTGTATGTGTACATCTATATCAGAGTGAAATATATCAGTGTGTAGATCAGAGATTTCTATGTGTTACCATGTATGTCTTCTGTACTGTTGAAGAGTGACAAAGAAGAAATGGCAGGAATAGCCACATTTTCACATCTTCCTCCAAGAGTTAAATATACTATATAGAATATATTATGTTATAGGATAACCTCCTTGCAATGGGACGCATTGACTCAGTACACTGCCCAAACTTCAGGCTTTTAGTAGGAATCATTTTAGGACAGGTTCAGTATTCACCTGACCTGATCACACATCAGCCAGTCTAAATATAACTTTCTGCCTTCATGTCCTACTTCTGTTACTGTAGATAGTCACATGTTTCCCAGTGGATTGTATTTCTGCAGTCATCAAGTCCCTGTAGAATTTCTACTTCACAGTCTACGGTTTTGAATGAGCAGAGAGGCCTAATGCCACTGGAAAACACTGAAATTCTCTTACTGGTTTGATACCAGCTTCTGAACAACAAGCTTTTATCTAAAATTGTTTTAGCACAGTTCATTTGCCCTTATCACAACTTTGTCAATCTCAATATGACTTGCATCATGCTTTTGTATGTAGTCTTGCCCTGTCCAGCGTTTTGTGGATTTGTGTTGTGTGATTCCATTCAGTAAGCTCTATGGAATTTTCCTCCTGACCTGTAAACTGTTGTCTGTGATGAACTTTCATTGCTCTTAAAAAAACACATGCTGACAGCAGAGGAAGGTCTTTGACATCCCTGGCATTTCCTGTGTGCTAGAACAGTTTTAAGCGATGCATCATTGCCTTGCCTTAGCTTTAACCCTCCACTGACCATTGTCTTGTATATTGATCTCCTTTATTTCAGGAACCAGCTGCAGTAACTGTCATTGGTAACCAGATAAAAGCAGTAGTTCCATGACAAACTGATTAAAAATGTGGCTTGAAACTTGTTCTAGCTTAATGTTCGCTTCATTGCTTTCTAAATGTGACAGAACATTGATAAACCTTCACTTTAGTGATGCCAGCTCAGCTGAAAGAGTGTGATTTCTTGCTTTAGGCCTGACCTTGTGGATATGAGCAAAATATCAGCACAGAGTAGCAGATCAAACCTGGAACATGCGTTCTGTGTGGCTGAGCAGCTGGGAGTGGCTCGGCTGCTGGACCCAGAGGGTGAGTTCCAGAGACTTGTGTTCATGTCTGACAGTTTCTGGTTTTAGGTGCATGTAAGCCAGAAATCTAGTCAGTTTGAAAAGTAAGTATTGTGTTATTCATGGCTTTTGACACAAATGTGCCAAAAGTAAGTGTAATCTCCATTTTAAAGAGGCTTAATCAGTGACTCACAGTGTCAGCTGATGTTTCACCTTGCCAGAGTCATTCATAGTCATTATGTAAACTAACACTGCAAGCCAGCTAAAAATAGTGTCTGAACGTTACACCGCATACAATCTTTTTACCTGAGAAGTCTAAATAAGGTAAAATTCTCATCTAAGCTTCTACATTGTTTTGGATACGAAATGCAGTTCATGGATTGGCTTGACATTGTTTCTTCCTCTCTGATTTGAACAGATGTGGATGTAACGTCTCCGGATGAGAAATCAGTCATTACATATGTATCAACGTTATATGACGTCTTCCCTAAAGTACCAGAGGGTGTCGAGGGCATCAGTGCAAATGTGAGTAGAGATAAAAAGATTCAAATTAGAAAATCACATCAGTATATTCTGTGAAAAGTCACATACATTTTGGATAATAAAAACTGAGTTGATTTGTCTGCTCTTTGGGGTATCAGGACATAGTAATAGTGCCTGTGTCATGACTAAACTCATAAATAGAGCATGAGTATGGTCATATGATGGCACTGATTTATTATTTAAAGAGCAGCTCTTCTCCAGGCACTCAGAGTGATTTTAAAGTAACAACAGTTCATCCAAAAATCTAACTTACACAATTTTCCACTTATCTCAAAGGTAGCTGATCAGCCAAGAAATGTTTGGTGTCTAAAATGTACTTATTTTTGCTCTGAGCCTATGAGTCTGTGTAGCTAAAGAATAATGGCAGCTTATAGCCACTTATCATTCAGCTGGGTTGAGTTAAGGAATCTCCAGTAGACTTGTATATGGGATATCTTCCACTTTTTGTCGTATTCGTAATGGTCTGTGCTTTTGTACTTTCAGCGTATATGCACAGTGCTAATTGGTGGCTATAAGCTTTTATTGCTTGTTGTCTGCATTAGTCTTGTAGCTTCAGCGCAAAGTAAATATTGAACATCAAACATGTCTTTGTTGATCGACCACATTTCATTGCCCTTTCCACATTTCAGGGGAGAATTTAGGTGTGCATGAAATGAATGTGTGAGACTAATTTGTTGATTAATGATCCAGAATACATTATAAAACATCATTAAGTTCCTTTATTGGTACAATATACGGTTATGAACAGTGTATTGGGAAATCCTGGTGTTAAATTCTTCAGAATATGGTATTGACTTGTAAATTCTCATAAATGCAGATGTTCCAGAAGATTTTTGGTTCTGCACGTAGAGAAAAGCTGATTTCGTTTTAAGAGTGAGCCTCCAAACTGCATTACTCAGATAACATGCTCCGTTTATGTGAATGTTGACATTGCTGCAAATGAAACAGACTAGCATGGATCCTTTAATCAGATTCTATAAAAAAAATATTTTCAGTTTTGTGATACAGCATAATTGTGCCAAATGTGGGCGGAGCTAAGCCTTCAGTAGCTACGTTTTGGAAAAAGACTTAGATGTGAATGCATGTGCATTTTCTAAGCACAAAATATTTCACTCAGCCACACAGTATTGCAGAGCATCAATAAAACAAGTGGGCCTGCTTTGGAGAAATGTCATTCTTCTTACTAGTCAGGCCATTCAGTGAGTGGTAGTGATCTTTTTTTTTCTGAATAGGATGTCGACGTTAAGTGGGTTGAATACCAGAATATGGTCAATTACCTCAGCCAGTGGATCAAACACAATGTGTCTGTCATGTCGGACAGAAACTTTCCCTGTAGTCCTGTGGAACTTAAGGTGAGTCACAGCACGTCTTTATGCGTAGTACACTGAGGGTGAAAAGCCAAAAAAGTACTGATCGTTTAAAAATGTTTGAGAGACCTCTGTAACATATTTGGAGAGAGAGAGAACGGTTGAGCCACCTTTAAAATGTCTTGTCAGAGAGAGAGAGTCGGTGATGTGATGCATAAGGATGCCGGTGACGGACAAAAAGGCAAAGCAACCAAACAGGGTACAAAACCCACAGCCGCTTGTAATAATGGACTTCGAGACACTAAACTTTTTTTTGCCCATAAAACCAATGTCTCTGTGTCTCAAAACACTGGTTGTATAGCAACCAAGCTTCGCATTTTCTCATGGAAATACATCTTCTAGTTTATTTTGACAACCACAATGAAATAACAGTGCTAGTCTTATTCAAAACACAGAATATGCTGTTTAGATGTGTCCCTGCAACGTACCTGCAGTTTCAGCTGGTAGGTGAGACGCATAACTGACGCTTACTCTCATTAGATACAGTGAGAAAGCCCGGGGCAGAGTGCCTGCTCGCTTTTAAAATGTGTAGCGTCCCCCTTATGTTAACGACTCTGAAAGCCTTAATAAAGACCTAGACATCAGCCTCTGATTATCAGATAAGTGAGTACTCTGCTGTAGTGTGGGAGGACACTGGTTGGAGTATTTTTTTCTGTAATTATACCAAGAGTACAGAGGAAAAGAGCGAGCGTATGTTTTAGTCACACAGATTTTTACCTTCTGTTTTGGCAGGCACTTTATTCGCAATACCTGCAATTTAAGGAGTGCGAAATCCCGCTGAAAGAGAACGAGAAGACCAAAATAAAGCATTTTTATAAAATGCTAGAGGTCAGTACATTTCAGTAGATTCTTTTAGTCTCTTTTGTGAGGAACTCTTGTGCATTGGTGTGAGACCTCTGAGCCGTGTGTTCTTGATTTTGGGGGGCAGGTGTGGATTGAGTTTGGTCGCATCCAGCTGCCGCAGGGCTACCACCCCAACGACGTGGAGAAGGAATGGGGCAAGCTGATTGTGGCCATGCTGGAGAGGGAGAAGAGCCTGAGGCCTGAGGTGGACAGGTATGAGGCGCCCACAGCATGATTCGTCAGCTTTATCTCTCAATCTCAAAAGCTCATTGACGGCGCAGAGGCAGCGTGGATACTAGTGGCTTGTGTATATTAATGGGGTTGAGGATTTGTTGCATTCTTATATGTTCAATCAAAAGGGCAGATATAGAGGTGAGGTAAAATGACTTTTAATTTTTTCTCAATGTAGACAAATGAAATGTAAAGCAATATAGCAGTGAATATATATACCAGTTAATTTTTAGGCCATATTTAGTCAGTTAGCCATGATATGATTGATGTCGGTGTTACATGTGGTGTCAGAAACCACATAATTCAGTCTGTTCGAGATGCTGGAGGCAAGTGTTTGATTATATATTCGTGCAGTGTGCAGAATATGAATTGGTAGGTTAGAAGCTTCCCCTGTTTGTAAACTACATTAGTCTTGTAGCTCCAGTGCAAGCTGCGTGCAGAGTAAGTAGAATCTCTAACAGTCTCTCATAACCTCCATTCCTTCTTGTACTTAGTGCCCACCCATTTTGTGAGTGTACCTCGAGTGTGCCGCTTGGGGATAAAGCTCTGTTTTCACACTGGGTGTAAAGGGATGGGTTCATGAGGCATTGGTCTAAATACAGCTACACAAGTGCTGTTCAGCAGCCATCTGACTCATTGTCAAATTCAGAGGAAATGCTGTGCTGGGTCTTGTGGTGGGAGTCACCTCCATTATTGATACTTAGTTGCGCTGTAATCCTAGTAATTATAGCTCCGGTGTCCAATAAACGTGACTCTATGAGCTGGGTGATAGTGGTGGGTGTGCCTCCCTTAGTATTACATTCCATGCCCTCCTGAATGCACTGTAACTGTCTGAACCTGTAGCAATTCATCTGTCTGAGAAGAATGCAAGGTGTTTTTCACCAGAGGGAAATTTTATGGGGGGGTTGGCTTTTCTGTTGCCGCCGCATATGAGCTTATAAATGGTGGTAGCTTCAACCTGGTGCCACTAGAAGGATTTTGCGTGCTCCAGCCTCTGCAAGTGCTTTGGCTCGGAGCTCCCTGTCGAGGATGGAGGCGTGGTAGATGCTGTTCTTTGTGAACTTACTGACCGTAGTGCTATCATGCAAAGAAATCTGGTGTACCGCGGTAGTGTGTCCTCTGTGAGCAACAGCACACTGACCAGCCTGGGCTCGGCTGAGAACCTGCTCTCCGGAGCGCAGGAGCCTTTCTCCAGCACCCCGCTCTATCTCAACAACAACTCTGTATACGGACCCAGGTGAGGTTACAGCTCCTAGGTCAGGGTCACTGGTGAGGATCACCTCATTGCAGGATAATTATTCATTAATTAACAGTTATCACTGTCATTCTATTATGTAATTTAAATCAAATTACAAAAATATAGAATTATAAAGATGGATGTCATTAAAATCTAATTACAAAAATATAGAAAAATAATGTATGTAGTTTAATAACTGGTTAAAATCTGTACTTTGTTTTGATGCCGTACAGTTAAATGGCAAAACAGCAACTTCTGGTCAAACATAGAAACACAAATTTTGTATTGATATTTTAAAATCCACACTTTCAGCGGAATTCCTCGACTCAGTACTAGATATTTGCTTTTGAAGTATATGCCCAAATACAGCTCTCTACAAAAGGGGTACAGTTGTGGCTTGACTTGAATATTCTCTCTCCTCCTTATAACTCTAGACTTGAAATGCTGCAGCAAATCGCGAACAGAGTCCAGCGAGACTGCGTGGCTGGAGAGGACAAGCTGGCCTTAGCTCGAACATCTTTGCAGTCTGTAAGTCCAAGGACAAAAGAAGCAACTCATTCTTTTTCTCTGCCTAGATAATGAATTGACCGAGTGTGTCTATACCCCAGGATGCAAAGAGGTTAGAATCTGGGATCCAGTTCCAGAATGAGGCAGAGATTGCCGGATACCTGCTGGAATGTGAGAACCTGCTGAGACAACAAGTGGTGGACATCCAGATTCTACTGGATGGGAAGTTTTATTTGGCTGATCAGCTTGTTCAAAGGTTAGAAAGCTCTAGAAAAGACCTGGAATTCACTACATAGATCAGACCTACAATCTTATTTGTGGATCCCTTAGTAGTTGTCTGGTATGTAGGTATAAAATCATTCTATAAAATTACCTGCTCTGTAATTTTAAAGAACTGAACTGTCTCCAGTCAAAGATTAAATTTGAATAATTTTAATAAATATTTTGTAATTTCTTATTACTCCCAGACAAATTATTTAAAAAAATATTATTAATTATTCAATGAAAATTATTTAATATGTTCTGATATCTACTTTATTATATTTATTCACTGTTTATGATATTTTGAAAAGTCAGTAATTACAGATAAGGAGTTCTAGACAGCATTTATTATTGATGGGTTTTAACTGAGCTGATTTCTCATGCCTCAGGGTATCCAGGCTCCGTGACGACCTGCTTGCACTCAGGACAGAATGTTCATCAGTGTACAGCAAGGGGCGCACGCTGACCACAGAACAGACCAAGATCATGATCTCTGGCATCACCCAGACTTTGAACTCGGGCTTCTCTCAGGGCCTGAACGCCGGCCTGAGTCCGGCTCTCACGCCTGGAACACTGGTCACTCCAGGGTCCACTCTGTCCTCCAGCCTCACCCCGTCTTTAACCCCAGCCATGACTCCAGCCATGACCCCAGCCCTGACCCCTGGCCTGCAGCCCACCTTGGTAGGTGGAGGAGACATGGAAACAGGGGTCCTCCAGCATCTGAAACAGATGCAAATCCGCAAGCCTATGCTCAAGTCATCGCTCGTAGATCCCAACCTGTCTGAAGAAGAGGTCAACATGAGGTTTGTGCAGGACCTCCTTAACTGGGTGGAGGAGATGCAGGTGAGATTGCTGAAGGTGAACTTCTCTCCTGCTGTTGAAAATGATATGAAAGTATACTGTGCAATGAACAAAATGTTATGCCTTCAAGGTTCAGCTTGATCGAGGAGAATGGGGATCTGATCTACCAAGCGTTGAATCCCATTTAGAAAATCACAGAAACGTTCACAGAGCCATCGAAGACTTCCAGATGAGCATAAAGGAAGCAAAAATTAGTGAGGTAGGGCTTGATGTTAGAATTCACCGAAGCATTACGCTTAGAGTCACAAACATTCATGAATATATTGTCTGTACCACTATACCAGTGTTGCTTTCACTGAATTTCTAGTTTTAATTGAATTGATAGACATTTAGTTCACAAACTAGTTGAACTGAAGTAAAAAAAAAAATATATAAAAATAAACACTACAAAAAAACAAGTTTCCTTTCTGTTTTTAAGTTAACATTTACAGTATTTAGTGTAAGACGGTACTTAGTATAAGTGGGTTCCCTATAGATACTTGCTATCATCTAAAAAAATCAACAAAATGTAATTTCACAAAAATACCGCCAAACGCTAGTAAACATCATATGACTTTTCAGATTCAGATGACTCCCCCACTGAAACAGAGTTACTCAGAGAAGCTTGCCAACTTAGAGAAGCAGTACGGAAGGCTACTGGTGAGTGTGTTCTATTCAATTATCATGGTGAAGTCTTATAGAATTACGTATTTTACCTTTGCAGTTTCCTGCTAACTTCTCCTGTATCTTCAGAACTGCTCCAGAGAGAGGCAGAAACACCTGGACAGCCTGCATGACTTTGTGTCACATGCCACCCTGGAATTAATTTGGCTTAATGAGAAAGAGGAAGAGGAGGTGGCCTTCGACTGGAGTGAGCGGAACAGTAACGTCTCCAGGAAGAAAGACTACCATGCAGTGAGTCCACCCACCAATTAAAGCCTTCAGACTACTTTCTTCTGCTTGCTGTGTGATTCTTGCTGTGTTATTTTTTTAGGCTAAACTTAAAAGCAGATCAAGCCGTGCTTATGCACTCAGTAATTTTAGATTGCTTGATAAAAACTGGGTGTGTTATGTGTAAGGAGATTTAAGTAGTTTTAGCTAGAAATGACTTTGACCACCCTGGGCTCAGGAGTTACACCACATCCATATTCCTGTTTCTTTGGAAGATGGTGTTTTCTATGAAAAAGGTTTTATGTTCAAGCAACTTCAAAGCAAACTTCTGTATATAACATTGTCATCAACATTATCTGTTGGTATGGCTAGAAACCTTTGTCTTTATTTTCTACATTTTCTATTTTATATATGGTAGGTATATAAGACTGTCTCGAAAAACAGTATCTGTCATATTTTTTTTACTCCTCCACAGGAACTAATGAGAGAGCTGGATAAAAAAGAAGGGGTGATCAAGTCAGTGCAGGACCAGGCTGACTGCCTTCTGCAGCAGAACCATCCAGCCAGGCTTACCATTGAGGTAAAGTTTGACATTTGCCTTAACGAGCGAGAAACTTATACTGTAGTTACAGCTGCTGTTGTGTTATGGTTTAATTTTAAAGAGAACATGAAATGAAAAAAGAAATAGTTTTCTTTGTCGTTTTGAGATAAAGGAACTTGTTGGGTTATGCAAATGCTGTTAGAGTTTCAAAATATACCATTCACTCTCCAGTCTGTATATGGAATCTGCAATTCCTAGTAGCCCATATTGAATTCATTGTTTTTATAATGTCTCTTTATAACCGATGTAGATACATTTGGCTATTTAGGTTAACCTGTTCACATTGAAGTTATTGAAGTTATAAGAAGAGTTTGTATGTGGCACAATACAGGACAGTCATTCACTTATACATTTATCATATACATATATCAGTCTTAAAAGCTCAGTAACAAAAACTGCTTGCTTACCAGTTATTGGTACATAACCAAAAAAAGTCATATTATGTAAGTCTGTATGCATATCTACAAATATCCAAAATCATTACAGTTTGTTAGGTGACATGAATACTCATCAAAATGGTCATGAGATGTGAATGTTTAAAGACATATTGCTTTTGTGAAATCAGTGTTACAAATCTAATGTTGCCATAATGAGTAACAATCAGTAAATTGTGCAACATTGTCAAATATCAGAGTTAGAAACTGAATAGCATCCCATGGCTTTAAAACGCTTCTTTTATTCTCACCATTTTAGGCATATAAGGCAGCCATGCAGACACAATGGAACTGGATCCTACAGCTGTGCTACTGCGTGGAGCAGCATCTCAAAGAGAACATGATTTACTTTGAGGTAGGTCACAGCCTATTTTCTCTGACGCTATGATACTTTTATTGTTTCTGTAATTTACTTCAACATTTGGCTTTTTCCTCCGCTTACAGTTTTTCAATGACGCCAAAGAGTCCATGGACTACCTGAAGAGCCTTCAAGACTCCATTAGCAGAAAGTATGGGTGTGACCGTACCAGTGGATTACACAGGCTGGAGGACCTCATTCAGGAGTCCATGGTTAGAAATCTTGTGAAAATGTCACAGTACATAATGCATCACAAGTTATCATAACTGACATTCCCATTAATGACAATCTGGGATCTAACTGGTCTTATGGTGTCACTGCAGGATGAAAAAGAGCAGCTTCTTCAGTACCGCAGCACTGTGGCTGGATTGGTGGGGCGATCAAAGTCCGTTGTTCAGCTCAAGCCACGCAACCCAGAGACCCCTGTCAGATCCTCCATCCCTGTCAAAGCCATCTGTGAATACCGTCAAATAGAGGTACATTTCAAAACAGTTTTCAGAAATAATTAGTGTACATAAACAAAAATATCCCTGGTCAAATAACATGTTATGAAAATAAATACACATACTGGGCTGTGCACCATAAAATGGGTGCCATAACTTTTGTTTTTTCCCCCCAGTACATTCAGTTTAACAAATAACTGCAGAACGCGTATCCACTGTAGAAGATGTATACTTACACATTTTATATATAATATAAATAAAAGCATGCGATTTAAAGCATGCATTAGCTTCGTGCAAATTGCCTGTAAATATTGCCAGAAAATATAAGGTAATTTTAAAGCTGTCCTTATCATGAAGCCACAGTTAATAGCAAATATAACTAATGTTATCATATAATTAACCTGATATCTATCTTTTCTTGATTATTTTCTCCGTAGATCACCATCTACAAAGATGATGAGTGTGTGTTGGCCAATAACTCTCACAGAGCTAAGTGGAAGGTGATCAACCCCTCAGGGAATGAGGCCATGGTGCCTTCTGTCTGTTTTAGTGTGCCCCCGCCCAACAAAGAGGCAATTGACATGGCGAGCAGGTGGGCGGAACACGTTTGGCATTGTCCTTTTGTCATCTTTCAACATCAAAAAAAAAAAAATCAATACAATTATTCAGTTAACCTCAACCACTCCCCTCTAGCTGCAGTATTATTTTACATTTCTTTTGAAGTTAATACAATAATGCAGTGGATAAATGACCTGTGGGTTGTCTGTCCCCCTATAGTGTCTCATCTT
The DNA here is from genome assembly GCA_037576975.1 of Alestes dentex. NCBI lineage: Eukaryota > Metazoa > Chordata > Actinopteri > Characiformes > Alestidae > Alestes > Alestes dentex. Next base: position 8,559,876 of record JBBIGA010000146.1, read on the forward strand.
TTTTCAAGTGAATAGGTGTGTACACTCATGGTGTGTGTGTGTTTTTTTGTTTTTTTTTACTGTTGTTAGGATTGAGCAGCTGTATCAGAATGTTCTAGCACTATGGCATCGCTCCCACGTCAACATGAAGAGTGTAGTGTCTTGGCACTACCTGATGATGGATATCCGTACCATCCGCAAAAGCACCGTTGCCTCTGTACGTATTTCTACATGACAATGAGCCTAAAATAAACGGTTAGGAAGATAAAAGCATTAGAAAAATGTACCTCAGGGCTGGGAAAGGTACAAGTATCAAGCTCTTATTTCATTTAATAACCATAAGGCAGTGTTTACCCAGCAGTGGTAGCATTCATGTCTAATCGTGGCCTGTCTGGACACATTTACTGTTACCCTCTCTCTTTGTGCTCGGTATAATTGCTCAGATTTGCTGGGTTGGGCATTGTTAACTCCATTAACTGTTCTTTTTAGATTAAGACCATGTTGCCAGGCGAGCACCAGCAGGTCCTGAGCAGCCTGCAGTCCCACTTTGAAGAGTTTCTGGAGGACAGTGAAGAATCTGAGGTGTTCACCGTGGCAGACTGTGCTCAGCTGGAGAGAGAGGTCCTGGCCTCTAAAGAGTATTACGAGGAACTGCTGAAGTCTGCAGAGAGAGGCAAGATCACCCAGCTGCCCTTCTTTTCCACACATTAACACAATGCTGCTGGCTAAACCCGTGCCTCATTAAGCCTCTCGGTTAGAAAGTTAATACCTTTTTGAATTATTCTTGATCCAGCCTTGATCTGCGCTATGAGCACTGAGGTCACTGTGTTGAGATGTTCAGTGTTCAAATGCCGTAGTTACATTACACTGCCTGTGGAAAGCTTTGGGGCACTTTGTCTTCATTTTAAATTTTCACTTAAGAAAACATACCTACACTGGTTAAAAGATAAAACATCTTGAAGCTAATGCTTTTGCAGCGCTCAGCCTCGTGTTCATTAAAGTAGCTTCCGCGTGTTTTAGTGTGTGGATTCAATAGATTGAAATTTAGCAAACATTGGTTGATTTTCTAACTGAAAAGTACACATTCTGTGTCATTTTTAATGAACAATTACTGTTTATTTACTGAATGTGACAAATAAGTTTAACTGATTTTCTCTTACAAAAACTGATTTTCTCTTATGTAATTTCAAAGTTTTGCATGCAGCCATCTATTATATTAATCCAGATAGATAAAAAATCATGCTCATTTGTATGATTTTAAATTTAATCTGCAGGTAATTGTGCAGGTAATTATTCTTTAATAGAAAATATGAAACTCGGAAGTTTTGTATTGAGTACCTTTCACTGGCTATATGCCAGTTTTTTTTTTAAAGCAGATGCTACATTCTGTTTATGAACGGTTAGGTTATTTCTCAGTCAAGTGTGAAAATGACCAACTCAGCAGCTTTTACCTGTGTTTTGACTGGGATGCCCTCTTGTGGTCAACAGAGGAACATGAGGAATCGGTGTACAACCTCTTTATATCAGAGGTGCGGAACTTCCGAATGCGTGTGGAGGCCCATGAGGAGCAGCTGATCCGGCAGATCCGGACCCCTCTGGACCGAGACGACCTGCAGGCCAGCATGCAGCGCATCGCCGAACAGGAGGTATGGCAAGCAGCTATCCTCCACCATGCAGAATTTCTTATGCAACAGGAGAGCCGTACCATTTTTCTCCTTTCTTTCTTTCATCGCACCTCTTGTAAAGCAATAACCCCTGCCTGTTCTCTTCCACATGTGCAGAGGAAAAAGTCTGAATTAGATCGGCTGAAGGAGGACCTTGAGGTGCTGAAGGAGAAATGTGAGGTGTTCCTCAGGCAAGCTGCCAACTCTCCTTCTGTCCCCACTCTGTCCTCTGAACTCAGTGTCCTCACTCAGAGCATGGCTCAGGTCTACTCCATGTGCTCCATCTACCTGGAGAAGTGAGTGTATCTCTGTACATAACATTACATAATACTAACATGTAACCTGCACTGTTGAGTATGTGCAAAGGATTCAAAGGAATCATGTATGTGCCATCAAGTAAAGCTTACATGAGTATGAGATAAGATAAACCTTTATTAAAAACAAACATTTTTTCTGCAAGTATACAAGCTAACAGCATTAGCATTAGCTACTTAAAAACATTGCACTTTACACGTATCTCTACAGCATCTACAAGCCTCTATATATCTATATTATCTCTATAGTGTTATAGCATCATGACAAAAGGGACCCAGTCTTCATGCTGCTCATAGTGGCAAAATGCAATTGTTAAAACAAATGCCTGAAAAGTAATAATCAGCTTAAATAATTATGATTATATCATCAGGTCATGATTTAATAGTAATTGTCACAGGCCTAGCCATTAGTTAAGTTTGAATAAACAGAGAGCATAATTAGACCTGTTTTATTGAATTGAAATTGAAATTTTGCAAAAATCGTAAAATGTGGCACTGCTGGTTCTTTGTTGTCCGTTTTAACATTTTTTCTCGCCACTACTTAACAGATTCCATAAAGACTGCCATGTCATCGCAATCATGTTTGGAGTGGCTGTTTTGATTTTTAATGTGTTGATGCCACTTTCAGGTTGAAGGCAGTGAGTTTGGTGGTGAAACACAGCCAGAGTGCCGAGTCTCTGGTCAAACTCTATGAAGCCAAGCTGTGTGAAGAAGACGCAGTGAACGCTGACATCAAGTCTATTGATGCAGTTATGAGCACTCTCAAGGTAAAGGCCTGGCATGTCTTGTCACAGTAGTTTTGTTTAACTGCACCTTTTTTACTAACATCTGTAACGAACATTTCCAGCAATGGCGATCTGAGATTGATGACAGACGAGAGGTTTTCCACGACCTGGAGGATGAGCTGCAGAAAGCGAGAGTCATCAGTGACCGTATGTTCAAAACACACAACGAGAGAGACTTTGACCTTGACTGGCACAAGGAGAAAGCAGAGCAGCTTGGAGAGAGGTGGCGGAACGTCCACTCTCAGATTGAAAACAGGTCAGTCAAACAGTCGGTACAATCAGATCAAGCAGTCAGTTGTAGCAATGCTTGATCTGTCTGCCATTTGTTTCCCACTTTTATTTACCCACCTCTGATTGTTTTCTGTGATAGTTGAAAATGTGATTTGCATATTTTCCAATTAGACTTAGAGACCTGGAAGGCATCAGTAAATCTCTGAAGTACTATAAGGACGCATACAATAGCCTTGATGAGTGGAGCAAAGAGATGGAGGCCATCCAGCTGAAGACACAGGAGAACCAACCAGAAGATAGCAAGGCTTTGGCTGAGTTACTCAACCAACAAAAGGTAAGATTTCCTTGTATTCTCTCATTTTTGCCCTGTATATCAATTCTTCAGAGAATCCTCTTAATATGTTCTGCTCTCAGTCAGTTTCTGATATGAGCTGTTTGTGTTGCTTCAGGTTCTTGTTGCAGAAATTGAGCGTAAACAGCATAAGATTGATGAATGCCAGAAGTATTCAGAGCAGTATTCAGCCGGTGTAAAAGTAAGTAAAGCTTTCACTAGTTTCTCTTTGAGAAATGCACTTTAAGTGTAGGGACAGTAGTGATATTAACTCCTCATCTGATTCCAGGACTATGAGCTGCAGTTGATGACCTACAGGGCCATGGTGGAGTCTCAGCATAAATCCCCTGTGAAGAGGAGAAGAATGCAGAGCTCGTCAGATGCCATCCAACAGGAGGTGGGGGCAAAAATAAATAGAACCTAAGAAACATCTACCCAGGCAGCAATGCTGATATTGCCTGAATCTGGGACACATCCAGCGTTTACTTGTCCAGCGAGTCTTTTGTAACTGTATCTAGTAGTTAAACTAGTGGTAAAGTGTTGGGTGCCAGGGGTGCTTTAAAGGTGTGCTAGATGCTTTAAAGGTGGGCTATTGTTAGCTGGTAGGTATACGCTTATGATTTCAAATGATACATGCATTTTCTTTTCTCATCTAGTTTATGGACCTCCGCACTCGTTACACAGCACTGGTCACTCTGATGACTCAATATGTGAAGTTTGCAAGTGAAACGCTAAAGAGGGCAGAAGAAGATGAGGTAGGACATGTGTGCTATAACCTTTGTTTTGTTAGTTGTGACAAATTAGTTTAATTATTTAAAGGCACAATCAGTGAAATCTTTTTTTTCTGTGAAATGTATAGTGTATCTTATCTGTGTTTCCATTTATGTGACTGTCTTAGACTTTTTAATTATTTTGTTTATAAATCATGTTATATTGTTGCATATTGATTCTTTAATACAAAGAGGGAAACATTTCTTATCAATGATTCCCTTATGCCAGTATTTCAGAGAATGACGTGCCAGTACTCTCACGTTGTTGCTCTACAATCCCTGATTGTGACTTTAAAAGGGACATATTATGCCAAACTCACTGTTTTAAACAAGTTATAATAGGTCTATACAAAACATGTTCATGAAGTTCTTTGCAAAAATCACTCTCACATAAAGAGATATCACCAGCTTTATTCTTCACAGTTTTGGTCACTTTCAAAACGAGTTGTTTCAGGGCTCTGTCCCTTTTATGCAGATAAGCTGTTGCTGACCACGCCCCTCCCATCCCATGTTTACGAAACGACGAAATGAAATGAACAAGCTAGTTCATACTTCGATAGAAACACAAAAACAATAGAAACACATACTGCGATAGAAACACAAAAATCATTATTTGAAAGTACTTATATCTCCCTCATCTGCTGACTTGTCACGGACAGTAGGTCACAGATCCTCCACGACGCTGAAGTTAGCTCCTTATTCACAGCTCCGAATTTTCCGTTCCACCTTAACTACTTAAGGTGGAACATTTTAAGGTGGAACGAAACCGATGGTCGCTGGGACATGGCCATCGGAATTGAAATGGAGCCACGCAGTTCTTTGGTTTTCTTTGTCTGGGAGAAAGTGTAGGGATTTGTGCTGTTCTTTACAGCCAACAACACAACACTTCATGTGTGACTTGCCTTTGCCTGTAGGCATAGTGCTCGGCTTATCCGTGCTTGTAAAACTAGCAGACAAAATGGCGGATCTGCAACTAATCTAGTGGGTGGGGTCTCGACAGATGAGGGGCGGTTCTATGCAAATTGGCCCAGTGGGACGCCACACTGGGCACTCCGTCCAAACAGCTCATTTTGAAAGGGCCTGAAGAATACAGCTGGTGATATCTCTTTATGTGAAAGTGATTTTGTGCAAAAAAATTCATGAACATGTTTTGTATAGCCCATAGACCTATTATAACGAAAGTGAGTTTTGCATAATATGTCCTCTTTAATCTATATTGTATTATTTCATTTTTTGTATAATAAGAAGACTTTTACAGGGCTCAGCATTACCAACTGGTGATCGCTTGTGGCAAGTCAAATGCCACATACACGAGAGTACAGTGTTGAAAATCCCCTGCCTGCTCGAGCTAGCTGACATTTTGATGCGTGAATCAGTAAACAATATACTTTCATTTTCTTCATCAGTTTCCATATTCATGCACACCCTTACCCTTAAATCTAGCCAGTTGCGCTACATTGTAGTGAGCAAAAGAATTGTTTAAAAAGATCTGTTTCTTAATATGTAGGTCTTAAAAGTTGATCACTGCTGTTTATTGAAAAACTAGATTGTTGCTCACAGATCAGCAGTGCTGGACATTTGCATACATATTTCAGTGTACACAGCAGTAGGTCTAGTGTGTGAATACATACATATATATAATATATATATATATATATATGTGTGTGTGTGTGTGTGTGTGTGTATATATATATGTATATATATATATACACACACACACATAGATGTGTGTATATATATATATATATATATATATATATATGTGCGTGTGTGTGTGTGTGTGTGTGTGTAAATATATGAACAA
>JBBIGA010000146.1:8565853-8631266 GCA_037576975.1 Alestes dentex
GTGTGTGTGTGTGTGTGGGTGTGGAAATATATGAACAATAAACATAAATTGAATCATTATATCTTATTCTCCTTATATCTTATTTTCAGTCCTAGTCCATGCTCGGGCAAGTTAGGGAAACAAGTTGATGTTGAACCCTGCTTTTAATATTTGTGTTGTGATGGTTTCATTGTCCTGTTCATGTAATCTTGGCTTGCAGCTTACGTGTTTAAATTAAAGCAGATTTGAAAAGTGGCTTTTCGCTGGCTTTTCCACGAGGTGTGGGTATTGGTCACTATTCTGTCCTTGAGCACTTGCTGCCAGTCACTTTTTATTTGCCTTTTTAAGACATCTATTGTGCATGTTATTTTGATATTATATACGTTGAGCCATGCCTCACTCTTTTATTGCATAGAGAGATGAAGGGAATCCGTCTTTCAGCGAAATAGTTTGCTCTTCTTTTAATTAATTGAATCTTTTAAGTGCATTGTTTCCTTACATGTGGCGATGCACTATTTGCACAAGGCAAGGGAAAGGTAAAAAGGAGATGCTGCTTCTATCTTTCCCTTAAGGCATTCATCTTGATACAAAATATGCAGTATTTTGTATTGACAAAGTTGATGGTGTCATCTGAATTAGTACTCAAAAGCCTTTCAGTAGGAGGGTGGAGGGGCACTTTCGCGCTTGGTTTGGTAAGTGCGCCAGAGCTTTACCTCTTTGGAAACCACTTTGGAACCACCTGTCCAGGGTTTGGAAGATAATTTTACCTTTAATTACAGAGGAGGGTATCTGTGGAACGAACTGAATATAGGAGCTGGATGGAGAGTATGGAGCTGCAGAAATCGTCAAATGAGGAGGAGATCTCCAGGCTGAAGCGGCAGGTACTGGAACTGGAGGCCACTTTATCTGACAGGCAACAGCAACTGGATATTCTTGGAGGAGAACTGGACATGCAGAAAATGTCAATTGAAGAGTTAAATATGCAAAAGTCAAAGGCAGAGTATGAAGCACAGCAATACCGACTTGACCTAGAGGGTGCTATTAAATGCAAAACTGCCATCGAACAAGAGCTAAAGCATTCTCGACAGTTAATTCAACAGTCAGAGGCCAAACAGGTTTCCTTAGAAGAGAGTCTCCGCATGTTAAAGAACAACATTGAGGAGAGCACGCTGGCCCGTAGGAAGCTTGAGGAACACTTGCGTCGCAAGAACAGCGATGTACAGGACCTAGAGGAGCACAGACGTACATTGGAACGGGAGCTGAAAGCAAAAGAGGATGCTGAGGTAGAACTCATGAACCAGGTTAGGGCCATGGAATTAGATCTCACTCAGCAGTCTGAAGCTAGAGTGCTCCAGGGAGAGGCACGTGGGGCATTGACCAAGGAAAGTATGCAGAAGTCCTTTTCAAGTAATGTTCAGTTTCTCCATTCAGAAGCAGAAGCCCTACAGTACAAGGTGGAGGAGCTCACGATGGGCAAAAAGAGAGCAGAATCTGAGATCAAGACTTTAAAATCTGAGCTGAACTCAGTGCTTATACACAAGAATATGGCGGAGGAAAAAGCACAGCGCTTCAAAGAGCTCCTGGATGATGCGAATAACAGGCTGATGAAGCTTCAGGTGGAAATAGAATCGGATAGGAACAACAATAGACAGAAATCTGAAGACCTGAGACAGGAAGCCTCTGAACTTCGGAAATCCATCTACATATATCAAGAACAAGTCAAATCTCTCCAACGAGACAAGTCGTCTCTAGAGCAGAGAGTGCTTTTTCATAAAACAGAAGTTGATGGAATCAAGGAACAACTTAAGATCAGTCAAGGGAAGCTCCTACAGCGGAGCACTAGTGAGCAAGAAAGTTGTCAGAGGTTGAGATGTCTAGAGGAAGAGCTTTCTTCCAAACAGGCTGAAACAGAGCAGATGAAATTTAACATGAACGAATTAACTAGAATAAATCAGCTGTTGGAGGGTGACATCAGGCATCTTACGGTAAGTATTGAGTCATTCCAGCAAGAAAAATCTCTTTCTGAGCAAAAGATAAAAGCACTGAAAAACGAGACAGAGAACCTTAAAGAGCAGCTGCAGAAAAGCAAAGAAGAGTTGAGCATTAAGGCAAGAAGTGAAAAGGACATGCAGTTAAAGATGAAAAACTTAGAAGTAGAGCTCCAGAAAAGTGATTTACAAGTCACACAGTTTACAAAGAAAGTAGAAGAACTAAGAAGAGTCAACATCGATAACGAACGCTCCACAAAGAATCTGAAAGCTGAGCTTGATAAAGTTAACATGGAAATTGGCAGCAAAGATCAGCAAATCAACATATTCAAGACACAGGTGGAGAGCACAAAATCTCAGCTGAAAATAATTGAGGAGGAACTAATTAATAAAACTCAAATAGCCCATGAGCTTCAAATTAAATTGCGAGACCACAGCGAGGAGGCGACAAAAACATCTGAGCTTCAACAGAAGGTTAAATCCCTCGTAACAAATGTTACCAACTATGAAAAAGAAATCAGAAACTTAAAAGCAGAGCTAACTTCCATATCAATGGAGAAGAATCTAGCTAATCAGAAGGTTCAGGAGCACAAAGTGGAGATTAACAATCTGAATATGGCAATACAGAAAGAATCATCAGAGGGCAAGAAAAACATAGCAAAGTTGAGAGAACTTGAGAATGAGCTTTTAAAATGCAAGCAGACCGTAAGCAGAATGAGCGGAAGCTCTGAAAAGGCTACAGTGAACCTTAAACAGGACATTTCTACTCTTCAAAGGGAAAAGCAAGCTGCTGACCAGAAGTTACAAACGTTGAAGAGAGAACTTGATGAGCTTAATTCCACTCTCAAGAAGACGAAAGACGAGTTGCTCAGAGTGACTCAGGAAGGAAAAATCAAGGAGTCCAGACTCAAAGACATGGAGGCAGAGCTTCAGGAGAATAGGTTGACCTTCAAAGAAATCAGTTCCAGTTCTGATAAATATACAATAAACCTACAACAGGAGTGCTCTAAACTTCTCAAAGAAAAAGGCGCGGCAGAAGTAAAAAGCACAACTTTGGCAGCTGAAATTTCTCAGCTGAACATGAAGTTGCAGCAAACCCAAGAAGAACTAGAGCAGAAGCAGAAGGACACAGCAGCTGCTAAACTGAGATCACAAATGTTGGAGGACCAGTTGGAGAACTGCAAGAGAATGCTTGACGACCTTAAAGGTAAACTTGAACTGCAAAAGAAGGGTTATGAGACTCAGCTACAGTTAGTGCAGAACGAGATGGAGCAAAAGCTGGCTTTGCAGGAATCACGGATGAAACTAGACTATGACAGAAAGTCAAAGGAGCGTTCCCATAGTGCTGAATCAATTGAGCGAGACAACAAGAACCTCTCGAAAGAAATTGAGAAGCTGAAAACGTTGAATTTCAACACCATGAAAGCAAAACAAGAGGCTCAGCAACAGATGGACAGCCTACACTCTCAATTGGAACGATCTGAGAAGCAGAAAGGAGGTTTGGAGCTTGAACTGCTAAAAGCAAAGTCTAAGATTGCAGAGCTGGAAACAGAAAAAATCAAGGCAAAATCCAGTATTTCTCAGATGGACAGTGTCCATAAAGAGAGCTCGAAAGAAACAACGAGATTGAAACAGATGTTGACAGAGACGGAACAGAAATTAGAGACTGTGGAAAAGGAAGCCAAATCGTTCAAAGAACAGGTTGCCTCATACATCGAAGAAGTAAAGTCTTTACAGGAGAAGAATTTGAAGCTTGAAGTGACTGTCAGTTCCTTAAACAAGCAACTGAAAGAAACAGACACTGTCCATCATCAGTGTTCCAAAGATAGTGAGCTTGCAAAGCTGAAGACAGAGGTGATTTTGACGCAGAAAATTGTGTCATCTTATGAGGAGGCAAAGTGCAATCTGGAGGAGGAACTTAAGAAAATGAAAGAGACCTCTGAGGTACAGGTGTATAACCATTCTTTTCATATAATATGTGTTTTCTCATGGGCTGTTTTTGATAGGCATTATATTTATGTACTAAGTACAAGTAAATTTACAAAGGAATAGTTTGGTGAAAAGAAAATTACACAGCTGTTTCACTTACCCCAGATGTGCAGGAGCTGTTCAGCCAAGGCATGTTTCGTGCCAAGATTTTGCTTCTTTAGTTTAGTGCTGGAGCTACAAGGACAATGTTACTAACAAACACTAGAAGTAAATACTCATGGATGGGGTTTAAGTGGGTTGAGAGAATTTTGGGGATTCATTTCTGGAAATATTCTAGTGTTTGTTAGCAACATTAACCTCATATCTCTACTTCTAAAATAAAGAGGCAAAATGTGTACATCAAACAGATCTTGGCTGATCAGCTACATCTTGGGTAAGTGGAAAACTGTATATTTGCTGCTGTCATCTTATAGTTTACACTCCTTATACCTGCAAGAATATTCAGTACCTAATTGTATCAATCAATCTCATGCTTACAGATGGCTACTCTGGAGAAAGATAAAGTGCTGGAGGAGTTGAAAAAAGTAAAAAAGGACAAAATGGCAACAGGGAATTGTAGAGCTCAGGAAGAAACATTGAGTAAAACAAAAAAATCATCTACACAAGAACAACAATGGAAGCAAACAGAGAACACCCCCAGCTATAAAAATGCGTCCGAACACACATCTTCAAGCAGGAAAACCTCACTTTCTGACAAAGGAAAGTCTGGGAAAAGTCAGTCTGTGACATTTAACGTCACCAGTGTCGAGTCATCCAATGATATCACTACAGATTCTTCAAAGACAGGTGTACTAAGTGAATCAAGTTCTCCGAAGCTTCAGGGTCTTAGGGGACGTATCAGCATTAAAAAGCTGATCAAAACCAAAATAATAACTCAAGAAATTGCTTTGAAGTTACAGTCAGGCCTGATAACCATGGAGGAGGTGCAAGGATCACTAACTCAGTTCAGTGGCAAACCTGCGTCAATTGCTGGAATTTACTTAGAGTCCAGCAAGAAAAAGATGTCTTTCATGGAAGCTGCCGAGGCAGGTTTAATGGCTAAGAGCTATGCCATTGAGTTTTTGGAAGCACAGGCTGCCACGGGAGCCATCATTGATCCAGTCACTGGTGAAAGCCACACTGCTTTAGTCGCATTTGAGAAAGGCATTATCAGTGAAGATCTGCGGGACAAAATAACAGAGGCTGACAAAGCAGTCAGCGGTTACCCTCATGGTGGAAAATTACTCTCTGTGTTCCAAGCTATGGAAGAAAGAATTTTAGATAGACACAGAGGGAAGCGGATACTTGAAGCACAAATTGCCACCGGAGGATTGATTCACCCATTAATTGGCATGCGGGTGCCATTGGAGTGTGCCACTGACCAGGGACTCATAAATCAAGCCACTCTTCAGACTCTCTGTGATCCTGTCAGTAACCCAAAGAGCTTCCATAACCCAGAATCAGGACAGAGAGCTTACTATAATGAGCTCCTGAAAATGTGTGTGTACGATATAAGTGGTGGAGTTTATGTTCTCCCCTTTGGAGACCACCATACTTCCAGTTTCTCTCCAGCCAGCACCCATAGAGTTTCAGTCATTAACAGTGCTAATGGCACAGAGTTGTCAACATATGAGGCTCACAAGGCCCGGCTCATAGACATGAGAACCTACCTGTTTCTGTCCCAACAGGAGAGTGATTGGCAGGAGACAACTGCCATGGACTCAGGTGGAAATCCTTTACATGTTTTGATTGACCGGAAGAGTGGACGACAGTTTTGCATTGAAAGTGCTCTAAGGCAGAATATCCTTCAAGCAGACGAACTCCACAGCTACCGTAGTGGTGAGCTGAGCATCTGGGAGCTTGCAGATCTTCTGATTTCTCGAAAGGTTGTCTTCAAAGTAGCAGGCAGCCCTATTGCAGGACTGTGGGACATAGTTTTAAAGAAAAGGCTCTCTATTCTTAAAGGATTCCAGCAAAACCTTGTGGACAGACTTACTGCATTGAAGTTTCTGGAAGCTCAAGCGTGCACTGGAGGTATCTGTGACCCAGCATCTGGAGAAAGAGTCCAGATCGCAGAGGCACTCCAAAAAGGTCTCCTGGATGAAAGTTTTGCTCGACAGCTTCAGCAGTATGAGCAAGCCTACTATGGTGTTGTTCACCCACAGACAGGAAGGACGTTGACAGTGGCTCAGGCAATGCATGAGAACTTGTTCCCTAAGGATGTTGGACTTCGGTGCCTTGAGTATCAGGTTCTGACTGGAGGTCTGATAGACCCAGAGAGCTACGACAGAATCTCAGTGGAGGAAGCAATCCAAAAGTGCCTCATTGGCAAAGCTACAGCTGCACAGTTGAAAGATGTCCACTCACCTCACAAAAGTATCACCTGCCCAAAGACAAAGCGAAAAATGTCCTACAGAGAAGCTCTGGAAAAAGGTGTCTATGACAGTCATACTGGACTCCTGTTGCTTGATGCTACAAAGCCTCATTATACTGGGGCAACGTCGTCTTTCCAGTACATTTGGACCTATCGGCATTTCTAGTGTTGTTTATACACATCATCTGAAAGATAGGGCCCAGAATCTTTTTTGAGAAAGTTGAAGGATTACCTCAACAAAAAATATTGGTAAATACTATTGAGTGTGAGTGGGCACTAATTAGTATCAATCACATGACATCATGCAAATTCGTGGCTACTAACTTTCATTCAATTTCAGTCACATTAGTATGCTGGGATGAGCTATTCCTTTATTATAGATAGGAGTGGACAAGTTGTGTGACAGGAATGTTTTTTAATTTTATGTAAGTATCAAAACGTACCATGATCATATATATCTGTGTGCTAAATTTACCTGTAAAATGTATGTACATGTGTATCAGTATAGCGTGTTTTAATCTAAACTTCATCAGGCACACTCATCTTCTATCTACACTCATTGTCCATTTTATCAGCTTCACTTACTATACAGACGCACTCTGCAGTTTTATAAACATATACTGTAATCCCTCTGTTTCTCTGCATCGTTTGTTAGCCTTCCTCACCCCATTCATCCATGATCAGCACCCCCACAGAGCCACCAGCAAGCAGTAGAGGCATTTTGAAAGGTCCTACACACATGTCCGGTCAAGCTTGTTACAGCCTATATTTTCATGAAAAAGCCAAAATGTTCCCAAACGTCTTCTTTTAAAATATTATCAGAAGAACTTTCATCAAGCACTGTCATCATCAGAAGAACTGTCATCAATAACTCAGCTGCATAGTGGACCGACAGGTTACATGTATCTAATAAAGTGCCAGTGCGAATGCAATAAACATGTTTGTGCCATGTCATTGACTTTGCTGTGCTGAGAATGATTCACTACCCAAATGATACTGGTCCTGTGGGGTCCTGACTATTGATAAAAGGGTAAAAGGAGCTGACAAATGATGCACAGAAACAGACTGACTAGTGTGTAATTTTAAACTACACAGTGCACCTGTATCGTCAGTAAAGCTGATAAAATGGATAATGAGTGTGGATACAAGGTTGGTGTACCCAATTAGGTGGTTTGTCAGTGTATGTGATCCTTGTTTTATTCTTTCTCTGGCTTAATGTGTGCCTACTACACAAAATCACATAGTCATGAAGCTCGATTCCATTATATTGCACTTCGCAAGCTACTGAACAAAATGGCATGGAGGCATGCATACTCGGAAATCATTTGGTTTGCTTTTGTAATTCACCACAAAATGTTTTTTTTTCCCTGTGAAATTCAGAAATCTGTTGAAGAGGAGAAGAAAGAGCATGTCAGTAAAGTTAACAAGTTGTTGAACTGGATGTCCAGTATGAAAACAAACCAGAACAAAGATGGAAAGGCTTTAGCTGATGATAAAGCCAACTCAGAGAGCAGTAATAAGCATCAGGTAAAAAAAAATCAGATTTACTCAATGATTTTTCATTCTACTAATTGCATTTTCAAGAATTTTGCAGGCCCACGAGAAATGTCGTGACCAACATCAAACAAGCGGTCTCAGAACAGTTGCAAATTGTTGCAAATACTTTAAAAGATGTATGTACAATGTTTGGAATAAAGGATTTTACTGTGTATGTTTTTAAGCATCGTTTTCAAGTTCTGTTATTGAGTTCATTTTTGTTGTGTGTATTATACTATACTATATATTTTCTGTTGTACACAGTGTTACACATTCCTCTTCAAGTGCAAGAGAAAATGTGCATTGAAAGTTTCACAAGCGCACAAATCAAGCAGACAGACATATAATAAACAGTGGTAAATAACAGAGTAACACAGGATGCTGGTCTCCTAAGTGTGTGGTAGAGACTCTAGAAAAAGCCCAGCTAAAGGCCCTTCACAGGCAGACTAACACAATAACAGAAATTATTTTTCAAAATAATCTTTCCAATGATCAGCCAGCCGAATGAAAAGGAGCTGGCAGTTTGTGTCCTGTTCTGTTTGTATGTTCACCATTGAAGATTTCAATGAATGTCATTAAAGTCACAATATGAATCAGAGAGCACAGCTTCCTTTTCAAAAAAACGGGGTGCTTCTAAAAGCCATGTTTTAGGAGAAGCATTTCACATCATTTAAATATATACTTGTATTTACTGCCAAATTAGCTCTCTTCGATTTGATTTCCATGCTCTCCAGTCATTCGCTTAAATTTCTTACACATTCAAACTAAAGAGCAACCAAAGCTCAGTCAGTTACAGCAGACCTATTAATCTAGTTTTTAATCTAGTTATCTAACTATTCATCTTTACGGTCCTTCTGAATATCCTCTCTCTGACCAAAGCTGCAGTGTTGAACAAGGCACATAACCTTACATTTATAATGCATGTGACACACCCTGCCAGCTGTAAAAAAGCAAAAATGTTCAGTGATCTTGTCAATAAAATAAAATCAAATAAAAGGCTAAACATGCATGTGCATTAAAACATAGATGTTCAAATTGTTGATATAAATAAATATAAGTCCACTTCCTCTAGAGAAGGCACGCTTCTGCACAATTCACAGTTTCTGTATATTCACTGAATTTAGCATATTTCAAACAATAATGAGGCCTATGCAAAGGCTGTGTCACATGTATGTATTTATTTTGCTTGTTAAACTCAGCATAGGAATAAAAATTGTGCACTAAAAGTTTGTTCACCGCAGATTTTACTACAGATATTGATGTCATTTACATATAACAGAGTCCTTTTGCACCAAATCATCATCAGCATACATTAAACTGATGTAACCACATTCCTTTAGTAATGTTGGAGATCAGTCCAATGTATTTTACTGCTTGGGGAAAAACACTAAAAAGCATTTCCATGTATCATCCATAATGATGATACTGTACACTGTAATGTGCAGTGATGTTTCAGTAGGCTATGTGTAGTACAATACACATAAGAACAGTAAAGCACTTTTCCTGATAGCATTTTCTCTCACTCCAGGTTCCAATGGAAGAAGTTCTGACAAAGAAAGAGCAAATTGCAGAGGCACTGAGAAGCACGCAGCTGATGTTAACCAAACACAGCGACAAGTATGTTATTTTTTACATATGTACCACACAACAGTTGTTCAGTTTGTTTGTTGTCGTTTTCAGGCCCTGACTTTCTTCAGACTCCTGAGACATAAGCGTTTGTGTTTTTTCTGTTGTTAGGATGAGTGAGGAGGAAAAAGATGAAATGAGAGAACAGCTGAAATCTCTTCACCAGGCCTACAGTGAACTCTCTCAGCAGACTGGAGACCAGGCGCCCTCTGCTGAACAGGTGTGGTAGATAAACTCATACAGTTGCAGCCACCCGAATGGTTTCTGGCTGTTAGTGTGTGTTTACGTTCACACACTCACTGCATGGCTCTGCCATATTCAGCATGATACTGTGACTGAAATTAGATAGTCACATTCACACTAACCATTCAAACTCATTCCTTCAAGTCATAGATTAGCATTGTTTATGCAGGTCTAAGAGAGGATTTCTTCATACTTACGGTATATGGTAAACTGAGTATGCTGTAAACATTGCATAGCATGAGTCTTTAATGTCACTTGGCCTAATTCTAACTTCACAGCAAACCCCAGGACCTCTTTCCTAACAGGTTTTTTGAGATACCGCAGCAATGCTCAGTGTGTTGTCTCTAACCAGCTGTGTTGTTTCGCAAATTACTGAAAGTTGTGTTCACAGATGCATGACAGCTTTTAGTTCCACTTTACTTGCTGCTGAAATTCTGACTTGCACTCATGAAAATGAACTTTTACACTCCATTGACTTGTTTAATGGGTGAGTACATGTTTAATATTACTTGAATAAGATTGACCTATTATTTGCTACTGACCTATTATTTGCAATAGGGCATTTTCATGATGAAGGCTTCTTACATTGCAGGAGTTCCAGGTCATTGAAGGGATTCTAGATGTGGGAAGTGGAGCAATCCTGTCTGTGTGTCGCTCAGTACAAAATGGCCTCATCGACCAAAGCACTGGGCTCAGTCTCCTAGAAGCCCAGCTCATAACGTCTGAACTCATTTTGCCTGAATTCCGCATGTGTCTGGACTTGGAGGATGCATTCAAGCACAGCCTTGTTGATGAGCCTATGTATGAGCAATTGCAAGACTTGGATAGAGCCAATAAATGCATTCAGGGGCCATTTTATGCCTCTGAGCCCTTGCCAGTGGTAGCAGCAGTAACAGATGGGGCTATTTCAGAGCGTCAGGCCATAAAGATCATTGAGATTCAGTTAGCCACTGGTGGCTTACGAGTGTCCTACACTAGAGATTGCTTAAGTTTAGAGAGAGCCTTCCAGTTTGGCCTATTTCCGCACTCTCTCTATATTCAGACATTGCAAAGGCAGAACACATGGAAGGATTTAATTGACCCCAACACAGCTGAAAAAGTCTCTCTAATCCAGCTCATGCAGAGAAGCATTGTGCATGAGGAGACAGGGCTCCGTGTGCTGCCAGTGAAGCCTGGAAAAGAAGGGACTATATCTGTGGCATCAGGGCGAGAGATCAGTATCCTGAGGGCCATGCATGAAGGTCTAATAGATCGAGAGACCATGCTCAGGTTGCTCAGTGCTCAGCTGTTTGCAGGAGGCATAGTTGACCCGAAAACAAACCGCAAGCTCACCGTTGAAGAGGCTCTTTCTGAAGGCTTTATTGATCAGGACACTGCCAGTGGAATTCTAAGCCATCAAAGCAAAAATGGTGGCATTGTGAACCCGCAGAATGGGGCTAGACTGACAGTTGATGAAGCCGTCCAGTGTGACTTAATGAGCTCGAGAAGCGCTCTGTTAATTCTGGAGAAGCACAAGTGTTTTATGGGCCTTCTGTGGCCTCACTCGGGAGAAATCCTCACTGTCTCCTCATCTCTACAGCATGAAATCGTCACTGACAAACTGGCATCTGAACTTTTGTGCCACCGTCATAAGATAGCAGCACTTTATATACCAGAAAGCTCTGAGGTCGTTGATATAGACTCTGCTGCACAGGATGGTCTGATTGACACTCACACGAAAGAGTTGTTGAAGACATTAGAGATACCAGATACGTTTCCTGATGTAGAAGAACTTAATGACAGGTTTTCGACTTGGCTGGTTATGCGTGAGGTTCAACTCGAAGGCTCTCAAAAGTCAAGTGATGGAATGGAAACTGATGAAAAGAACATAAATGCGCCATCCCCCTCTGAGTCAAAGCAGTTATTTATCTCCTATTTAATGATGAATAGCTACATGGACCCGACATCTGTTCGAAGGCTTTTAATCTTTGATAGGCAGTTAAATAAAATGGCTAAGGCACTGGTAGGAATGTCAGAATCAGAAAACGTTGCTGACCCCGGAAGAAATTTCTTAGAAGCGAAAAGCATTGAAAGCAATGACCCTTCACATGTTAATATCTGTTATTCCTCTACAGATGAGGACTTTAATGAGGATGGCCATCAGTTTCATATTACACACACCGGGGATATGGAAGTCTTGCATATTGAGGATCCCCTTACAAGTAATTCAGAAGAAAGTGATTCAGAAGTCTCTATGGAAGGTGCTGATGGAAATGATTGTATGAAAACTACTGGAACTGACGATCTCATCTCAGTTTCAAAAGAAAAATTCAGTACCTCCTCAAACAGTAGTTCACAAAAGACATTAGTAACTGATATTGAAACAAATCAGAGTGCTCTTTGGGGAACTACACTTTCAGATGCATCCTCTAAGGAGTACACAATTGACCCTGGCAGTTCGTTAGCTCAGTCATCTATAGAAATGCAGGTCCATTTACATTTAGATCCACATGATTTGTCTCTGGATGAGGACAGTCCTCAAGACGTGATGAAGTTTCCCACAAGTAATTTAGAAACCATACACATTAACAAGCCCCTAGAAAGATTTCTAGGAGAGAGTAGTTTAGATATCTCTCTAGAGAGGACCGTTGGAAATGTAGAATGTATGAAATCTTTACCCAGTGCATCCAACAGGGAAATTTCATCAGGAGAAATATTAAAAGTTTCCTCTGATAGTGGTTCACCTGAGGCTTCAATTGCTAATATTACAACACATCATAGCACTGAGGTAACTACACTTGTGGCTGAATTTCCTAAAAATCTCACAGATGTCACTGCCCAGACATCTCAGACAGATTTACATGATTTGTCAGTTGATGAGGACATTCCTCGGGTTGTGAATGAGTTTCGTATTGTGCACACTGGTGATTTAGAAATCACACTTAATAGTACACCCCTAGCTAGAATTCCAGAGGAGCACTGTGGAGCTGAAGACTGTGGGAACAGGCAAACGTCAGGTTCAGTGTGTAACATTTCCTCAGATAGTGATTCACACAAGGCTTCAGGTAATTCAGTTAAAAATCAGAGTGTCCATACGGACACTACACTTTTAAATGTACCCTGTATGCACCACACCGATTACACTGCCAGTACATTTGCTCAGACTTCTATAGGAATGCAGATTTCACATTCAGATTTGCATGATTTGTCTCTGGAGGAGGATGTGAATGAAGATCATTTTATACATACAAGTGATTTAGAACTCATGCACACTTATAAGCCCTTAGTAAGAATTCCAGAAGAGAGTGATTTAGAGATCTCTATAGATGGTGCTGATGGACGTGAAGATAATATGGAATGTTTAACTCAGACAGTATCAGACAGTCTGACCTCATGCTCAATAGGAAAACTGATCACATCCCCAGACAGTGGTTTACATAAGGCTGTAAATGACTCTGTTGGTACATCGGCTCAGCCTTCGATAGGATTACAGATTTTGCATTCGGATTTGAGTGATTCATCTCTGGAGGAGGATGTGAATGAGTTTCATGTTCTGCACGAAAGTAATTTAGAAGTCATGCATAATGGTGATCCCCTTTCAGGAATTTCACAAGAGAGTGCTTTAGCAATATCTAGAGAGAGTACAGATGGAAAAAAAGATTGCACAGAGTCTATTACTGTTGGATCTGAAAGGTTCATCTCGGCTGCCTCGAACAGCCATTCACACAAGGCTTCAGCTGCTGAGATCAGTCCAAATCAGGGTGCCTCAGAGGAAACTACACTTTCAGATGCATCCTCTAGGTACCACCCAAATGACACAGTCAGTACATTACCTCTGTCTTCTGTTGGGATGCAGATTAAATTAAATACTGGATCTGAACATCTCATTTCAAGTTCAGGAGAAATATGTAGTACGTCCTCAGACAATACTTCACATAAGGCCTCAGTTACCTACAGCAAAACGAATCCAAGTGCACAAGAGGAGACTATATTTTCAGATGCCAAATGGAAACATCCATTTCCACCAAATGGAAACATCCAACAATCTGAAGGAATGCAGACTTCACACACATTGTTTTCTGAAACAGCCTTGCTTCCAGAGAACCAAGAACAGAGAGGGTGTGACCACACAGAAAGTGTATACCAAGCAGAAGACGAAGACCCGTTAGACTGTTCTGTACTGTCCACGAAAGTAAATGAAAATGTAGAGACGACCTGTGAATTCCCACAGTGTGAAAGCATGTGGGATGACAAGATTGAGAAAGCCCATGCAGTTCATCTCCTAAGGACCCAAGTAGAAGAAGGAGGTGTTTTAGATGTCACATCTGGAAAGCGATATGACCTCAGTGCTGCTCTTGATAAAGGCCTCATTGATGAGGAGACCGTGTTAGAGGTGCTCGCACTACAGCTTCGACAGGAAGATGTCGTAGGAAATAAGACAATCACAATGTCTGTACTACAACAAGCTGTGCTGCAAGGCTCCATATCCTCTCAGGTGGCCTTGCAGATCATGGTGCAGCAGAAACTACAGGAGGTGGATTTGATTACTGATGGTGTCAGTGTCCTTAATTCAGAATCAGTTCTGACGGCTAATAGTGATCCAGAGGAAAAGTGTATCCTCAGTGTCACTGATACGCATGGACTTGGCTTCCAGGTAGATGAGGAGACTGGGGATGTACAACAACAAGAGCCTGACAAAAATGTAGCGATTCCTGCACTTGCCCTCACTGATCAGCAGTTCAGCGAAGAAAGACCAAGTGCGGAAAATGAAGTGGAAAGAACCAAGGATCCCATTCCTCCGCCAACAAACACAACACAAATAGTCAGTAATCTGAACTCATCAGAGGCCCTAAAGACCCCTCCTGAGATTATATCCTCAGACACTGATCCAAGGATAAAGAATGGAATTGATCAAAGTGCCCTTGCTCGTGATTTACAGGATCTCAAGATTGTCGGATTTGAAAGTAGAAATTCTGCAATGTTGGTAAATGTAGCACAAAAAGAAAATGAAATGGATGCAATTTCTTTGAATAGTGCCACTGATACATTGAATGAAGTTCCTTTAGAGAGTTTTGTGCATGTGGGACACAATGAGACAGCAGTAAACCAGATGGTAAGCCCTGTTCAGAGTGACTCTGGCGTTTCCTGCTCATCACAAAGTGATATCTACTTAGATGAAAGGAAATCGGACAGTTTGCAGACCTTGAGTCAGTGGCATAGTGTATCACAACAGGTGCCAAGTATATCCACCAGCGATGGACATTCAGTGAACTTGAATACTTTGCTTTCAGGGCATGAAGAAATCAGTACAGCACTGGAACTGCCAACAGCTTTAGAGAAAATGAGTGTGAACTCAAGTCAAAAGGTGCAACATCAGGATCAGAAAGTATCATCTCACTCTGTAGTTTCTTTTGAAGACAGTCAAACAAAGATAAACAAGAACGATTCTGATGAATGTACCATTACAGAGGGTAGCTTGAGCATGGAAAGCCCTGAGCATGAAGGCAGGTCAGAAGCGGTTAAAAGCTGTGAGCTGTTGGAAGCAGCACAGTCTAAATGCAATGATGCTGAAACCAGTATAGAAAATAACACATGGAATGAAGTTAAATGTATGGACTTGCTGCAAGCTTGTTCCAAAGATGCTACAAAAAGGATACCACCTTCGATGTTGGTGCCAGATGTAACTGAAAATAACGCTGAGAATGAAGATGCCAATAACACACAGCGAATAGTTGCAAAAGTGGAGTTGCCTACCCAGTCTACCTCCCAGGCCACAGATAAAACTGATAAAGCTCCAGTTCACTCCTGGAGTCCTAAGTCAGACTCTTCTGGATCCAATAATAGTGGACATGAAATTACAGGCTCACAGATTGAGTCAGATAAAAATGCACAGTCAGCATCACCCCTTGCTGCACAAAATGAGGGAGAGCAGCCGTCAAAGCCTGCAGGATTACAGGCAGCCGTTATGTTACCAAATTCATCTGACAAAATCCAGCTTAATTTTAATACACCTCAAAACACAGACAGTGCTGGACAGCCACACAGCAGAGATGTTTTGTGTACTAACCCTTCAGAGACACAGGAAATTCCCACAGTATTAAACCTTAATAGCGACATTGGCACCAATTTCAGTGAAGCACCCAAATCTCAAATGGAAGCTGCTAATGTGAATGAAATCAAGAGAACAGAAAGCCAAGCCACTGACAACACTGTTAAGATCTTCCAGCATATCTCGCTGTCTGCCACCACACAAGGTGTCGTAAGAGAAAGTGAAGACCCTCAAGGTCTTGGTGAAAGCAGAGATCCAGATTTGCTCCCAGACTTCAAAAAGCATCAGACAGTTAACCCAGAGAAGTGTCCACCTAATGAGTGCCCTGATCATGAACAAAGGCTTCCAACTCATCCAGTGCAAACACAATCACAACTCCTGGATGCTATTCAGGAAAGTTCTGCGTGCAAAGACCCAGCAGTGCTGAAAACAATGTTTGGGAACCTAAGTGGCCTCGTAGGAAGCACCTCTCAGAGGGATGAAGGCCTGCATGCAGACATTGCTGAGAATGTGGCCTCAGTTGCTACAAGTGAGGACCGTAAAGATGATGTATTTCAGTCCCTTTTGTCTCACCTGCAGCCCTCTGAGATGAAAGTCCCTACCACAGAGGAAGTGGAGGTCAAAGTTAGAGCCAGAGTAAGTCATATTTCAGCTTGAAGTAAATACAGGAATAGACTGCATGTAATAGTAGTTCTGTATGTAGTTTTAATAATTTGGTAGTAATACATATTGGGTCAGTTTCCCCAGACAGGGATTAATCTTAGTCTTGGACTACCCTTTCCTTTTCAGTGGAAAATCTCTATTCACAGCACTACATAATCCAGGACTAGGCTTAATCCCTGTACGGGAAACCGACCCATTATCATTTAGGCCTGTTACAGTCATGAGATTTTATCTTATCTTTAACGGTAATATAAACAATTTCAATTAATGATTTAATAGTTGTTTAGCTTCTCCAGCTTTTAAAAGAACAGGGCTAAAGTTGGAAAAATGACTAATTAACTTTACTTAGTAGTAGCTTATGCTGAGATGGAATCATAATCTGTTCTTTTCCACATACAAAGCTTATATCTTTCTCTTGAGGCTATGAAAATATTAAGTTAGAAACACTCATTCTGTAAACATACAGTGTGGATCCTCAACTCCAGTACTTGAGTGCTGGTGTCCAACACAGTTAGGTAGTTCCCTTGTCATGTACACTCACTAAATTACCAAATTGTGCTAAACAGGAGTTGGGAATCCTGTGTCTTCATGCTAATAACACTTACGTTAGCTACCTAATTGAAAATGCATTACAAGACTTTTAAATGCAAAACTTCTCAGCAATACATGACAACTGTTTTACTGTATTTGGGTGCCAAAAACCTTGTGCCTTTATGCATCTTAAATATTTGTGATCAGTTCAGAAATTTGCAGTCAGACAATAATGTAATAACTGAGCCCTATCATCAATAACTAAGAGAGCATAAATATAGTTCTTTCTCATATTTTACAGAAACATTCCACTCAGACTTATTTGGAGTGCACTGGCAAACTCCAGGACCACTTTGATGCTATTGAGGATATCAGGAGCGATTTGTTGTCACAGGGCATTTTGTCTACTGATACTGAGGATTTACACTGCCAGCTGAAAGACGCTCAGGTTTGTTCATTCTTGCACTGGTATCAAACTTATCAAGCTTGAAATACTTTTTGCCAAATTTCCTTAAACTTTCTTTATCTGCTCTGGTACATGGGCATGTCTTCTTCTGTCTTTGTTCCTTTTGTCACATCTGCTCCTATTTTGACTAACCCCACACATTTCATTTCTAGTATTTGGAGGCACAGCTTGCAGCTTTTCCAGGCATTTTAACCTCAGATCTGAAGATAGCTGAGCAGCTTCTAAACTCTGCTGATGAATTCATCCCCATGCAAATCTACCAAGATCTGGCTACAGTCTTTGTAGATTTGCAAAGCACTTTCACAGATGTTTGCCAGTTATCAGCTGAGAGAAGTAATTCAGTTCTCCAGGCCATAGAAAATGCGAAGGTCAGTGTGTGAGAAAGTGGACTGTGATCCCCTCAGAAGAGTCTCATAGCGCTGACAAAACTGAGAGGTTTTATTGAAAGCCCATATATTCCTAACTATATTCATGTAATTCTGTTTTAGGCAAATTTGGAGTCCACATATCAAAATCATCTCAGCTGTCTTGCTAAACTGTCTTCTTGTATTGAAGATAATTATGAGATGGTATGTAACCTTGACATCATGAACACTGATGACCTGAAGACAGTTAAATACAGGATTCAGCAAAATAAGGTACCTCATTTCAAATCCTTTAGATTTATCTGTCATAGATAAATGGCATTTTGTCAGTTTACCAATATCTGTAAAAATTAATTGTAAACTAAGAACTGAATTCTTAGAATAGTTCATGCATGAAAGTATGCTTTTGTTTACTAGAAAAATAAATTAAGTTGTTCGAGCACAAGACCAAACTGAACTGTACAAATTATGAGGTGACTCTTTATTTGCCTCATTCAGGACCTGGAGAAGAACCTATCAGGAACTCGACAGCATCTAGAAGACACAGCTTTTGAAATCCAGTACTTTATATCTGAGCATGCACTGCTCCTGAGTCCAGCTCAGAACAGACAGCTGCTGAAATCTCTCAGTGCCACTCAGAGAGCCTTTAAGGAGCTGATGGACCGGGTGTTCACTCAGAGGCACACACTAGACCTCCATTTGGAAATCCGTGAAGATGAGAGTCAACAGCAGGTCTGGATGACTCTGCGTCCTGCTGGTGTTTATAAAACTGCATTGACATGTTTTAGAATGTTGTTACAAGATGTATTTGTTTGATCTGGTTTATTAAGTTGACGTGTCTTGATTTATGTCAGTTGTGTTTTTTACAAACTAAAGTAGGCTGAATGAACAGTGTGCTGTTAACAAGAAATGTCCAAATGTCATCTGTCTATCTTTGCATGATTTAACAAAAGAAAAAGGTCACTGCTTGGTGACAGCCTGAAATCCTATTTTCTAACTGCTTTCACCTTTTTTAGGCTTCACGGAATCCTGCTTTTACTTCAGTGGACCAAAGACTTACAATATGTATCTTTTGCAAAATGCTTACACTAACACCACCAAGACAACTTCCACCTGTTTCATTTTTGTCTTGATCTCTTTGGCCCAACCAAAATTAGTTTTCTGAATGGCTAGCATGTTTACAGCATACTCTGTTGTGTTATCTGTGTGAGATCATGAGTGTAGCAGAGAAGTGTGTTCAGTTGAAAGTATGTTCTTGAAAGTATTTTCTTTGTAAAATCCGTGTATGTTTTTGCTAGACCGCCAAGGAGAAGCAGAAAGAGTTTGTAGCCAAGTTGCAGGAGCTGTGCGATGACCTAACATTGACAGAGAATCGTCTCATTGGCCACCAGCAACAAGCTGTCAAGGCAAAGAGTGTGGGAGACCTCCAACAGTACCAGCAAGAGCACCAGGTACATTAATTTGTGATAGCATTATTGTCTGCTCCTGAAAAGCAACGTAATATTTTTTATTGGTGCTTATCAGTGTTCAGCTTGTTTATCTATAGAATCTTTTATTGTCAAGTTTGGTAGTAAATCATGGACTATAATAAAACATGTTCGGTTTCCTTGATCAGGCATTGCAGAAAGACATCCAGGCCAATGCAAGTGCCCTGAATGAAGTCATCAGTAGCACCAAGAAGTTCCTGGAGGAGAATCGGAGCAAGCTGACCCCAGAACAGATCGCGGCTATTGAGCTCAAGTTGGACGAGGCTAAGAGCAAGGCCAACATGCTTAACCAGAGAGCGGAGGAGTCAAGGAAAGATCTGGAGAAAGTTATGACTACTGCTATCAAACAGGAGACAGAGAAGGTGTTTTAAAACTTAGCATATTTAGTTAAAAATTCAGTATGAAAGTTTATGTTCATGTGAGAAAATAGTTGTCAGTTTTACCCAAGAAATGTTTTTCATCTTTGCGTTTAGGTCGCAGCTGTGGAGCAACTTGAAGAGAGCAAAAACAAGATTGAGGGTCTCTTAGACTGGATATCCAACATTGGGAAGGAGAAAGAGATGGGAGGAATGCAGAAGGACCAAATGGCCAAACAGAATGGAAACATGGTGGTAGAGACCCCAGCGAAAAGAGTGATTGTAGAAGAAGATGATCCTAATGGAAATGAAGTGGACAGCACAGATAACACCCCAGAGTGGTCAACCAGAAGTGACGACAGTAAAGAACTGGATCTAGACCAGCAGTATGAGAGAGTTAAGGTAAGCAGATGATGTCCAGTCACACAGGAAATCAGAAATTTGTTTGAAATAGTTCAGACATCTTTTGACCTATAAATGCATATTTCATAGCCTCATCCACCACAGCGTCTGTTTTTTTTTTTTATTCAGCCAGACGCAGCCTCCCTAATATTTTTCAACCTTTTGCGTAATGGCTTGTAACTTAATTCTCTAAAATGGCCACAAGGGTGTCTCATAATGCTTCAAAGTACCACTTTGCATATATGAAGCTGTGTCCTTGATATTTTGAATAACAAAATGCTAGGATTGCAAACAATTATGTTGTGATATAGGGCATATTGTTGTAATTTCAAGTCTGGTAGAAGTTTGTTTTTCTAATTAAACATGACAGTTTTACACAGTCTTGACAGTGTGTAGATTAATTGGTGTTCCACAGGTATGCATGAAAGGTTGGTGAAACACCTATGGCTAAAGGCTGTTTTCAGCTAACCCTTTCATTTTGGGGAAAAGTGAGAAAGGTTTAATCAAGTCAAGTTCGTGTTTGTTGTCATTTTAACCATCTACACAGTACATAGTGAAACAAAACAACATTCCTCCAGGATTGTGCAAGACTAGCAACATAATTATATGTGCAAAGATTTCTAAGTAATAACAACAATACATTCTTGTGCAAAAATAACCATAAAATAGCTGCAACAGGATAAAAGCAGTTTATGAAAAGGGGAATGATATGGTGTGAGTTGTTATGGGGGAGTGGCAGTTTGGATGTGATTTTTGTTTATGGGAGATCAGCTTGTGTGTGTGTGTGTGTGTGTGTGTGTGTGTGCGTGTGTGTGTGTGTGTGTTTGTGTGTGTGTGTGTTTCAGAGTGTATGTGTGTGTGTTTAGGAGAAATTACATAAACAATACAAAACACATAAAAAACGCAAACCTTCCGATCGCAAATCCTGTTCACATTCTACAGGCTCACCACCAGGAGATCCTTTCCCAGCAGCAGGACCTGATCATTGCCACCCAGTCAGCTCAGGCTTTGCTGGACAAGCAGGCAGAAGTTCTGTCTCCAGCCGAAAAGGAGAAGCTCCAGAGGGACATCCAGGAGCTGAGGGGCCGCTATGAGGCGTCGCTGACCCGGGCTGAACAGCAGATGAAGCAGGTGCAGAGCATACAGGAGGAGATGCGGAAGTTCCAGACGGACTGTGAGGAGTTTGAGGGCTGGCTGCAGCACGCTCAGGAGCAGGTGGAGGAGCTGGGAGCTCCCGCTGGCCAATTAGAGGTTTTACAAGAGAAGCTTCAAAGGCAGAAGAGCTTCTATGAGGATGTGGTCTCCCACAAGGGAGACTTGCGTTTCATCACCATCTCAGGCCAGAAAGTCCTGGATGTGGCCAAGATTTGCGTCCACAGTGAGTCTGGGGAGAAGGAGGCACTGCCAGATGTAGACACCTCAGGAACATGCGCCATAGTGAAGGAGAAGCTGGACTTTACTGCAACTCACTACAAAACCCTTCACACCCAGGTAAATCTGCTTGATATTGCTACCTGTGCCTTTCATGTGAAATATCTCATGTACAAAATTGTCCCCCAAACCTCTGCGATCAAGTAAGTGAAACTTACACTCCACCAATTCGCACTGAACTTCTTGTATGATATTGAATTATTTGTGTGGTTTCTACCACTGTATGAAGTGCTGTCATCTACATTATATATCCAAAGGTATTCTGACAGAACCTCTTACTAGTAAATATTGCTAGTTTAAGGTGAACCCATTGTTGACGAGTGTTCAATTCATATAGTCTCTATAGAAAAGTACTGCCCATATAATGGGATGGTCTTTAGAAGCTCTACATGAGTCTAAGGTGTTGAACCATCTGCTAGAGGGTACAAAGGTGGTATTAAACCCCTAAGTGCTGGGCTATAGCGCAATCTCTATGGTGATGGTGCTACATCTGCTACCTTTGGGATGAGTTGCAGTGGCATTTGTAATCATCCAACAAGAGTAACTGATCTCACTAATATTATTGTGGCTAAGTGCAATCAAATCCTCTTAGCAATGTTTTCAACTAGTGTAAAGCCCTTCCAGAAGAGTAGAGGCTGTTACTGCAGTCTGTTAAAATCCACTGTTAATACAGTTGATTTCAGAAATTTCAGATGAGCAGCCATCTACTAACTTTTAGACATATAGTGGATAAAAATGGAGCTACCTTGAAGCCAGAATTCTGTTAATCACTGTCCCTTTCAGTTACTTGCTATAAGTTTTTGTTATTTTTACTAACAAGCCACTGTGCAAATCTAAAGAAACATAAATTTGTCTTGGCTGAGAGGCTACACTTGTAACAGGAGAAAAGTTGACCAAATTTTTTGGTCCTTCTGTAGAAGAATTATCTGCTTGATAATTGTTTTTTAAAAGAAGTTTGTTAGTTTGATTTTTGTTGTGGTTTAAATAAGTTTCTGCTTTTGTTCTATTATGGGGCCTTTTCTCAATTTCTGAGTTGTGCAGAAAAGGGTTTATCCTACAGTGGTGTACCCAAGACGTATGGTCATAATTAGCTTATTAACTAATTCGGTATAGTGTCATTCAGTACACAGGTCTGAGGGTATAGAATGGAATTAGAAAGTTCAGTACTTTCCCGTTTTAACCAATAGATGGCGACATTTCTGTATCAGTTAAAAAACATGATGAAGAGTAGCTTTGAGTTCTCAGACTGTTAATGACAATTTTAATCACACTGTAATTAATTAGTGATTATTTGAGTGTGTATAGTGTTCACCTAAACAAACTGTGCTTTTGTTTCAGTGCACCCAGCTTGGAACCAACCTCAAAGATGTAGTTGACAAGTACAAGAAGTATGAAGATGCTACTGATGGTCTCTTGACGTGGCTGAATAATTCTGAGGAAGAGGCCAGGAGACAGCAGTCTGAGTCCATTGCTGCAGATCCACAGACACTCCAGAAACAACTGGAAGAGACCAAGGCATGAGACACACCACACACACACACACACACACACACACACACACACACACACTCACTCACACACACACACCACACACACTCTCTGTCATTCACAGCTACATCGCTGCAGTCAAAATATTTCCATGGAATACAGACAGCAACGAGTGGAAAAACTTTTCTCACAATTGCCTGTTCAGAATTTGCTCCTGTTGTTAAGTCTCAGAAGGGCTGAGAGGTTATTACTCTGTGACCAGCCTCTCCATATACAGTGTTTCCACTCTGTTTAAAACAACAGAGCTTTTTATAGTCTTCTCAAAGCACACAGGGGCACGAAAGGCACAAGTAGCTTACCACAGAGTTAAAGGCACTGCATTGGATTGTCAGTGGTGTGTTAGTGGTGCCAGCAGATTCCTGATTATCGCTAAATAAATTATTTCCTCTCTTGCTCCACTGTTCAGTCAACTGCCCAGAAAGAGACTTTCATGCACAGATAATGTTTATTCAGTCTGATGATAAGTTGTGGAATGTATTCCTTCTAAAATATCACCTCAAATAATGCCCATAGAAACTGGAGACCCAGGAGATCCAGATCTAGGGTTTCTTTCTAAGTTGATTGATCTAAGTATCTTTGCAGGATGGGAGTGGTGGACTATCAATAACAAGTACTTATTAGAATATTAGGACCACACCCAGACAGTTGTCAGACTTTATTAAACTGTGTCTTATTATGTTTTTAGCTTGTTTTTCTTTGTCGATTTTAACACTCTGGAAAATGTTTTGCTTATAAAATATAACAATTTAATATAATGTATAACAATTTTAGTGTCACACAAACATTTGGGACTGGGACTTGAAATAATGTTCTGCTTTGTTCTGGATTTAAAAAGAGCCTTTTCATTTACTTGTTAAACAAATACAATAGACACCTCATTAAATCTCTGATTTTTGTTTATACTGCATTATATTGTTTAGTGATTTGTGATACATTAATAGACAGTAATACACAGACAGTACAATTCTAATAGACATTTATCTGCTTCAGGCTCTGCAAGCGCAAACCACTGGCCGCCAGGCTGCCATGGAGACACTCCGCAAAACAGCGGATGCTCTCATTGCTGCGGAGGGAGACCTGCTTACCAATCAGGATGAGATCCAGGAAGCAGTGGGTGAGTCATCTTTATCCTGACCTTCGTCAAATATCTAAGCAGCAGCATGAAAATGTGACACCGGATAGTATGTGAATGTATGAATGACCTTACAGTGTCCTTGGTTAAGGTCCATAAAACTATTTTAGTATTATTTCAACAATGTGTTATTTTTCTTCAAATTAATTTCAGTGTCCAGTTTTAACCCACAAACTGCTTGTTTCCAGATGACATTGTGGAAAGGTACGATAACTTGTCCAAATCAGTGAGTGATCGTAATGAGAAGCTGCAGGTGACGCTGACACGCTCACTGAGTGTACAAGACGGCCTGGACGAGATGATGAACTGGATGAAGAAGGTGGAAGAGAACATAGAGAAGGAAACGCAAGTTCCCTTAGATTCCGCCGCCATCGCAGATGCACTCAGCAAGGAGGCAGTACGTGACTTTTTTCCACTAAAATACTGTCTCGTTTAAAGAAGTACACAAAGTACACCCCTTAGTCCAGTTGCAGTCAATCAGCCAAGACATGTTTGGGGTCCAGAGTTTCGAGCTGTGAGACTATTTCAGCTAACAAGAAATGGAAGTGGTGTGAGAAACAAGTCTTTTAGCCACAACAGCCAGTCACTATTTTACTGTTACTTGATTGTTTACCTGAGCTCAACATTTTAGACCAGAAGCAGTAATCACACCTTGAGTCTCTTTTTCTGCTTGATCTAGAATTCTGGTAATCTCTTCTAAGAAATACTACAAAATGCAGCATTCTTGTATTATACAGTCTAGGCCTGTCAAAATGATACATGGAGTGTCGTAAGTACAGTGAAGGTCATAGTTGTAGTACAATGAAGGTCGTAAATGTACAAATTTAGATTGAATTTTAGAATTCTCTTGCCAGATGACCAAATGAACCTAGTCTTGATATGCTGACGTTTTTCTCCATGAGAGTTAATTACTTTGGAATGAGTTTCTGTTGTTTAATTTAGTTTAAGGTTTGTGACGACTGAGAACTAGCAAGTGTATCTCTCAATACTGTTTACCAGTGGAGTACTGTTTGATCTAAAATAAAAATATAAAATCCATGTATATATAAAATTGTATCTGCTTATATTCTCAAAAATTCGCAAAATGTTTGTTTTAGAAATGCAAGCAGAAATTGACATTTTTCTCACTCTCACTTGGGTTTACATTTGATTTGCTTCAGATACTAGACATGTTTTTACTGATCAGCCAAACTACTCTTTTAAGGATCCTAGGTTGGATAAACGGTACAGTGACCTTCAGTAACTTTAAATGTGGTCAAGAATCTAAACTTGTAGCCATAGATTAGTGTAAGCTCACGTAAACTAAATCTTCTAACATCGTCTAACGTCTTTTTCTTTTCATGCACAGGCCCTGGAGCAGGACATATCCAGCAGGCAGAGCAGCATCTCAGCAATGAAGGCCAAGGTGAAGAAGTTTGCTGAGACTGCAGAGCCAGCAGCAGCCGCTTTGCTCCAGTCCAAGATGGAGGGTCTCTCCCAGCACTTTGCCGATGCCTGTGAAAAGCACAAGCACAAGGTGTTACAGATGGAGCAGCTAAAGGAGAAAGTAGAACAGTTTGAGAAGACGTCTGAGAAGATCCAGCAGTTTGTACTGAAACGCTCCCAAGCTCTGTCCGAGACTGATGGACCTGGACGGAATGTAAATGAGCTCTCTCAGCTGGTGCAGGTATTTCTTAAGATACTCACAGTGGAAACATTCTTTCCCAAAGTGCTGTATTTCACAGCCCAAGATAATTTATGTAACCATGGAGATGTTGATTTTCAATAAAATATTTTAAATATACTTTCGTAGGACACCAATGCACAGTTGGCTGAGCACATAAAGGACATGGAAACATTGCAGACGCTGTCGAAAGAGCTCTGCAGCTCAGGCCTAGAAGGAAGCAAGACTCTGATTCAGGGAAAAATGGACAACCTTTCCAACACATTCAAAGCCTTTAAAGACACGGTTAAAGAGAAGTAAGTGTTCTTTAAGTTTCATTTTCATTAAACCCTGCTAGAATAACTTACATAAGATACACCAAAGTCGTGTAGCTTCAGTTTGTTTAATCCTTTTTAGTCTTTAATTTGGCTCAAAAATATTGTATTATCTTTTTTAGCTAGATACAACTGTCCTAAGGCTGTTGTAACAGATCCTGACAAAAAAAAAATAACATGACAAAAAGCCACCAGTGTGTTTAACCTCATTAGTGCCATGTCATGAAATGTCTAACAATATGTGTGTGTACTGACACCGTATATTACAGAGAAGAGGAGGTTTCGTCTTGCCAGGACCAGCTGGATGAGTTCAAAGCAGCCGCAGGGGTGCTAATGAAGTGGCTGGAGGAGACAAAAGAGCAAGTGCCTGTGGTTCAGCCCTACTGCAGTGAACAGGGCCTGGGAAAGGACCTACAGAGAGTCAATGTGAGTGAGCACTGCTATACACATGGCAAAAATGTGAACTGGGTGTGTGTACAGATGTACGTACATACAAATGTGGACAATACACACATACATACAAAACAAAGAAGTTTGTTTTCAGCACATGAAAGATGGCCTCAAAGTGGATTCCTACTGTGCGAGACTTTAAACACCCAGTTGTCTTTAACCTTGCTGAGTACAGTTGACTGTTGTGCTAATTTAACACTGCAAAACTCATATAACGCTGCAAAACTGGAAAAGAATGAGTCCAGTTTCAAATCTGGTGTCTGACTATATACTCATCGTAATACTAAAAGCTAAAACTGAAACCAAATCCAAAATGTTTTCTTTTTGAAAGACATTTATATATATATATATTAGAATATAATCCATAGTCATTATTAACACACTTTAACTAACTGAAATTACATTAAACTTGAAAATCAGGACATAAGACTGCCCATATACTCAGCCATGGAAAAAATAAAAGAGGCCACTTTTCTCTTTTTTCTGTTTACTGTTTGTACAATTTGTGGCAGTGTGTGTGTGCAAAATGCACAGGTTGGTATTATTTTATGAACTATTGCAGTGTCTAGCAGCTGTGCAGCTGTGTAAAAAATACGAAAAGCCTCCGTAGTGTTTCTAGTGTTTGTATAGAAGCTATTCTGTGTGCCGTATTCCAGCAGCTTCACTCCTGTTTGAGTTTGCTGATGGGATGAAACAGAGCTCACACAAGCACACACTATGCTCTTAACATTACTATTTTAGTTGTTGCAACTGTAAAATAATGTAAGAGGTATAATAAATTATTATGAGTTATTCTTTCATTTTCTCATTTTCATTTTGAATCAAGTGTGGTGTGTAGTGTATAAAACAACAGTGACATGCACATTTTACACAGACACACTCACACAAAACACAAAAGCAACAAGCAGAATTTTTTGTTTCCATGGCTGTATTATATGTGTGTATCTGTTTGTAACCCTTAGTCTAACAGTAACCTTGGCAATGAAGAAAAATGATTTCTTTCTTGAAAATGTCTGTCTTGAAAATGCATGAAAAATGCATGCAAGGTGTATGAGTTGCCGGAGGTTAACCTGTAGCATATTATAGCTTCAAGCTCAGAAGAATTTCTCATGTTAAATGAAGCTAAAAATGTACAGATTGAAAATAAAGCTATTAATGATCCAACAACTATAGGTGAAACATCAAATAGAAGTATTTCTGTTCCCTAGACTAAATATATGCTTTTACATATACTGGACTAAAACTAATTATAATCAGTGACAGTTTCAGTCTCAGTTCTGTTTTGAAAGAGAGAATTCTCATAAATGAATTTGAATTGGCTCCTATTTCTTGATACTGCTTTAGTAAGTCCTGTTTCTCATAGTAGTGTTGGCAAAGAAATAACATGCATAGTTTGCATTTTTGGTGTGTATGGTGCTTTACAAGCCGGATTTGTCTCCCTACAGGGCTTCCTGGAAGAATGGACTGCTAAGGCTCCCGCTGTCCAAGATATAAATAGCAAAGGTTCTGCACTGTGTAGCCTAATCAGTGTTTTGACATCCCCAGCCAAAGCCAAAATGCATCACAAATCAGGTATTGCTAAAGAGTATTTTTAGGAGTTTATGAGCACATGCATTTCATGTGTCTGTTTGACATGATCACACAGTGCAATTTATCCGGCATGATCTCAAGCAGATGGAATATGACATGTTCTTTTTTCCCCTCCTAGTCATAAATGGCTCGGGTCCAGGAGGCCACGCCTATCTGACAAATAAAGGTAAAAGTTCACTCATTGTTAGATTTCACTGTATGTCCTACTGCCTCTCCACGGAGGTTTATAAATTCCATACTGTCCACTTGCTCTAGCAAACTGGAACACGTAGTGACTGGTGGGTAGGAGATTTATGTACAGTCGTAAGACACAAACCATGAGGGTGCCTCTGTTGTGTTTGCCCTTTTTGGCCTGTTTACAGTGAGCTGTGGGTTTGATTTAAGATGGTGACAGGATTTTGTTTGGTTTTTGGCTGTCCGCAGAGCTCATGCTGGTGCAGCAGAACATGTCATATGTCAGTGAGGGATACAGGACCCTGGGGGAGTTGCTGAAGACCAGGTCCTCGGAGTTAAGCGATTTACTTCTGAGGGTGCGAGGAGCTCACAATGAAGCAGAGTCCATGCTACAATGGCTGGAGGACATGAAGAAGACAGCAGCATCTTGGCGCTCTGAGGCCACAGTTAAAGACTCTGTGAAAGCACAACTAGAACAGCAGAAGGTAGACACATTGCTGTTCTAAAGGTTTCACTTTTCAATACATGAACAATTAAATATTTTTGGCCCCTATAATTTACCCAACTAAGTCATTTATGTGCCCTAAATAAGTTCAGAGGAGAAAATAATTGAGCTGTGGTGGTTTACTTAGACAAAAAAATGCCGACATTTCATGTCTTGTCATGCAGACATATGAGGAAAATATGAAACAAAAACAGCAGGAGTACCAGCAGCTGAGAGAGAAGATGCTCCACCTGATAGAGGAAAACCCTGATTCACCTGAGGCGGCAAAGTGGAAGCATATGCTGGAACAGATAGGTATGCGTCTGTCATCGCCAAAACCCATTAATCTAAAATGAATCTATTTCAGTACTCCAGTGTTGGCCAGGTGCAAATTTGAACAACAGCTATCTTCTGCATCAGCTCTGGACTCAAGTGAAACCATATGAGAGCTCATTTCTGTAGCTGAGCATTGCTTTGCCATGTTGTCTAATTCAGTACCATTCTGAAATGGAGTTAATGTACATATGTTGCCGTATACAGATAAAGAATGGAAGGAGATCATGGAGTCTGTGGAAATCAGGAAGCAGCACTTGGAGGAATCTTCACGCACACAGGAGCTGTTCCAGACGACACAGACACAGCTTTCTCAGTGGCTGCAAGAGAAAGAACTGATGATGAGTGTTCTGGGACCCCTGTCTGTGGACCCCAATATGCTCAACACTCAGAAGCAGCAAGTACAGGTAATGGGAACATCTGTGAAAATACAGAAGATATATCTTCACATATACATAATTATACACATGCAGATTTAGCCAAAGACTCTTATGTTACAAAAGCAAAATTCTAATTGTCACAGTTTTCTCCACACCCCAAATGACATACTATTTGTGGAATTGATCATAACATGGAGACGTTCTTAAAAAAGAAGTAATTGGTAACTGCCCTCTAGAGTTCTGAATTTTTGTCTGTGCTTTTGCCCAGTTTTATCAATGACAGTGGTGAACACTGTCATCTATAAATTTCCCACTTGTGGGACTAAAAAAGGTTTATCATATCTTATGATAATTCTGAGTAATGATCATTTACACTCTGATAATTGCAGAAGTATTAGCTTCTTAGCAGTATTAAGACTTTTAACTCCAGTGCGAAATAAAAGAAGCAAGCAAACCTCAAACACCAAACATGTTTTGTCTATTAGCTTGCAAATGAACTATTCATTTAAAATATAGAATTGATTTTGCCATGAAATCCTATCTAACATGTTATCAAATCTGTTTAGATTCTTCTAAAAGAATTTGAAGGCCGCAAACCTCAGTTTGACCAGCTGAACGAGGCTGCAAAGACTCTCAGTAGCACATCTGTTAAGCAAGACCCTACAGCAGAGAAGGTGAAGGAACAGCTAGCTGCCATCACCCAGCAGTGGCAGGGCCTGACAGGTCAGCTCTCTCAGCGCAGTGCCCTCATTGAGCAAGCTGTGGGTAAGACCACACAGTTCCAGGAGCTTCTTCGCAGCCTGAGTGAGAGTGCAGCTGTTCTGGAGTCTCAGCTCAATGGCCAGCAAGCCCTCAGCACCCAGCCTGATGCAGTCAAGAAGCAGCTGGAGGACACTAATGCCACCCTTGCTCAGCTGTGTGATGAGAAGAAGAAGCTGAAGGATGCAGAAAGGCTCTGCTCTGAGCTTTCAAATCTGGTGACAGAAGAGTACCTTAGAGCTAACCTCACCAAACAGCTGGAAAATGTCTCCAAAACCTTCAAACTGCTTGAAGACAAAGCAGGTGGGTTGGATTATTTAAATTCATGCCGAACAGTGTTTTCTGTAAAGTACAGTACCTGAAAAATAATAATTAAATATATTACAAATATATTAAAAATACATTTGAATGGCTTACAGTGAAAATACTTGTGCTTGCAGAGACAGAAACTTGCCAAATTACTACTCAGACTATGCTATTTTATTGATTTTTTTTGTTTGTTTGTTTTGCATAAAGGCATCTCAGTAGGTAACTATTAGTGTTATAGCTTTGCTTCATAACATCTTTAACATCAGCAGGTGTTTCCTTTTAAAATGGCTACCACATTTGGGAAGCTTAACAATTGTGATAGTGTAAGGATAATTTTTGTTTTATTTGTCCATTTGACCATGAACACCAGGAAAGCGGATTCGCCAGCTCAACTCTGCCTTTGCCAGCTCCCAGCAATTCCAACAGACATCCAAAAACTTCCAGGACTGGCTAGACCAAAAGCTCCAGGAACACGCTAAGCCGCAGTCTATCTCAGCGAAGGTAGAGACTCTGAGACAGAGCGTGAAGGAGCACAGTGCAGTCCAGGAGGCCCTTAGTGAACATGAGGAGCCATACAGTACTATTATGAGGGAGGGAGAGGCTCTTCTACAGAGTACAGAAGGAGCAGAAAAGGTGGCGCTTCAAGGACAGCTCTCGGCCCTCAGGTCAAACTGGGAGGAAGTGAAGAGGAGTGCTGCAGAGCATTCGGAAAAGCTCAGCACTGCTGTGGAGAGGGCCCAGAAGTACAAGGAGCATGCAGAGAACTTGAGCTCTTGGCTGCAGGAATGTGAAGACAGGCAGAATAAAGTGAAGTTCAGCATCAATCCTGTAGAAGTGGAGAGCTCCCTCTCACAGTTGAAGGCAATACAGAAAGATGTGGACAAGCACAGAGGTCAGATGGAGCTTCTGAGCACAGCAGCTGATAGTCTTCTGGAGGTAGCCACAGCAGATGTGGATTCTGTGAAGGAAGAGAAGACGGTCATTGGAAACAACATGGATAAATTATCAGAAAGTTTACAACTCAAGAAGGAATCGCTTGATAAGCTCTCGCAGAAGCTGAAGGAGTTTAGTGACATGCACAAAGAACTCAAAGGCCAACTTGAGGGTGCTAAGAAGCAATTAGAAAGTCATTCTAGCCTTGGTACCCAGGCTTACAGTAGCAAGAACTTGACTAATATGAAGGCCCAGCAGACAAGCCTGGAAGGTGTCCAAACTCAGATAGAGCACCTTAAAAATGTAGCTCATGGCTTGGTGGTGGATGTGCCTGATGCTGAGGGCATAACAGATCTCCTCCTTCTGACGGACAGCCTGGAGAAAGAGCACACTTCCATCAGCAAAGCAGTTGAAGATACCTGTTCCACACTAGAGGACAAACTGCAAGGCATTGGCCAGTTTCAGAACACCATTCGAGAGATGTTCAGCAGCTTTGCGGACTTGGATGATGAGCTTGACAGCATGACACCAGTGGGCAGAAACCTGGAAACCCTTCGACATCAACAAGACACCATCCAGAGTTTTATATCTAAACTCCAGGACCTGATGAGAAACACAGCCAGCGCTAGAGACAACTGCAAGAAGATGTTAGAGTCTGAGGCCTCACCAGATCTACCAGGTCTGAAGAGAGACCTGGAGGCCCTGAGCAAGCAGAGTGGCAAGCTGATGGACAGGGCCAACAGCAGGGCAGAGCAGGTGGAGGACACACTGAACCACCTAGAGGACTTCTACAGCAAGATGAAGGCTTTCACACAGAGAATGGCTGGGGCAGAAGAGCAAGAGGAATCCCAAGGGCCTGTTGGCATGGAGACAGATGTCATCAATCAACAACTCGAGACATTCAAGGTAAGATAACTTTTCTTCGTCGTTGTTACTCTCTACTGCACATGAACTTCCAAATGTTACTTTATTTCAGTGTTTTCCGATAATGGTCCTGAACCTCCCTAGCTCCCAACGTACCTGATCCAACAAATCACCTAATAATATGTGTTTACTAGCTTGAACTGGTATGTTAGAACACTACAGACATTAGAAGTCTTGGTTCTGCAGGCCTGCTGCATGCATTTTAGTACTTCTGTGCTTTAACACACCCACTTAATAAGTGGTTGCTAATGGGCTGATTAGATGGATCAGTTGTGCTGGGATCATGGAAAAGAAAACACTACTGTTGGTTGGGCAGCGGGCCTGCAGGATCAGAGTTGTTAAACACTGCTTTAGATCAAAGAAATTCAACTCTATCACTGGATTTTAAAATCTATGGTAGTAAATTAAACTGATGATATAACTGTTTGGGCACCTAGTATCATACCCGACTGATAATGAGCTAAATCAGGTGTGTTGGGAGGGAACTCTGAGAGTGAGAATGGTGGATCCCCAAGACTAGAGTTCTTAACCTTTGTTCCATGGTGTAAACGGTATAAAAGTAGCATGTGGGTTGAATTCATTGTCCACTGAATACCTCCATCAGTACTTGACATATATTTAACAGACAGATATATTTAATGGTTAGTGAATTTAGTTGCTGATCATGAATTTCTTAAAAGTCTGTCTCAGTCCTGTGCTTGCTTCCTACTGTATATTGTTGTGACAGCTTACATTATGATAGGGAACATATACAAAATGTTTTTAAGATATCAAATGTAATGAGCAAATTGATTCCTGTGTTCTCCCGTGAGCCTTTAAAAGGTTAATCTGAAATGAATCTTATTATAGTGATACTACAATATTTGATGCATTAAAATTCAATGAACTCTTTTCTTTGTTGTTCGTGGGAGACAGTAGACTTCATAAAACAGGAGTAGCACGAAGAAGCAAAATTCCATGGTTCAAAACATTATGTCAACTTCAAATATGTGGTCACTTAATTTATCTTTACTTCGTCAATACATTGTCCTTTAACACATAATCCCTTTTTGTAATTCATGGTTTTCTTAATATGTTTTAGTTCCATGGGTCCAGAAAGGATCTCATAAGAATAGTACCTGTCTTAGGACAACTTGTTAAACCTTTGATGCTGCCACAAACAAGGTTACCACCTCTGATAATCCACCTCCAAATTCTTTTAGTCCATGCTCTTTTAATGTCACAGTCGTTTAGCTTGATTACAAATCTGAAGATTAACAGTTTCTTAAGGTTGTCACCATACATATCTGGCCCTGCGAGACTCAAAGGCATAATCATTGTGTTGTTGCGTTTGCTACTTGTCTCTGCAGTTTTATTCTTTGTATTTTTGCACAATGTGCTTATAATGTTCTTCTTAAGGAATTTGCCATCAAATTTACAATGTATCATTCCTTCCATATATACAAGCATTTTAGAATAGTTTTGCATTCCTGTGTGGGAATAGAGCTTTTTGAAAAACACTGTTGGCATGGACAGGATATTTTTTTAATGGGTTGGGGAAAACGACCCAGATATTCCAAAACATGTGTGAATGAATCCTGGAATGTGTTAAATTAGGAGGTAGTTGAAGAAAGAATCTTTGTAATGCATCGCCAACAAAGACTAAAGACTTCTGTTATATAATGCATTAGAACAGGAGTGCATCACTGCAAACCAAAGGAAACTTGTCAGTAAACATACACGTTTCAATCAATTGTAAAATTCTGGTGTGTAAATAATTAAAATTTTACTGTTAGAATACTCTCCAAGTTAAGCATGACCCGAGCCTGTGTGGGTTAAGCAACATTTATTCAGCCTGTTAGCCACGTGCTAGCCTGTCCTGTGGGGACCAGCCTGTTCATGTATTGGTGAGCATCTGGTGGTAACAAAAAAGCCCCTGCTCATGGACTCTTTGTTGTGGGTGAGTAGTCAGCCAGCTGGGAGCCAGCAGGGCTCTGTGTACCATTGAGCTGGTGAAAAGCAGAGTTTGACTCGTGCTCTTTTTGTCCATCTGAGAGAGCAGAGGTATGCCTTTCCAGGAGCCTGTAACAAAAGAATCAGAAGCTCTTCAATGCAGTATTTTAGCCCCTCAGCTAAATCACTGCATTCTCCAGTATCCGTTCTTGTTTTGGCACAGGACCTTACTG
Organism: Alestes dentex; assembly: GCA_037576975.1. Lineage (NCBI taxonomy): Eukaryota > Metazoa > Chordata > Actinopteri > Characiformes > Alestidae > Alestes > Alestes dentex. The sequence goes on from JBBIGA010000146.1 coordinate 8,600,455, forward strand.
GAAGTATTAGCTATGACGGCTCATTCTAGAGGTGGCACAAATTCAGTATGGAGGATCGTTATCTGGTTGATATCAGCAGAAAATACTGGACCAAACATTAAAGGAAAAATACTGGATTGAATCCTATACCAAACCTGCCTTGAAAAAGGACATACATGCACACGCACACAAAAACTGTATTAAGTCATGTTGATAGCTAATTATTTCGACCTCTGGAGCAGTAGGGTCTACTTTTAGATAATCCTGAAACACCCATATTCTGCTCTATATATCACATGCCATTTTCCAAACTCTCTTTATCTCAACCTTTAAACAGGCTGTTTTTGTTACTGTGCCAGCCTGAGGCTGGACCAACAGCTACTCCCACGTGTACCTCTAGGGGGTGCACCTCCCCTCCAACCGGCAGGCCCTTCGTAATCAGCCTCATCAGTGGCACCTGCCATCTGCCCCATGTAACCAAGGCTCCCAGGCATGCTGATCGCAAAGTCTTGCTGATTGTTTGTCGTCCCCAAATGCTTAGACCAAGCTGGTACTGGTATCTGACTCATTTTTAACTCTGTCGACTCCTCCGGGGACTAAGGGGGTTCCATCACCCTGTATCTGTCTTCAGAGCTTGCTAGCTCTTCCGCTCCTTCTGAGCTCTGGTGTTTTAGGCTTTAGGCTAGCAACTTTTGGCACACAATACATTTTCAGATAGGTGCATGCACATCTGTTCTCACATTTATCTTTCTTTCTCTTAGAGGGAACCTTCAGTCAGGGTCCGCCAGTGTGTCCTCAGGGCGTTTTTAATTTTCCTTTTTTGTCCTTTTTTTGGACTCACTCCCTGTAAGAGGTCAAATGCTACCCATATTCCAGTTCGGTGTCTTAGTGGCAATGCACCCACTTTGATACTCCAGCTTTTCACTACAAATTCAAGTCCTGCTCACTGCAGAGTTTTATCTGTGTCTGCACTTGGGACCGTTCTTAAATCTCCAATTGGCATCACTTTAGCCCTGCCAAATATTACAGAATGATATATTTAAATGAACTTTGTTTTGATTGGCTAGTCTGGATTGTCCCTCTAGCAAAAAGCAATCCAGGTTGAAACACCGTTTATAACCAGTCTGAACGGGCTAGGGTAAAGCATTGTGCACTGAATAGGGGGCATATGTAAATGATTTTTGTGACAAATAATATAATGACAAATAACAGCGTAGTGTCAGTGCATAAACTACATGGACTAGGAAGTGAATTACATGTTTGGAAACTTTTAACAGTGTTAAAGTACTGCATCAAACATCAAATAAAGGAAATTTTAGGGTTCCATAATATTGGCCATTTAAGTGAGGTGCTTGAATTAAAAATATCTTGAAGAAGATTCATCAAGCTTAGTGTTTTTTTCTCCACTTCAAATTTTACTACATAATAGCTGTAAAGTGCTATAACATCACATGACTAATTTCAGATTGCTTAAGTGTGGTTTAAAAGGTTTGCTTCTTTTCGTTTAATAATCAAGATTATTTACAGTTTTAGCTGTAAAATCTAGTATCTAGGACCATCGGGGCTTGTGGTTCTCTAGTAGGTTCAGACCTTAAATATTCCTCCCTGGGGAAAATAAAGTTTTAACAATTCATGAGCTGAACAAAAATGTAAGGGCTGATTTAAAGCCTCCACCCTACCTTTAAGGCAAAAATGCATAGCTGTTGATCTGCTTTCTTCTCATCTGCCTTTAATCAAAGAAGCTGGAGCAAATGTATGGCTGTTTTCTTTGTTGTTCATTTTGGGGCTAGAGGAAAACTGAAAACATATATTTGACAATTGAAGCAAAGTCTTAAAGACAATCCATATGACTGTTTACCATATCAGTTCTGTGTATTATGAAGAATTATAGTAGTATATTATAATGTCCTCAAAGCTTTTAGATGCCCATGGAGCTGAAAGAGGCTTAACCTATATTTCAGTGTGCAATATTAAAAAGACTATTTATAAACAAATATCGGTTTATAAGAAAATCTCACAATTTAAGCAATTTCAGCATCATATTGCATGAAAAATGAAATATAGGCCACAGCAAATTAGAGTTTATATCATAAAAGGCACTGGTGCAGTCTAGCCGGGGTGACGTGAAGGGGCATCAGCTGCAGCTGATCGTTTGGGCCCCATGCTGCTTGTACTCTCTGTCTTTTGTCTTGCTGCCGTGTCTGAGAGGCTCCTCAGCGCTACCTCAGCTGCTGGGTCAAAATCATCATTGTTCTCAGCGACACGGTCATTTAACTCAGGGAAATTAAGCAGATCTATAAATCACAAAAAGACATTGCTGGATTGCGAATTTTAATTAGGTGTCTGCTCTTGACTCTTAAGGATTATACTTCTAAAGACTTCTAATGTTTATGAGCAAAAATTCAGGAACAAGTCACTGAGTGTTCTCCACGTTTTGTGGTACTTATCAGTGAAAAACACACAGTTGGGCATTTCTAATCGTATTTTAGGCTTTTTTGTCTAATCTGGCCATTCAGAACAATTAGGGTGCAATGGATCCATTGAGTCTGGTTCAAGGCCTTTGTGAGCTTTTTGGCCTCTTCATGCCATTTTTCTTATCCCCCTCACTGATGGTTTGTAAGACTTCTCTCATACTTACAGTATGAAATACTTGTGGGAGGTGTGTGGGTGATGATGATGTGTGAGCGCATGTTTTCTTTCCACTACTTGGCCATGAGCTCAGCATCTTCTGTGAACCTAAAGAAATTTCTCTCCTCTGAATCATGGTCCTCACTAATGACTGGGAAAAGAGCGTTAGGAACCCAGGCATAGTTGAGCTTAGTCACTACATAGACTTTTTTTGTGAAAACCCCCAAGTAGAAACATGAGACCCTTTTGTGGCAGAACACCCAGCTTTTTTTGCGCATTGTTGTGCGATGATGGCCTTGCCATTTTATATGGATCCCATTTCGTGTTTCAACGGAGAGGAGTTGGAGGAACACCTAATATTCATGCGCAGTTGATCTTAACCATGAGAGCACTATCAGGGGACTCTGAGGGTGCGTTCAGAACAACCTTTGTTCTCTCCTGAATAATAGTTGTGTCTTTCATTGGCTAGGTCTATTGTTTGTGCGAGCGATGAGAGATAATGTTGACAGAGGGGTTTTTCCCTCCCCACATAGACCGATGTCCCTGTCCTGTTTGTCTGTTCAGGCATGCGTTCTCTCAAATAACTAGTTAAAGCAAATGCTGTCATGCATGCAATATCAAATCACAATGGGACATTCCTTCTCATACATGTTTCCTGCTTTCACACAGCATAGTGTGAAACACTTAAACCAACAAAAGAACTAAAAAGGGTCTTTAACTCTGTTTTAGAGTTTGTTTTAGTTTGTGGCCTCCCTTAATTGTTTTTTTTTAAATTGTGAAGTTGAAATAGTAATCTGCTGGTAAACAAGCAAGTTCAAGCCAGGAGACATGAAAGTCTGTGCCCTTGGAAGGGAGAAGGAGACAAATGTTCTGCCTCCTTTAATTCAATGCCTGGATTATGTCAGAAGTATGTGGGGTTCAGCTGCTGAATATCCTTTCCCTAAATCCCGCAGATCTCTTTAACCGCTTACTCGTCTTTGCCAGCTTCCCACTTTTCTCTCCTCATGAGCATGGAGATGAGCAGCAGACTATGACTGAATCCCTGTGGGCTGTCCTGTTCTTCTGGATTTGACAGTAAAAGAAACAAAAGAGTGCTCTTCCTTTTATACATAGTTTTGTTCTTTTTTTCTCCCAGCCAGGTCATTTACTATAAAAATCCTGTTGTGCATTTGGCTGGACTGTGTGCTTTTATTACCTGGGCCCACTACCTCCCCAAGCATTCCAGAGTAATTAAGAGAATATACAGACTCCTCGACACACGATAACGTTAGAGAGGGAAAGAGAGAGAAGAAAGGGAGTGAGTGAGTATCTATTTCTGCCTGGTGTGATGTCATCTCAAACGGAGCTGTTCTCTTTTTTCCCCCTACTTTCCCCCCTCTTTGCTGAAGGAGGAGGGCTACTATCAGAGCAGAATATGACTAAGAAGTTAAGTCGAATAGGCCACAGAGGCAGAGGGGGAGAATTAAAATAGGGTCAAGCATCCACCAATCAACATGTGCTCTCAGCGCAAATGGAGCTGTGGCAGATGTTGCTGGAATAATGAGAAGGGGGCGGGGCCTTGAGACCATTGCCAGGAGGGTGTCTGTCATTGCTGGTTGGACCACAAGCGAGGCAGGAGCGGCTTTTTGTTTATCCTGGAGCCCCGCGTCTTTGTTTTCCCATACTGGAGGATTTATATCAGGATACGCCGCCTTGCACCGGAGATACTTTTGCGGATAACTGTTGCTGACCTCTCGGGAGAATGTGATTATTTGGCCAGTTTTGTTTGCAAGATATTTGTGATGGAACTTAAGACCAAGGAAACAAGCAACAGTGAGCAAGTTCTGACAATGAGGAAACTACAGGCAATAACTAAATGAAATAGGATGTTCTGAAGGAAGGGAAAGTATTAATAAAAGTATTCTATATCCTGATTATAACTTTTTATTCACTTAGTTGTCATGAAACTGAAATTAATTTGTCTTATTTTTTTATACCAAAAGATTATTTTTTTATAAATTGAAACTTGTATATTTGTGCATATCATACTGAACATTATATACTTTATATTTATTTTTTAATTTCTCATTTTTAAGCACAATGAATGATCTCTAGAGCTCAGCATACAAATTGATGCATGATTGATTCATGTACATCATAGCCTCTATTTGCTTTTTGTCCTTGCGAAGGAAAGAATCTTTGCACTAAAAACGGGTACCTCATTTTTTAATAGTAATGTTCACACATTAAAGTGTTGGTCAGAATGGGTAAACCACTTAGCAGACCTGACTGCCTGCGCCAGAACCCATCCTGTGTGGGGAAGGGTGAAGAAGAAGACCTGAACATTGATGACTGTTATGTTCCCCAGAGGTCCATTTATGACACTGTGCGGCTCAATGAGCAAATTGACTCAGGTTCAAAGGGCAGCCTGGCCTCCAGACATTTTGTTGGCACTTTGCCTTATACCCACCGCACCCTGGACATGAGTGCGCTCTGTGGGAATGGTGTGCTGGCTTCATCCAGCGCCTTTGAGTTGCGTGGCAGACTGGACGAGCGAGTGGTGTTTGATGGTTTGAAGTTTAACGGAGATGTTATTCGGGGAACAAGCACCATCCTGAGTAAACCACGAATCCAAGGAGAGAAAAAGGAGCCCTTGCAACACCGGCGCTCTTGGAGAAGCTTTGCACCAGCCAACCTTAGTGAGTATGGCAGCTGCAGTGGAACACTAGGCACCGATGCAGCGGACCGACAAGTCTTGGTTGGCCAAGTAGGCCGAGGGCGGAGTGTGACCAATTCCTTGACCTCTGAGGATGACTCCGGCCTTTGTAGCCCCATGGTAGAACGAGAACGACGGAAGCAACAATCTCAGAGGAGACCAGGGCCAAGCACCAGAAGCCTGTCCTCTTCTGAAGCAGTACATGTGTCTGGAGAGCTGAAACCAGGGCGATCCCTCAGTTCCGGGCAAGAAGAGTTTCCCTTTTCCCCAATCAGGGACTCTTCAAAGGCACCAACTGCAAAATACTGCATGGGCACTGTGGTGCAAGAAGCCCGCCAGTTTAAAAATACAGGTGTCACGGACAGCTATGCTGAACATGTTGCCTTTGATGATGATTGCTCTGATGGACAAGGCAGAACAGCAGCAGGGCAAGCGAACAGGAAGCAGAATTTGCACTTTGATGGCCGGCCGAGGATGATCTCAGGATTTAGTGAGTTGCCCACAGCTGAGCTTTTGGAGGACACTTCATCTCAGGAGGAGTTTGAGCTTTTAAGTGTGGTCGTCACACAGCCTCTGGAATCACAACCTCTGGAGGAACATGTGACTAAAGATGCGGAATCTTATGACAATGAACGAAGAGCCACAGAGTTCAAAATGGCTGATTTGGAGGAGTTTTTGTTGGCTGTGGAAAGAGAGACGGGTGTTGCCAATGGAATAAAAAGGACTATTACATACATGGGAGATGAGGAGATAGAGAGCTTGTTAACATCCTTAGCTGCGTGTTCCCAGATGGATTTCATGAGATTGCCATCTTCACAGGTATCCCAAAATATCCTACGTCAGCCGGTCTTATCTCTTTGGGTGAATGTGCCATATATGATTAGCATTTCCTGGGGAAATTGTGCTGCCCTCTATATCTGATTATGAGCTAGCTGTATTGAGTTTGGTGCAGTTGTCAGTCAGTGACTAAGCTTCTGTGATCCTACCCAGCTGTGTGTTAACTTGCTGCAACAGCCACTATCTAAACCACAAACTGTAGAGAGCATGCTTTGCTCAAGTTCTTGTAAAGTCTTGCAATCAAAGAATTAAAGTACATAAAATGTTGCCACAAAAAGGAGCAAAAGTATATAAACAACATTTAGTTATTTAGAGAGACAGACATTCAGACACTCTAAATAACTCTTTATGTGAGAGGAGTTTCTTATTTTGGAGCTATTGTGATTGGTTGGACAAAAGCGCATATTTTTATGGTAAGTGCTTGAACTGTGTTGTAGTTAAATCCTGGCATATCCTGATATAGATATTTCAAAACAAAACCAGTGACACATTTTCCAAGAACTAGAGGCTCAATAATGGTAGCATATAATAAGAACAGTTGTTTTTATAACTTTATACTTGCCTCGCTGAGACACTAATCAGCAAACCAATGAAAATTACCGTGTCATCCAAAGTTGCACAGTTACTAATGAAATTTGCCTCAGTGTTTCCACTGGCCTTGTAATTTCTTACTACATTTTCCAATGACTGCAGGTTTTTCAGAAAGAGACCATTGAGTCGCTGCAAACACAATTGCAGGAGTTGAACTGTCTGGGCCACGGTCTTATTCAGAATGCTCCTAAAGGCACCAGCTCAAAGGACCTTGAACAAGACTTGGAGGAGGTCAACAGCAGATGGAACAACCTCAACAAAAAGGTGAACTGTTGTTGTATTAACAGCTAAAATAGCTTCACTTGCCTCAAACAGCTATGAAACAAGTACTTCAGTCATTACCTAATAAGGACACTCTTATTAGGAATAGTTACATATGTTTGTGTGTATGCAATTTTTTTAGGTAGCAGAACGGTCAGCACAGCTCCACGAAGCTCTGCTGCATTGTGGCAGGTTCCAAGATGCTCTTGAGTCTCTGATGAGCTGGCTTACGGACACAGAGGAGCTTGTGGCTAGTCAGAAACCCCCGTCAGCAGAGTTCAAAGTTGTCAAAGCACAGATACAAGAACAGAGGGTATGAACTTGACATCAAAAAGCGGCCAGTTTTTCTACCTACTGCAGCCTTTTTTCCCTTCAAGACTGCTCCCACTGAAATGTGCAAGATGTTTGCCATTCTTTCCATTAGTAGTCAGTTAATCATGGCATTTTTACCCTTATTTTATGCATGGAGCTTTAACAAGAGATTATCTGTTTAGAAGCATTTTCAGTTGGTTATAACTGTGAAATCAATACTGCATTTCCCTGTTCCTTGTATGTTTTTTTCTCTCTGTTTTGCTGTGGCCAGCTCTTGCAGAGGCTGTTGGATGACCGCAGGCCTACAGTGGAGCTTATTAAAAAGGAGGGGGGTAAGGTGACAGAGCTGGCTGACTCTGTGGATAAGGAGAAGATTGGAAGGGAGATTGAATGTCTGGGCCAGAGGTGGGACACTCTGCTTAGGAAAGCGGAGAACAGGTAAAGCTGATATACTTCTGCTTAATGAAGATTTTATATATCTCTCATATAAAAATGTATTTAGTAATAATTTTTTATCTAGATGATATAAATATCCAAATACGCAATATTTTGAATATCTCAGGATGCATATTTTCCTGGATGGAGACCATGTTATTATAGTTTATGTCAGTTTGCCAGACCCAGTGTTAATCACAGATTACACATTGGGCCGTTATACATCTTTCCTGGCAGACACAAGCAGCTGGAGAGCATTTTGGTGGTGGCCCAGCAGTTCCACGAGACCCTAGAGCCACTGGTTGAGTGGCTCACAGCTACAGAAAAATGTCTGGCCAGCTCAGAGCCCATTGGCACCCAGACCTCCAAGCTCGAAGAGCAGATCACCCAGCATAAGGTAAATACATGTAGTACTTTCAGGCACCACCTGCTTTGTTTCATTTTATGTTAAGACCCATCTGCTTTGATTCTTTTGACATACCTTTTCTGTTATTGTCTCATTTGTTCTTTATGCCCTTCATGTTTTTCATTTGTTATTGTTCCATTCTCTTTATTTTGGTACAATCATCTCCCACCCTCCACTTTGTATGCCGCCCATGGTAATCAGGCCTTAGAGGAGGAGATTCTAGGCCACAGTAAGAGCTTGTATCAGGCTATGAGTCTGGGACAGGCACTACGGACGGTCAGCTCCGTGGATGAGAAAGAGCTGGTCCAGGCAAAGCTAGACATTACTCAGAGAAGCTACATCGAGCTGCAGGAATGCTGCCGCAGGAAAGCTGAGCTGCTGCAGAAGGCACTGGCCAATGCCCGGCTCTTTGGGGAGGATGAGGTTGCTCTCATGAACTGGCTAGACGAAGTCCACAGCAAGCTGTGTGACCTCTCCGTCCAGGACTACACACCGGCTGTGCTGGAGAAACAACATGCTGAACAATTGGTAGAACAGAGCTCCTCCTCTTCAGGCTTTTCTCTTCAGTTAAAATTTATTTGTATATATGTTTTATTATCATTATCGTTTGCATTTCATGTGTTTAGTGCTTTTCTATATGGCAATTTTTTCATTAATTATTAACGGTACGTTTTTAACTTTGATTGACTGAGATGTTACTTATGGCACCTCAGACACTTCACGAGGATATTGAGTTAAGAAGACAGAATGTTGACCAGGCAATGCATAATGGACTAGAACTGCTGAAACAGACAACAGGTGAGATTTCACTTTTTTGGGGAATAGGGTTTATGTGCATATGTGTGAATAACGTTCTCGGATTGGCTACTGAGTACAGTGGTATTTCACCATCCTAATACGCGCTATCTTTGTGTTTCTCTCCACAATACCAAAACATTTATAGTTATTTTTTATATGGAAATGTAGCTGAATTTACATTAATATGTATGTTACAAAATTTTATGTTACATTTTATTTTTCATGATAATTTAGCACTAAAATGCATGAAAAATGATATATTTTCACAAAAAAAGCTGTAACGTCCGGGCCTCATCCGCCACGCCCCCTCGTACTTGTGCTGGGTTATGTTTGGGTGTGGTGCTTAGCAACCCAGCAGGAGGACAGCGTGGCAGACGAGGCCCGGACGTCACAAAAACACAACTATGTAGTAGTATATGTTTTTTGCTCTACGCTTCTGTGATTTTTATTGGGTTGGAGTCAGAACATTGGTGCCGTCAAGAAATCACTGAAGGCAGGTTGGAAAAAACAACTAGGGAGTCAAAAATGTACCAAATCAACCATTCCCAAATGGAGCAATGTATGACGAAGTGTGATGTTGCAAAATATTTTTGGATCATGTAAATGTCTTAAATAATCCAAACAGCTTGTCACTTCTTACAATAAAACATTCAGCAATTGGTTAGGGGCTAATTTTCACATTGCATAGTTCAATATCAGCACGGTATCACTATATTGTGCAGCCATATCATGATTGCAACTTTCCAAACATTTGATGGGCTAGACAGCTAGGATTTAAAAATAGTGGTATAAAATACTGAGAATCTGTAATTATTTTTTAAGTTGACTTTTTATTTCTGAGGCACATATATCACAGCTGGAGAGTCAAGGATCAGGCTAAGCAACTGACCTAACTGTTCCACCACTTTGCATTTGATGCAGGTGATGAAGTTGTTGTTATCCAGGGCAAATTGGATGGGATAAAGACGAGATACGCTGAGATCAGCACAATGAGTAACAACGTGTTGACAACGCTGAACAAGGCCCTGTCTTTGGCCACCAAGCTGCAGCACACACACGAGGAACTGAGCTCCTGGCTGGAGAAAGTGGAGGATGAAGTGGCCATGTTCGGAGCCCAGGAGCCAGTGGGGGAGCAGCTCACTCAAGTGCAAGAAAGGCAAAAGGTGAGCACACATATTACAGTAGTTATTTTGCCAATAAAAATGATGGCATTGCCAAAAAGCATAAAGCTTGTAGAAGCCACAATAAAATAATAATGCATTGACCTAATTACTTTAATTTGATTCTTTTCCAAATTAAAATGGCTACACATCTCATCGTATGTTGTGTCTAAAATACTTATTTGGAGCTTGTGGACCTTTTAGCTAGAAAAGACTGACATTGCTGAAAGCTTACACAAAGTATTGTTACTTGCTGTCATGAAAAGTTTTAGTCTCATCTGTCTGTCATAGTTATTCAGTGTTGTAGCTGTGTGTTTCAGCATGTATTACAGTGTAATGTCAGGAAATGCTTGCTAACTTAGCACTCACTAGCTAACTCAGTAAATTAGCATGAGTGAAAGTCATTAAGGAGCCCTCCACTGAATGTTAGGCACTAATGAAGGAGGTTCAGGAGCGTAAGCCAGTGCTGGACATGCTGAATGAAGTAAGCAGTGGCCTGCTGGAGCTGGTGCCTTGGCGTGCCCGAGAGGGCCTGGACAAACTGGTCACAGAAGACAACGAGCGCTACAGGTCTGCTAGTGATGCCATCGCTCAGCATGTGGATCAGACAGGAGCTGCCATCTTAAAATCACAGCAGGTAATATACTGTGTGTTCTCTGGTGCTGCATGTGAAGATATGCAAATAGTGACAAAATACTGTATCAGCGCAATCATTGACACCAGTGAAATCACATCAAATTCATGATATTGAAATGGGAGATTTCATCATGGAGTGAATAATTTCTTACTGATTTGTACCCAAATTGTTATTAGGTCAGAAATGTTCACATCTAATGCTGAATGAATAGGCATTACACTAATGTGTTCACTTTTTAAAAAAATGTTTTTACAGTGCAAACATTTTTCACTGGCATCAGATAAGCTACAGTTTATCAAAGCTGTTCTGGAGGTACTGTTTGCTGAGTATGCTTTCAGTGCCTTATGTCTCTGATGTTCAGTTTGAGCAGGCAGCAGACACTGAGATGGCCTGGCTGACTGAGGCAGAGAGGAAGTTGTCATCTCTAGGGGACATCAAGCTGGAGCCAGAGCAGACCACAGCTCAGCTGCAGGCTCAAAAGGTCAGTATGGCCAGGCCTACAAAAAAACAGCAGACATCTGTGTGTGCCACATGCTATAAACAGAAACAATATGTCTTCTCAGGTGTTTTCTATGGACATTATGAGGCACAAAGATGCTGTGGATGATATTGTGAAGACAGGCGAGGCAATAGTGAGCAGCAAAGATGAGGCAGAGAAGCAGGCCCTGAAGGTGAAGAAAAAAACACTCAGTATAAACAGATGCAATCCGAAGTTATGACCGAATGCTAAACGTAACAGTACACCTGTCAGACATTACGCATCGTTTGTGTAGAGTGGAGGTTTTGGGATGTGACTCATTTTTTGATGTGACTGTGTTGTCATGGGAACAGGCTAAGGTCCAGTCTCTCCTGGAGAAATACAACGTGGTAAGTCAGTTGAACTCTGAGCGCTGCCTGCAACTGGAGAGGGCCCATTCTCTGGTCTGCCAGTTCTGGGAGACCTACGAGGAGCTGTGGCCATGGCTGCAAGAGACCCAGACTGACTTCACCCAGCTTCCACGACCTGCCATTGAGTATGAGGCTCTCAGACAGCAGCAAGAGGAATTACGAGTAAGAATTTAATGAAAACCCAAAACTAAAGAACTACCTTGTTAAGGTCATCTTATCCTGTCCTAATTTAATGCATATTTTTGCTCTTAGCAACTGAGGGAACTGATTGCAGAGCACAAGCCACACATAGACAAGATGAACAAAACTGGCCCTCAGCTGGTGGAGTTAAGTCCAGTGGAGGGAGAGCCCATCAGGGAGACGTTCCAGGCCACAGATAAGTTGTATGCCCAGCTTAAAGCAGATGTTAAGCACAGAGCTGCTGCCCTGGATGAAGCCATCTCAAAATCTACACAGGTTTGTCTGCTTTCTTGAGTCTTAAATTCTATGCTCAGCCAACTCATACTTCTGTTTATGCATTTATTTGTGAGATGAGCCTTTTTCTTCTATGTGTGGCCTGACCTCAGTTGCTTTATTTAAATCAACCAGGTGACAGAATGATCTATAAAAGCATCAGTGATTTGTTGTTAAAACTTTTTTTTTTGAATGGGTCCTAATTGCCAAAAGTTTCATTTGTTCCTGTCAGAAAGTGCCTTTATCTTTACTGACTTGAGATGAAAGTCTCTAAAAGAACTTCTTACATAGTCCTCCAAATCGTGACAGCTCATTAATGAGTTGTGATGTCAGAAGCCTTTGATGCAAGTCAACTTTTAGCTTGCTTTTAGGGAGAAAAGGATATAGCTGTCATGGCCTCTGAAATGAGCTGGAGGAAATGTAATGCGGTATTTCCACTTAGAAGCTTCCTGACAAAGTCACGTTCAGCATGAGTGATTACCCGCTACACTGAATGATCATGAAAGATTCTTGGCTGGGTCCACTGAAACATATCAGCTGCATAACACTGAGGTCCGCATGTATAACTGTGGGATTTTAACTTGTGTTTGTGAAATTGCCCTGAATGTTGGCCTTTTTTCCTCCCAAAGTTCCATGATAAGATTGACCCTATGCTGGAGTCTCTGGAGCGCATAGCAGAGCGTCTGCGCCAGCCTCCCTCTATCTCCGTGGAAGTGGAGAAGATCCGCGAGCAGATTGCTGAGAACAAGGCTGTGAACGTGGACTTGGAGAAACTGCAGCCCTCTTATGACACTCTAAAGCAGCGAGGAGAAGAAATGATCTCTCGCTCTGAGGGAGCAGACAAAGACCTGTCTGCTAAAAGTAAGCACTCGCTTCAAAGGAGAGAAACTCTGCAGACACCTCAGCTAATGTTGAATGAATCTGCTTCATTTATGTCGCAAGGAAATGTTAATTTCGTTTCTTCTGTTGTACTCCAAAGCTGTGCAAGACAAGTTGGACCATATGGTATTTGTGTGGAACGACATCCAGGCTCTTCTGGAAGAGAGGGAGGCTAAACTCCTGGATGTGATGGACCTGGCTGAGAAGTTCTGGTGTGACCACTGTGCTCTCATCGTCACCATCAAGGACACACAGGACTTGCTGAAAGAGCTGGAGGAGCCTGGAGTGGACCCCTCTGTTGTCAAACAGCAACAAGAATCTGTAGAGGTCAGTGACCTCTAGATATATTAGATTTATTCATGTTAACATGACTGAATTAGCATTAATAATTGAAGTAGTTTGTCTCATGCATGTCTCTGATGGTTGTTTTTTTTTTTACCACAGGGCTACAGGGAGGATATCGATGGACTTCAGGAGGAGCTGAATGTGGTTCAGAATCTGGGGGCAGAGCTTATGACAGCCTGTGGAGAACCAGACAAACCAGTGATCAAGAAGAGCCTTGATGAGGTAACAGTGTAGTGGCAAACTTTTCAAATAATGTGTAATATATAATGGGTTATTTGTGCAATAGTGTGCACCAATCAGTATAATTTAAATGATCTTTTTTAATGCACTAGTACTGTCTGTGTGCCAGCAGAGCCACTCCTCGCCATTTGTGTGCTCCAAGCGCAATTACACACTACAGGAGCAGCAATGATCTATGATCTGAAAGACAAGATTAGTACTAATGTGTATGCTTAAAATGCTTCATGCTTATTTTTTTTGTTTTGCTTTTTTTTGGTTTGACTTTATAGCCTCCTAGATATATTGAATGGAACTGTAATATATATGTGGTTTTAAATGGCGTTTTAAACTCTTTCCGTATCCCGTCTGCATTTTAGGTGAATTTGGCCTGGGAGACTTTAAATAAGACATGGAAGGAGCGGGTGGAGAGACTGGAGGAGGCCATGCAGACTGCTGTACAGTTCCAAGATGGTCTTCAGGTACACTATGTACCCTTCAAATCATGCCACCAGCAGCTTTTAGTGCATTTAGGTTATCTTAACATGAACGGCTCTGGTGGCTACATGATCTGATAGTTCCATTTGGTGACTGGTGTGATTACTCAGCATGACTCATACTTACTTTCTTTGTGCTCTCATGGCTAAAATGCTAAATACTTGATCGACACCATGTGCACTCAAGATTTTATTCATTTCATTTCTCAGTTATGATGCATAGTAAATTACAGTGTCATTTAACTGTGTGATATACCTATGTTTTATTTAACATACAATTTAATTATCACTGACGAGGTGCCTTGAAGTCATCATTAATGTACTGAGTTAACGGAGATAAAGTCATTTTAATGATCGTTTGCAATGAAGTAATGAGGGGCCTTTTAAATGTAAGGTTTTTATCAGTCTAGCTTTTAATCAAGGCTTGACTAGACTGAAAGCACAGACTCTACTTTTAATGTTTAGGTGTGATTCAGTTCTCCAGCCTTTTCATTGTTGGCTCTTTGGTCTTATCAGCTTAGAACAGGGATGAAAATGCAACACAAGTTAAAGTGAAGGCAGTATTTTGGTGTGTGACAATGCACTTCATTCATTCTCTGCAGGGCATGTTCGACTGGGTGGATATTTTGGAGAGCAAGCTGGATTCGATGTCGCCCGTGGGCACAGACCTGGAGACTGTGAAACAGCAGATTGACGAGCTGAAGGTATTATTTTATCATTTCTGAGTGTGTGAGGTTTTCCCTTCAAAAAAGGAAACCTTGAACTCTCTGCAATATTTGATTTATATTGATCAAAGCACAAAGACACGTTTCAGTGATTCCACCCAGTTGTGCCTTGTCTGCTTGTTTGATAAACATAGAGGCCCTACAGACCAAATAACAGCTGTGTTTATCCAGAGAACGGTCATTTCATTTGTGCTCCCAGAGTTAGTTCAAAGGTGTATTGTTGTAAACTTTGTATTGCCAGTAGTATTGAAGAGAAAGAAAGACAGACAGAACTCTTTAATGTTAGCCAAAGGGCACACATACACACACACAGACACACCACACACACACACACAAACACACACACACGCACACATATATATATATACTCATAAAATGTTAGGAGTTTTAAAAGTACCTTAATATCTGTACTGCCACAATAAATAACTCATTAAAGCTAATACATTTAGCTTTAATGTGTTTGCTAGTGACAGAAGGATAGCACACACCTGTCTGCATGGACACACCCACTTGTGAGAGTTTTCCTGCTGGGAAGGGATGTAAAAATGAGTTGGAAAAACAGATTTGCAATGCAAAGAGAGGGAGAAAGACAATGAAGAGCAAGAATCTGTGCCAAAGAAAGGAGCTTCATCTGTTGTTTGAAAGTGGTTTGAGTTTAAAAGAGACAAAAAATAATATACACAGCAAAGTTTGTCGCGCCACTTTTGTGGCTGGCGGGGGAAACACCAGTGACCTGTTTCATCACGTCTAAACAGAACATAATTCAATACCAAGACATTTAGCAAATACAGTTACCAGATGCGAGGTCTGTGAAAACACAGAAGGGTCAGGCACATGCTCAGAAATTAGCATTTTCATGAAGCTCTGCATATGACCATAGAAGCAATCACTTAGTTAAAGTAACAGTTGCAAATGCGGTTAGTTTATGCAACTTTGTTTATCTTCTAATGTTATTTTGTCCCTAATCGGTTTTCTTGAACAGTTTTAAATAATTTAAATAATTAAAAAGACAAAAGCATTAGTAACAGGTTTCTGTATTTATTGTTTGTATAGTGTTGAACATTTTGTCTTGTTGACTATGCAACATTTTTACGCAGGAGTTCAAGGGAGAGGTATACCAGCTTCAGATAGAAATGGAGAGGCTGAACCACCAAGCAGGTTTGCTGCTTAAGAAAGTGCTGGATGAAGCGGACCGCCTCGCCATTCAGGAGCCTATCAATGAGCTCAAAATGCTCTGGGACAACCTGGATGAGAAAGTTATCAACAGACAGGTAAAGTTTGAATAAATCCTGGCTATAAACCCATAGTTAGTCTGAATTTAATTCTGAAACACCGACCATGACTGACTCCTTCATTCTCTTGATGTCCTACAGCACAAGCTGGAGGGTGCCTTGCTGGCCTTAGGGCAGTTCCAGCATGCTCTAGATGAACTTCTGGCCTGGCTCACTCACACTGAAGACCTGCTTAGTGAACAGAAGAAAACCAGTGGAGACCCCAAAGCCATCGAGATCGAGCTTGCTAAGCACCATGTAAGTTTATACAGTTGACATAGGCTTGTGAATAATGACCTCACTATCAACTAGTATTTCATGGCATAGACCACTTAACTATCAATGTAATTTCAAATCTGTGTTGTTGCTAGGCCACAAAATATTGTATTTCCTGATTAATTAATTAATTGTGATTTATCCATCTCTTGGAATATAGTGTTTCAATTTCTCACTAGACTTTATGTATTTTATCACTAGGTACTGCAAAATGATGTCCTGGCCCATAAGAGCACGGTGGAGGCAGTTAACAAGGCGGGTAATGAACTAGTGGAGTCTAGTGCGGGAGAGGAGGCTTCTGGGCTGCAGAGCAAGCTGGAAAACCTCAACCAGCGCTGGAGGGGCATCTTGGAGAAGACTGAGCTAAGGAGGCAGCTTCTGGACAGCGCTTTGCTCCAGGTTTGACATATAACTTAGCTCACTGGCAGCTCTGTGGAATGTGGAGGTTTGCTAGAAATGGTGCTGTGATTGATGATGCTTTTCAAAAGGAGTGAAGTACTTTAATCAAGGAATGTGAGGGGGAAGAAGGAAATCCCAGACTTTCACAGACATGTAGTTCTACTTTAAAATACATGCATCCACACATGCATTGGGGGATGCATTTAACGTTAGAGATTAAATAGATGCTGAATCCTTTTTAATAAGAGTTGCTATTAAGTTGTTTTTCTTTAACAGTTCTGTAGGAAGACAGCAATTAATTCTAAGTTCACACTGCCTGCCTGAAGAAGGTTCAAAGTTATTTTACTAAATGCATCTACTGACGGCATCTACAGACTCAGACGCAATTGTTCGAGCTGGGAAGTCTCACAAACTTGCCCATTTTGTTCACCCTGGGTTTATAAGAAAAACATCTATTTTTTAAACTTCTTTTCACTCCTTGAAGCCTCCACTAATGAGTCTGCGAAGTCTATTGTAATGATGCTAGCTGCATTGTGTCCTAGGCTCAAGGTTTCCATGGTGAGATTGAAGATATGCAGCAATGGCTGAAAGACACAGAACGTCAGCTGTTAGCATCAAAGGCGGTTGGAGGCTTACCAGACACGGCCCGCGAGCAGCTTAACGCCCATCTGGTATGTATTTAAGACTCCGAGAGGCCTGCTACAGATGGCAAGCTTGTACCAATTCAAGCACACCCAATTTCATTTACAGTGTATTTTTGGGACTAGTAGTAAACAGTACATGACACTGCATAAATAATTAGCAGCACTGTTTAGATAAAGATTGTTTATGTGCTTCAGTTAAACTGAGCCTAAAATGAGTCTGGTCAGAAAGAACATGAGCTTCTTCTCTGTTTTTAATGCCAGACCCTGTAATTTTACCTTTTGCATGTTTCGTTACCTCATTATATTTAATTTATTAACCCTTATAGTCACGCATGAACACACCACAACACAATGTGAAATTCTTTCTCTGCATTTAACCCATTCACCAAATGAAGCAGTACCTTGCTCATGGGTACCTCAGTGGTGACACTAGTAGTCGAACCCACAACCTTCTGATTGTAGGGCCAACGCCCTAACCACTAGGCCATCCAGCTGCCCCTTTTTTGTATTTTGGTTTTTTTATTGTCACTGTGCTTACAAAACTGAGGGTAAAGCTGTAGCGGCAGTGTTTATGTGCACATAAACTGTAATGTGTAGGCACAGTATGCTTTTCTCAGTCTTCCCTTTTTGGATAGAGAGCATTCTAATTCAATCAGCAATCCAGCTGTTTGGTCACCTCTCTTATCACTGGAACACAATTGTAAATGTTTTCATTACAGTAATGTCCAGTGTCAGGACATTAATTTTACTGGACATAATTTTACTGGAAATTCATTTTTTTACAAAGTTTTACTGTGTCATTTACACATACGCATATCTTCTTATGTGTTTTTGATTACATGTAATAACATCCATTATTATTATTATTATTATTATTATTATTATTATTATGTGTGTGTGTGTGTGTGTGCAGGAGCTGTGCAAGTCAATGGAGGCGAAAGAGGAAATCTATCAGCAGCTTCTTCACCGAGGTCAGCAGCTGATCGCCCTGACGCCAGAGGGCCAAGACAGCACCACCGAGCAGGACCTCCGCAACCTGCAGGACAAGTGGGAGTGTGTGCAGGCCAAGGTGGCCGAGAGGAAGGTGGGTGCTGCCACTTCACCGTCCCAGCTGCCAGCATGGCCCAACATGCTGTGGCTTCGGATCCCACAAACGGAAATGTTTCATCATGCTGATCCATGTCTGATCCCAGAGCTGTGAATTGTGGTGATGTCAGTGAGGATGTGGTCAAATGGGCGTTTATTTCTTGCCTGCCTGAGGAGCACTGGGAGTATGAAACAAAATGGGCTGTTCTGTGAAGTCAGACATATGTCTGTGGTTTATCGAGTGGCGTGTCAAGCCGTGCAGGAAAGCAAAAAATACCATGCGGTTTAGTCCAAACATGTTTTTAACGCAGATCTTCTGCCCCTTGATTTATTGCCTTAAGATTTAGGCTTGACGTCTGGGCACAAACTTGGTGTCAGTGTTCTCTTTGTCTCATAAATTTTATTCAAGGTTCTTGCTGAGCTGTATTTTTAGGACTTTGGTTTGACTTTGAGTTACAATATGTGGATTGCACCAACCGTTCAAAAGTTTGTCGTTTGTTAGATCAACGATTTGCATTATTTTATACACAACTAGACATAGCAGTGCGGTGCATGAAATAATTGCCACAGAAGAGAAAATAAGCAGTGATTACCGGGCTTTGTGCGAACTGCCCCAAGTAGAATTTTAAAGACAAAATGAATTTGAAGATTTGGAAGATGTCCATGTCAGAGAAACACAGTAAATCATGTTGTTCAGCTTGTTGTAGTGACATCTCGTGGCTGATTTGTTTGCAGTATCATCTACAAATCATCTACATGCCATTTTGAACGAGCTACCTCATTTCATTAAGATTGGCCATTCACAGACATGTTTTGACTGCTGAATTCTTTTTGACTTGGTGGCCGTTTTATTGAGAAATTTACAAATTCTGGCTTTTCTTGAGATACTGAAATGTGTCAGTTGTAGCACCCTCTGTGGATGAAACTTTACTAAATTTGCATGCAAAGAAAGTGGAAGGGATGCATTCTGATGCACTGCAATGGATTTTCTTGGTTTAAACTTTAACCAGATATTGGCACAGACATGTCTGGAGTTATTGAAAGACAGTTGCATATCCTGTGGATGAAATTTCACAAAATCTGGTGCACATCCAAGAAAGTGAATCCATAATGTGGCAGGTCTGAACCTTTACATCACAAGATATTGGCACATGCGTGTATTGGCTCCTGAATTTTGATTGCCTGTTATTGAGTGAGATAAATGAAATTGCAGGAGATGTTAGCAAATGCCATGTGGAAACATACCAAAATTCTACATTTTGGCTGAAGCGGTTGAGATATTGAAAGTGCAGCAGGCCTTATGGACAAAATAGGTAGTGGTAGTGAGGTAGGGTGTCAAATTTGGTGAAGTTTGAATATTTATGTCACAAGACATTGCTTAGTGAAGCACTGGATTTTTACATCAGTGTTGTTCACTGTGCTAGGGTCATCCGACTCCTAGAGGCCAACCTGCAGTTGAGATATTGCCCTACCTAACCTACCACAGTGCCTACCTACCTCAGGGAGTGCTAGCACGAAAGGACACATTCATCCAGGGACACAAAGCTCTTATTTATAATCAGCCATATGAGGCCACAATTACAACAAGTTTCATATGGACTGGTGACGTCTAGGTATAAGAAATTGTCAGTCGAATATTGGTTGGAAAAAACAAGCACTATATGACTGGCAGATTTTAGACATCAAAGGGTACTTCAGTACATTTAAGGTGGATATTATTCAATAATTAAAGGATTTTTGTATCTTGTAATCCATGCAACAGTCTATGGTTGTCTACCCCAATATTTGTTTATCACTTTTTAAATATGAAGCTTTGTGGTTGCCAACTTCATTTTAATGCTGTACAATTACTTACAGGACCGTTCCTCATCCTAGACACATCGAAATTTCTTCATTTTGTTATGCGTTAGCGAAACCTGTAAAATTGCACAAAATTGACACATTAAGTTGTATACATTTTATACATTTTATACATTTTATACATTTTATACATTTTATACATTTTATTTTGTTGAAAACATTATGTTGTTGATTTCAGACTTTTGAACAGTTGCATACTTATTTCATGTAAAGCTTGTAAGGTTTCTTTGGAAGAGGAAAGGATGGTTAAACAGATGGCACTGTGTGAGTCAGGCTGTAATGATGAATCACAGGATCATGATCCAGGTTGTAGTTGCTGGAGAAACCTAGTTTTCACTCTTTCATTTATTCTTAAACATTGATATTAAGACTTCTTCATCCTGTTCAGTAACAAAGACATGCTGATTTTCATTGTTTCCATGAAATAACTTGAATGACTACAGCTCTCTGTGTCCCTGTGGGTGTGTGTATGTGTGGGCTCTGGTGTGTGTGTGGTTGTTTTGTACAGGGGAAACTGGAGGAGGCGTTAACGATGGCCACAGATTTCCACAACTCCTTGCAAGACTTCATCAACTGGCTGACCCAAGCTGAGCAAACCCTGACCATGATCTCTCCAGCTTCCCTCATTCTGGAAACTATTTTGTTTCAGATTGATGAGCATAAGGTATCTATGTTAGTTTGTGTTTATGTGTGTGTGTGTGTGTGTGTATGTGTGTGTGTGTCTTAGAGCAGTATCTAAGAATGTGCATTGGTGATGCCCTACTTTATACACAAAATATATTAGCTAATCTGTCAAGGGAGCAAAAGAGTTTTCCATTTCCAGTTAATGACTCAACATGCCTTGACGTTTCCGCTCCACATTATCGAAGTGGCACACTCAGGAAACCTCTGCTCTTTTGAGCTTGATCACATTTGGCTTCAGCTCATTTGGTTTCATTCCAAATGTGGCAATTGCCTTTTTTTATAGTTTAAAATGATTTGCCCTCCACTAAGCTTGTTTTCCTTCCAGGTGTTTGTGACAGAAGTGAACTCACACCGGGATCAGATCATCGAGCTGGATAAGACAGGAACCCATCTGAAGTACTTCAGCCAGAAACAAGATGTGGTACTGATTAAGAACCTGCTGCTGAGTGTGCAGAGCCGCTGGGAGAAAGTGGTGCAGCGCTCGGTGGAGCGAGGACGCCTGCTGGATGATGCCAGGAAACGCGCAAAACAGGTATCAAGCCCTGCTGAAAGTGATTGAAGGGAGAGTGTGTTTTTTTTTCATTTAGTGTCTCAAAGGTCTGAACTATTTAAACTATTTTTAGATTGATCAGTCAAACCGTTATGTCTTCTGCAAATTCATAGTTCTGACGGTGCGACAAAGGATTTCTTCTGTTATAGTACAATGAAACAGTAGAGGCCACATTAGACCCCAATATACCCCATAGTATATGAAATGACTGGGTGTCATAATCATTACTCAGATAAACAGTACTTATATAATTTTATTATAGGCCTAAAATTCAGCACCCATTTTTCTAATAAAACCCACTGATCAATTTTCTACCAATAACATTTTAGCACTTGATTAGCTTAAATCCACCTTTCTTTGTTTCTACCAATCTTAGTGCCATCTTTCTTTGTTTCTAGCTATACAATTTAATCACCTGATTTGCTTAACTCCATCTCTTTGTTTCAACCAATGATTACAGGATTAGTTATCCTCTAATTCATATTCAGTCGACACCTTCAGTTTGCCTTTCAACCAGTTCAGTTTTATCACCTGATTTGCTTAAGCCCAACCTCTCGGCACCTTCAGTCTGGCCTGCAAAGATACTTGTGTGTCCAGTCTGGCCTTCAAGGCCATCTTACACAGTAAGGCACTGTCCTTTCCAGCCTCTGAGGAAGATGGTTCGCTGTACTGTACGTTACACTGTAACTCCAATTTGGTCAGACATGAGTTTAAACTTAATTGTAGGGGATTTTACGTTAAAACCCATATAACTGTGCCAAGCCAATCACCGTCGATTAGTAAAATACCCCTTCACGTTCTAGTCAGTTTTTTGGCTTTTTTTTACTTATTACTGCATCGTGTCCACATCCATTTCTCATTCTGAGTAATTATCGTTTTTGTTATTAGGAAAGTTTGTTTAACTTTTCAATGTTGAATCTCTTTTTTGTGAGCCAGAAAACAAAGTGTACAAATGAGAAGAAAAATGTCAATAGTTGTGTAGTTCGTGAACAGTTAACTGATAATTGCAAGAAAAACCGATTTGTCTTCAAACTGTAGTATTGCAGCGACAAGAATAGGGTCAATTAATTTGGAATGTGTAATAACTTATTGTTTTAAATGTAATATTAAAAACAATAAAAATGTTGTGTTTTAGTCTTTTTGATTTTTTTTGAAGTTGGGTCCCAGTATCTGTCATATTCATTAAAATGAACAGGCTGCGTGTATCCAAGTAAATGACAGGCTGAATCACTGACTTCTAGAACTGACAGTAACATTTCTGATTGTGAAATAAAGAGGTTATTATATCAGAGTGATCCTATTGTTGGTGCTTCCTTGCAGTTCCATGAGAGTTGGACTAAACTGATGGAGTGGCTGGAGGAGTCAGAAAGGGCTCTAGACTCGGAACTTGAGATCGCCAATGAACCAGACAAGATCAAACTGCAGCTGGCTCAGCATAAGGTGACTGCATCTTATCCTGCAATTTTCCCTTTGAACGCAAATAATGACAGTCTTCCCAACATCCTGCTGATCTGTGGTGCCTTTGTGTTGTTTTTACCCATTTCCATTAAATCATGTGCCAGACATCTGTAGAAACACTAAACCATGTCCAGGCAAGGTGTGAATCAGCATAAAACCAGCTGCCTCCTGCCGTCATTGTGTTATTCTTTGGTTGTGACTCACAAAGGAAGTATCACTCTGCCGCAGTGATAGTAATTCTGTGTTAATCTTGTATGCAGTTGAGGCTGTGGTAAAATAATGAGTGTCGTGTAGTGCGACCCCCTCCTTAGCAATTGCGTATTGTGGGGCTTCCATAATGCCATAATAATCCGCTTTTGAGAGGCCTTGATCTCTGATCCTTTTAATTCAGGGGGATTGGAATTTTGAGAACCCTCAACCTCCACACACATATTCTAATTGTGTTTTTATACACAGTGGAAGAGTATAATTTAATTCAAATGAAGTGGGCTGAAGTTAAGGTTAGCTTAAGATTTAAGAGTCTATCACGTTTAACTCAACATTCTTTCGCAGTAGATATGTAGGTGAATGTTAAGTTAAATCCAAGTGGAGATCTACAGAGCATCTAAAGGGAACTCTGAAGATAAATTGTTACCTAAATAACAAAATTTTCAAAGCCTTCCGTTAGCCTTCTGGAAGACCCTGTCCCTGCAATAATCAAATTTTTAATATTACTTATGGAGTTTCTGCTATTTATTTCAGTTTATGAAATTTGACTGTTGATAATCACAGCACTCAGTGAAGTAATTTATATGTTAGATGTTTTAAATATTTCTTTTTCACCTTGTGAAAAATGCATGCTTTTATCCGTTTTATTTTAACTAGTTATGTTGTTATATTAATCCCTAATAGGATGCCTGTCTACTATTTCAAATAATGCAGTCCTCCTTCAACAAAGGAGCACGACTGTTGTTCACAATATAGGAGAGATCACACTGGCATGTAATTAACAGCTCAGCAGTGTGGACTCAGCAGATTCTTCCCTCACATTCTGTTGACTCAGATGAAGCAATGCCGTCCAATTCCAGTCACCCACATATCAGTGTGTACTGAGAAAAGTTTCAGTGCAGATGTCCTTGAGCTGAGGCTAAATGTTAACTCTGACTCCCTGTTGTTGGGCTGTTGTAGGAGTTCCAGAAGGCTCTGGGCGGTAAGCACTCAGTGTATGATACCACGGGTCGTACAGGCCGAGCACTGAAGGACAAAACCTCCCTTAAGGATGACACCCAGAAACTGGATGACATGCTTTGCGAACTCCGGGATAAATGGGATACAGTGTGCGGCAAGTCCGTCGAGAGGTACGTCTGTGTTCCCTCAACTGGATATACACAATATGAACAAAAGATGGGACGTCTGACCATTACACCAACAGGGATGTTAATGATGTTAAATTAAAATACATAGACTTTAATATGAAGTCGCCCCCCCCTTTTGCAGCTATACTAGCGTCCATTCTTCTTGGAAGACTTTCCACAAGATTTTGGAGTGTATGTGGGAATTTGTGCTCATTCAATCTGTAGAGCATTTATGAGGTCAGGCACTGATGCTGGACGAGAAGGCAATCTCCAATCCACTTCATCCCAAAAGTGTTTGATGAGGTTGAGATCAGGGCTCCGTGCAGGCCAGTCAAGTTCTTCTACACCGAACTCATTAAGTCATGTCTTAATGGACCTTGCTTTGTCCACTGGGGCACAGTCGTGCTAGAATAGAAAATGTTCTTCCCCAAACTGTGTCCACAAAGTTGGAAGCATGGAGCTGTCCAAAATATCTTAGTGTGCTGAAGCAATACGACTACCCTGCACTGGAAGCGGACCTAGACCAAACCCTGAAAATACTTTTGTCCATCTAGTGTTCGTATTGCCTCACAACAAAAATATCCGCTATATGGCAGGCATGGCCAGCCGTTCTCCTGAAAGTCTTCTGATCCTGTAGAGTTCTAACCCTCATCTAACTAATGCACCTGATCCTCATGATCAAATAGGCTATGAACCTTGAAGGTCATACAGAGGGTCATTAACGTTGGCCCCTGCTTATTTCACTGGGATTTGTTCAGTGGTGCTTGAACCTCCAGAAGAATGGTAGATCCTGCCATTTGAGTTACAAATGTGACTGGCCGCACCAGAAACACAGAGAATTTGTGTTTTAACTACGTCCAGTGGTTGATTCAGTTGCCACGACTACAGTCAAGTTTGGGCATGAGAAACATGCTCTGTGCTCCTGCCTGAGTAGTGATGGCACAGCCAACAAAGAAGGAAAAATAATCTGCTTTTTAAAATGCACCAAGTGTTTCGAGTGCTTTCTTAACAAAGTAAACATTATTTTGAGAAACATAAAAAGGAATGTAATTTTGAATACAAGTTTATGGAGAAACATTTTTGCGGCACCAGAAGGATTTATACCATTTTCCCATTTGGAAAGTTAGAGGGAGGGGTGTTAAATGAACCTTGAAACTAAGGTTTTTGCTAAGACAGATATTTTTTTAGGCATGCTTTTTTATGATTACTGATACATTTTACTTCTCTGGGGTTCACACATAATTTTCAGATGAATTGTAATCATTTGCTGTTATTAATGTGAACGCTTAACTTTCCTTGCAGGCAAAACAAGCTGGAGGAAGCTCTGTTGTTTTCAGGCCAGTTTACAGACGCTCTGCAGGCTTTGATCGACTGGCTTTATAAAGTGGAGCCTCAGCTGGCCGAGGACCAGCCTGTGCATGGAGACATTGACTTGGTGCTCAACCTCATTGACAGCCACAAGGTAATTATTCTCTCAGGAATGTAGTTCAGATAATACCACTGGCCATGGATCCATGACCAAACATAATGTTTCTCTGCAGAGCAAAAAAAAAGCTTTCCTAGATGCCAGACACATCAGTAAATTGATTGTTTGCACATGGATTAGTAATTATAGTTTCCTTGAGGATTTCCTTGCGGACTGTAGTGTTGAAATATTCCCATGAAACCTCTCTCATCATCCCCACCCTATCTGTCCAGTCCTGTTTCTCTATTTTGGGCCTTCTGGGTTCTGTTCTTGGAGCTCTTGCCCACAGTGAAATATAATTATGGAACAAGAATGGCATTTTCTCTCTCCATACTGCTTGTCCTCTGGTTTCAATTAGAGAAGACAACTGAACTCGGTCACTGAACAAAACCTCCTCTTCTTTTTAGTCCCTAAAGGCTTAGGCCTCACTGACTCTCCAGTGTTTTTAGGCCCATCTAGTCTTGTTAGTGCAGTTTCCTCCTAATCAGTCCTAATATATTCTGTTTCTCTTGGAAAGGACTTTAGAGCAACTCTAGAGTGAGATTCTGCCAAAATACATGACTCTGGCATCTTTTTGGTGGCCAGCGCGGCTGGAACATCACACAGTGTCCTGCTGTCCAAAAGACTTGTTGTTTGTTAGCTTTTGCAAGTGTGATGATGGAGGAGAGTGACATGCAATATGTGTGTTGTCACTCGGGAGTGTTGGATAGATTTAGATGACTGTAACAGTTACAGTCACCAGTTATATAGTATACTCCAATGCGTACATACAAATATATCTACTGTGTTCATACATATATTTACTGTATATATATATTAGGGGTGTCACGCGATTAAAAAAAATAATGAATTACAAGATATGTGATTAATTAATCTAGATTAATCACACACATTTTTGCTGTAAAAGTATTTAAAATGTAAATGAATTTTGGCATATGAGTGAATGAATAATCACCATTACAGACTTTTTTTTCATCTCTTTTATTTAATAACTGTTTCTGTACTTTTCATCTGCAGTAATCAAAAATATGACCTAATATGCTGAGGGAAAAAATAAAAAATGCTTAAGCAAGAACAATGATAGAGCTAAGTCCATCTATAAGGTGCAGCGTAAGACAATGTACCTACAAGCACGGGCGTCAGAAGCATTTTAATGTGGGGGTGTGCTGCACTCTGCGTTTCGCGTAGTTCACTCATACGTCACCCCCTGATAAAATAGTTCCGGTGTTCTGATGAACTATGCTGCTTTATCGAAAAAGGCTCCCTTTGTTTATACAGTTCATGCAGTTTATAGTCAGTTTATAACATAGATAATGATGAGAAATAGAAAAATGTATTTTTTCAATGAGAAGAGCATGGATGGATAGATAGAGTACTAAGTATCGTGTGTGTGTGTGTGTGTGTGTGTGTGTGTCTGTCTGTGTTACAGGTGTTTCAAAAGGAGCTAGGGAAAAGGACGGGCTCAGTGCAGGCTCTGAAGCGCTCGGCCCGTGAGCTGATTGAGAACAGACATGACGACTCCTCGTGGGTGAAAGTGCAGATGCAGGAGCTAAGCACACGCTGGGAGACAGTGTGTGCTCTCTCAGTCTCGAAACAGACAAGGCTGGAGCAGGCCCTGTGTCAGGTACAATGCATTCTGCACCATCACACTGCACTACAAAAAGCCACTGCCAACATTTCAGTTCCATACTGTCATACTTCGTGACTTAACATATTAGTTTAAAGGAGTTATCAAGTAATATATTGTAGGTACTGAATAAGTCTTAAGCTTAACTAAGTGATAAGGCTGTATTTTAAGGGTTCTTTTATGTCCTACCTGATGTTTTGGTAAAATTTAGTTACTGACACAGACATATTACCTTAAAGGAGGGCCTTTATCGTGAAACAAACTATTTTTGTGTTTGATGTAGAATTCTCTTTCCAATGCATATTTTATATTGAAAATTAAGCTGCACATTTGTTAAACTCCATCGGCAGTGTCTACTTTATTTTAACGATATATTGATTAACCAGCTGTTGGATGCTGAGGTTCCTTGAGAAGCGGTTTGAAAACTGACTCAAATAAAATCATGACATTGTTTATTTGTATTTGTTCCAGCATTTGTATATAACTTTTTAACAAATAAAGTAACTGTCCAGATGAATAGCCTTAAATGTTTTCTCAGATTCCCAAGACTTTTGCCCAGTACTGTAGGTTCACCTGTTCAGCTTACAGCAGTTTAATTTGCTCGTTCACAGCGCAGGATGTGTGAGCCTAGGGTGCTTTTTGAATGAGGCACAACACAAAGCAGCCAATCAGAACAAAGGTCTTGAAGGTACAGTGACAGGAAGAGCCTTTTATCCCAGTGGCTTATGTTCTCTATGTTTCCTAGGCAGAGGAATTTCACTCAACTGTTCACATTCTGCTGGAGTGGCTGGCTGAAGCAGAGCAGAGCCTCCGTTTCCATGGTTCCTTGCCTGATGATGAGGAAGCTCTCCGAAGTCTTATCGAGCAGCACAAAGCAAGTTTCTATGCAGCACCAGCACACAAAGCATACAAAAGGAGCATTTCCTCTGAGTAATCATACATTTGCCAATTTGAATTGTGACAATTGAGCAAATCCAGCAACTTTTTAAAAAGGTGGCTTGCAATAAAAAAGGCAAAAAAAAAATCTCTGGAGCTATATTTTCAAAGAAGTTGAGCCAAAATCAATACAGAACATGATGATAATATTTGACTACAGTTCCATTCTTTTCTTATTAACTCTCTGTAAAACAGAATTTGGACATCTCCAAGCCAGGCCGTATGCTGTATGGTTGCCCATCAGGGTTTCCAGTAGAGTAACACAAACCATACATGGCCTCTCAAGCTTTATGAACTAGTGCAGGCCAAAACAGGACTCAGACCCCATTATTGCAAATCCTTTAAGCATGATCTCATGTTTGAACTAGAAATGATGTGTTCACATACTTCTCATCAGACATTATTCACATGCAAACCTTGTTGGAACATCAGTGTGTTTTCTTTTTGTTTTGCCTTTCTGTTGGCATGTGACTAACGAAGAGCACTCTTATCTGAGCAGGAATTCATAAAGAAGCTGGAGGAGAAGAGAGTATCTCTTGGCAAGGCCATCAGCATGGGTGAAGCCATCTTAGCAATCTGCCATCCGGACTCTATCACCACTGTCAAACACTGGAACACCATCATTAAAGCACGCTTCGAGGAGGTCTCTACCCACCTCTTTAACCACTTCTGTTACATTTTCACACTTTACTTGTTGGTTGTACATCAGTATCAATACGTACTGGAGAGCTTTGCAAAACATGATGTTTTTGTTATTGTACAATTCATAATTCTTTCTACTCTATTACAAACTATACATAAGCACATACAGTGAGGAAACTAAGTACATTTTTTCAGTAAATGTGTGATCAGTGAGGCTATTCACATTACATTTTTACCAAACATTTATTACCAAACTCAAGAAAGACACAACTATAAAGAATTCACAACATTAAAGTCCATAAATAAGGTTGTGTATAATAAAGTGGAAAAAAGCTTTGAACACACAAAGAAAAAGCATTGCATCAAGGCAAGTAAAGGCAAGGAACTAACTGAAATCTGTAAGTTGTTAGAAAGTAATTCTGCCCTCTGTCTGTGCAAATTAACATCAGCTGGGTTAATACGTACTGGTGGGCTCTAAAAGGTTTTTTGTTACCAAGTTGACACACAAGAAACATCTCATGATGGGTAAAGGCAAAGAACTCTCCCAAGACCTTTGCAACCTGATTGTTGCAAAACAAAAGGGTTACAGACATATTTCATAACTTCTGAAGCTTCCAGTAAGCACCACTGGGGCTCCTCGCAAGATTTCTGACCAGGGAGTCAAAGGGGTAGTTCGAAGAGTAGCCCAAGAGCCAAGGATCGTTCAGAAAGAGCCCCAGAAAGACTTGGAGGCAGCAATTGTTACAGAGAAAACAAGGCAATACACTCCGCTGGCATGCCCTGTATTCACTCCACTGACATGGCCTATATATTTATTCCACTGGCATGGCCTGCACACAATGCAAGACTCCTTTACTGAAGAAAAGGTGTGTGGAAGCTCATTTAAAGTTTGCTACATAACAGTTGGTCAAGCAACTGTTGGTGAACAAAATTGTCATACTACACACAGTGTTTGGAGGAGAAATGGCACAAAAATCACCTGAAAAACACAATATCAACAGTGAAGTTTGGAGGTGGAAACATCAAGACGTGGAGTTGTTTCTCATCTCTTTATATTTGTGGATTTCTTGAGTTAATACCACTGTGTGAATGTGAATGGGAATAGCTTCATTGGAAATATATTTACTGTAAAACTTACTAACGTGTTTAATACTTACCCCCTCCACTATCTGTGTATATATGTATATAATTTTTTTCTTGCTGTTTTGAGAGGGACATCATCCTAGGATAAACATGCCCTCATTCATATGCTTTCTGCCTGGGTGTCCACTGTTCTTTAGGTCACAGCTTGGGCGCGTCAGCATCAGCAGAGGCTGTCCACTGCTCTCACTGAGCTTCTGGCCACTCAGGAGCTGTTGGAGAGTCTGCTTAGTTGGCTGCAGTGGGCTGAGACCACACTCACGGAGAAAGACAAGGAGGTCCTACCTCAGGAGCTAGAAGAGCTCAAAGTGCTTATCGCTGAGCATCAGGTACCACTACCTACAGGGGTTCTACATACATACCATTGATGGTTTGATAAAAGAATTGCATTGAAGCCTCATAATTATGTTTATTCAGACCTTCATGGAGGAGATGACCAGGAAGCAACCAGATGTGGACAAAGTTACAAAAATTCATAAAAGAAAAGCCACTGCCGACCCTCCGATTCAGTCTCAGATTCCTGTGCTGGAAAAAGGAAGAACAGGCCGTATGTTTTTCACAGCTCAACATTAAATTACCTAAACATTTAATTTGTAGCATATGTCTTAATTTGAGCACGTCTTAAAGGGGACATATTATGCAAAACTCACTTTTTGCATCCTTTTGTATTTTCATTTGGGTCTCTACTGCTCCTGTAA
>JBBIGA010000146.1:8631366-8651362 GCA_037576975.1 Alestes dentex
ACACAACCCTCTGCATTTATCCGGACTTGGGACCGGCACAAGGAATCACTGGCTTGTGACCTCTTATGGTTGCATTGGGACGACCCCCCATTGTGACGTAATAATAGAGAGATATGTATATAGAACCACCTCTCACCTGTTGAGCCCACCCACTAGATTAGTCGAAGATCCGCCATTTTTGTCTGCTGGTTTTACAAGCACACATAAGACGCCGTGTGCTACGGCTACAGGCAAAGACAAGTCACACAAGAAGTGTCGTGTTCATCTTGCCATGGGTCCGACTCGGGGTTGAACATATAGGGCTGGATAGCGCCTCTGTTTCACGTGTGGTAAACATGCAGCGTTAGCATGGGATGGGTGGGGCATGGCCAGCAACAGCTTATTTGCATAAAAGTGACAGAACACTTAAACGGCTCATTCTGAAAGGGACTGAAACTGTCAAGTCAAGAAAGCTGCTGAGATCTCTTTATGTGAGAGTGATTTTGTGCAAAGAACTTCATGAACATGTTTTGTATAGCCCATAGACCTATTATAACTAAAGTGAGTTTTGCATAATATGTCCCCTTTAATTATATTTGATGAAATAAAGATTACTGAACACTACACTTCCCATTCAGTGCAAGTGATGTTAAGCTGCTTGTGGCTCATACTGTGTTTTCATATTCAGGAAAAAGATCACCAACCCAGCCCGTGTATCCAACCACAGCTCAGGCTCAAATTGAGACAAAGAACCCCAGAGTTAACCTGCTGGTCAGTAAGTGGCAGCAAGTTTGGCTTCTGGCCCTGGATAGGAGAAGAAAACTTAATGATGCCCTGGACCGACTGGAGGAGGTCAGTTAGACTTCAGTTATTTTACGAGGATTTCGCAGGGATTAAGTATGACATTTGTGAGATTGAAACCTTCTTCTCTACAACATTTCCTCAGCTGAAAGAGTTTGCCAACTTTGACTTTGATGTCTGGAGGAAGCGTTATATGCGGTGGATGAACCACAAGAAGTCAAGAGTTATGGATTTCTTCCGCCGCATCGATAAGGACCAGGATGGCAAGGTCACCAGACAGGAGTTCATTGAAGGCATTCTTTCCTCAAGTGAGTAAATATTTCTTCTTTTATTTTTAGGCTTAAGCCTGACCGAGATGCAGAATAAATATGTCCACATAATATGCCCAAATATGTCCAGACTACCCTGTGCAGTTGTTAGGTATTTTGGCCCATTGCTCTATACAAATGTTCAGGTCAATGGAGGCCCAACTAGAAATGGAACAGGTCCAATACCAAATATCACTATTTGGTTAATGTCAGCAGAAAATGCTGAATCAGATATGCTGAATCAGAATGAATGCGTTCAGTCGTGTAACAAATCTATCCTGAAATACCACCCACCCGCACAGTGTTGTGAAATGTTTTTGCCTGTGGGGTTGTTTTTCAGTGAGAGAGCTGTTGGGTATGTTGAGTGTGATACTTTCAGATATTCATCTCAACTCCCTATATAAACTGTCAGTGAGTAAAAGAACTGATTTTAAAGTGTTAACACCTTCAGTCTAGACTTTGCACTACAATTTAAATATTTGTTTTTATTTATTTATATAGAATATATATATTTGTACTGCCTCTCTGTTCTCTCTTTACTGTTTTCTTTAAGGTGATCTCAAAGTTAATCTTGACGATTTGTGCATTATTGAGAAAAGCAGTGTTTGTCATATGTTTTAGCATTTTTCTTTTAGCTAAGTTAAGTGCTAGCACTGTTATTCCACTGATGAATAATACCATACAGATTGTTATCTTCCTCACTTTGGGTGCTTGAACATTGTCTTACATTTCCTTTTGTGTTCTATTTTACTTTTATTCATGTAAAGCTCTATAAAGAATGTAAAGAATTGTGTGTGACATTTGCTAATTAAATAAACTACATTGTCTTGCCTTAGATTAAGATTTCAGTATTGTTACTGGAAAAAAGTAGTATTGCACCATTTCAACTCCAACAAATGACACTTCCTTTACCATGCTTCACACGATCTTTTTTCACCACTGACTTATTTGCTTTGGTTTATTGCTTCATTTTTGTTTTTTTACTGCTCTCTGCAGAGTTCCCCACTAGTCGACTGGAGATGAGCGCTGTAGCAGACATTTTTGATCGGGATGGCGACGGTTACATAGACTACTATGAATTTGTGGCTGCACTGCACCCCAATAAAGATGCCTACAAACCACTCACTGATGCTGACAAGATTGAAGATGAGGTATGCTTTGTTTTAGTTCCCAGCCACTGGGATTTAATTGATTCATTACCTTGTATTTCTGGGATTTTCACTGATTTTCACTGCCTTTGTTTCTTTAGGTGACTCGCCAAGTGGCAAAGTGCAAGTGTCCTAAACGGTTCCAAGTGGAGCAAATTGGTGCCAACAAATACCGGGTAAGAAACTGACCACATTACCTTTCAGTGCGAGTGCGAGTCTGATGCTTTTATATGCGAAGACTGATGCGAGATTAAGGCCAAAGCAAACATGACGGCCTCCAGCTCGTATCTAGTCTGGTGTTGAAAAGAGCTTTTCAGGGGCCAGTGGTGATGCAAAAGTGCGGAAAGTTGGCAGAGCTCCACTGTCCTCTGTCAGAACTACTTCCCAAGACAGACTTCTTTGCCCCCACCACTGCTGTTGCCAGAAATAATTACTCCATAGCATTTTAATGTGGTGTCAGATTTTCACTATTTTAGTAAGAGGGCAAAAGCATTGTCAAAACACATTTAGCATTTGTAGAGCAGATAATCACTGTAGAGGAGGTCATTTTTGTCCAGTATTCCTTTTCACGTTTTGTCTGAAACATTTTTACTGCCTTAGATGAAAAATAGTTTTTTAAAAACTGTAAAGAAAATTTGTTTACATCCCAACACATATGTATTACACATTATCACAGTATATTTAATGTTCTTACCTTAATGTAATTCTTCTATGTTAAGTTAAATGTATATTGAAAAGAATGATGAAGAAAGAAATCAAATTTATACAATGTTCCACTAACCCCAGATCTAGTCGCAGTTTGGACTTCAAATATTCTTCATTAATCTTAGTAAGGTGACGCAGACGAATTCCAAAATGCAGTGTAGCTGAATGCTCCAAATGTTTCTGACAACAGGGGAGTGCTGATCTGGAATGTAGATTTTGTTGCAATGACAAAAAATACAAAGGAATCTGATCCAAAATCAGTCTCTTCTTAAAGGCTGCTATTAGTGGTGGAGTTTTGATCACTTTAGTAGCAGTAAGTCATATTGTGTCCTAAACCACATTTGCAAATCTGTGCTGCCTTAATGATAATCTGAATGTGGGAGAGGTTTAAGGGGTTTTTATATGGAAGTGATTTTGGTGACAATTATCTAGAATTCAAGAGTTCCAAACTGAAAAAAACAATATTTGGAACCCAAACATGTCTTGGCTTATCTGGGGTAAGTGACAACGAGAAATCATTTTTGCCAAACGATTCCTTTAAGGCAAACTGTACGTACAATGTATTCTAATGTTTGTTTTCTCATTTTTTTTCCACTGTTCAGTTCTACCTTGGAAATCAGGTATATAAAGTGTTTTTTTCTAGTGTTATGCTTGTCTTTTTTGGGGGGTTTCACTAATCCTTTCAATGTTTCTACTTCTCCAGAATTTAAGTCAGTCTTGAACTCAGAAGCGGATAAGCAAACTTAATCTCAGGAATGCTCTCCTTCAGCACTAGCTTGTTTTTCTGTGATTGTGGCAAACTCCACAGACTCACATTGTTGTCATATCTGGTCCTTCTAGTGTGAGAAAGCAAATAATGGTGCAAGTGAACAGAGAGAGAGAGAGAGAGAGAAAGAGAGAGAAAGTGGGAGTGCCTTCTAAAAACTTCCTCTGGTTCCTACTCTGTATTAATAATGTTCAGCTGTTTTAGTGCTGGAGAACGACACCAAAAATGGTGCGGACCACTAGAGGGTAAAAATAAATAAAGATATTCATCAAGGTTCTGGAATGGAAAGGATCAGTGTACTTTTAGGCTGATTATCAGTGTCACATTAATGGCAGAGTGAGAAACTATTTTAAGTGCAAGAAAGTGGTAGTTCTCCACCTTAGCTGCGTTCAAGTTGTGTGGGAACAGTTGGAATGTTAGAGACCTTTTTAGGAAGTATCAGCTTTTGATTTTATATGGTCAAGCCCTGCATATCTGCTTTTGAGTTACAGTGCATTTTTAACAACCTGCACCCCCTCTTTGATGTGTTCATCTTTTG
Organism: Alestes dentex; assembly: GCA_037576975.1. NCBI lineage: Eukaryota > Metazoa > Chordata > Actinopteri > Characiformes > Alestidae > Alestes > Alestes dentex. The sequence goes on from JBBIGA010000146.1 coordinate 8,635,612, forward strand.
GGAGCTTTGAAGTATAACACCAAGTGTGTGCTTGCCTTCTGCAGCCTTGGAATGATTTAACTTCCAGCTCAAAAGGACCTTAACCCACGCTGAGACAATAACTGATGCTTGAGTTTTTTTTCTCCTCCTTTTCCCCTTTTTTCTGACTTTCAAACACAAGCCTGTGCTACAGATAAACTTGGAAAATTGCTGCCATGGGTTTTTGTTTGTTTGTTTGTTTTAAGACAGCATAAAACACATGAAATCATGGGCTACATGCTTTCTCTGGGTCATGTTTTGGGAAGATACCTGATAACTCATAGCTGGTGGGATTGACTCATGCAAAACTCATTGCTTTCCTTTGCTTGTTGTCAAGCTTTTTTATGTTGTCATGTGCACCAGTCTGTTCCGTTTTTTGCTGTTCCACATCAACTGAAACAATTCTTTCGACAGTTTGGTCTCGTTCACTGCTTACATGACCCCTTAATCGCCGATGAGAGTATAACAAACAGGGACAATCAAAATCTAAACCCCCAACTGCACGTTGCTGTTTTGGAAAGCTGTATCCTGGTAAATGGACGTTTTTAAGCCATTTGTTGTGACTTCTTTTTACTATTTTGACCATGCTTCAAAAATCATCCCCCCTCCCTCCTATCACCAAATTCACCAGTGGCATTGAATCATTCTGGTTATCACGTAGACAGAGCGGAGGCCAGAGAGAGGCTCAGCCAGAGGGTCATCAGTGTGTTGATCATGTTCAGTGTTAAGAGAGTGGAGTCCAGTCATCTTTCCATACTGTTCCTAATGTGTCATTGGAGTCTAGCCATATTGGTTCTGCATCAGTGTCAACACGCACACATCCTGGTTTTGTAGCTCTAGAGACTGCAACCTTTGTATGTATTGTTGGTTTGTGGAAAGATCTGTGTTTGTTTACACTTAATTAATTCTTTTATTTATTTTAAACAGAAAGCATGAGGCCATAATTTTTGTATGTGTGTTGTGAAATCAGCTGCACCATGGCCACATCCAACTGGCAGACTTCATTTTGACAGAAAGCCTCTGTGGTTTGTTGAGCCCCTATTATTGGCATTTGGCTTGGGGATGACTTCTTTGCAGAGTTCTTCCATGCCGATGCCATAAATAGCTTCCCACCGTCTTTATTTGCTGTAGTGGTTCCGCCAGGGTGGGCTGACAACACCACAGCGCACTCTAGTGGTGTCAGCCTAGTGTTAAACCCATCTGGAATACATTGTCCACCAGTTCTACCTTCTGCCTGACCAACACCCTCTGATTCCACACATGCCAGCACGCTACAGATCTGACCGCTTTAAAGCACGTCACCAATCTCAAATGAATGATAAATTCACATAAAATAGGGGTTAAACCAGTTGGATTGACCATTCATTTGTATGTCTTCTGGAATGAATCTGATGTTGTCTTGATCAAAAAATTGTCCTTCCTCACCTCAGCTGGGCAGCAAGCGCAAACAGGTTCCTTAGACAGGCCTGAATAGGAGCCTATGGAAACAAAAGTGACCAAGTGTGGCCACATGAACAGGCATTTATCACAGACTTATACGTAGCACATGCAAAAAGAACCAGCACTGTTTTAAGAGCTCTAGACATGCTCAGTAAAGGTCTGTGCAAGGTCCGGTTTGCGCTGTTACTCTGCTGTGTGGTTTTCTCATTGTTACTGTAACGTATCGAGTCGGTTCTGACTTATTGTTCTCTGCCTCTTGCCCAGTTTGGAGACTCCCAGCAGCTTAGGTTGGTGCGGATTTTGCGCAGTACCGTCATGGTGAGAGTGGGAGGAGGCTGGATGGCCCTGGACGAGTTCTTGGTCAAGAATGACCCCTGCAGAGGTACTTATTTTAAACCTTTAAATCACACGAAAGGTTGACTGTCAATGTAAGGACAGTAGCCGAACTGGGACATTTTGAATAGTTTTTTGGGGATATTTTAAAATCTGTAAGTTACTGTGATATTCCAGAGAATTATTCACTTATTTTTAGCCATTTTACAGTGTTATTAAGAAACTGAATATTAAGAAATAGCATTTATGTTTAAAACAAGTTTCTAAATGTTCCTCTAGCACTATTTAAAGTCTTTTCTGCCTCTGACTGGCTGTGTATGATGTTCTGAAAGCTTGCTGCCATGTTCCTACTAAGCTTTTCTCGCTGTATTCTACTGTCTCTCCTTTTACTGTTCTCCTGCTGAATATACCTGCTGTTTTCTTCGTGTTATGAACCCGACTATGATTTCTTCTAGTTCATCACCACGGGAGTAAAATGTTACGCTCGGAATCAAACTCGTCAATTACTCAGTCTCCTATAGGTTGGCAACTCTCACACTTTCTCTCCTTGCTCCATCCCAGTGGTATGTGTGCATCCCTGTGTGAGTGTGTCTGTTAGTGTGTGTGTGTGTGTGTGTGTGTGTGTGTGTGTGTGTGTGACCCCGCTGCAGTGATGGTATTCTCATTAACATTAACCTCACACTACTCCCTGAGATTTCTGTTGCATGCAGCTGGTTGTTGCATTGCGTTTCCGGCTGCTTTTCTGTTCAGCCTCTGCTGTCTTTTTGTTTTCAGCTCATTGCCTGTTTGACAATCTCACTTGGGTTAGGTCTTCCAAGCTAAACGCTAGGAGGGTTTTGGTTGTCTTGGTATAATGCAGTTGGAACTGTAGGTTTTAAAATGTCTTTAGAATGTCAGTTACCAGTAGCCTTCTTTCATTACTGTTTAAAAAAAAAGACTGGAGGAAGAGTAACTGGTCAAGTGGTTTGCAGGACACAGTCAATATTCTGTATCATTTTCTCAGAAGGTTTTTTTGTCATGTTTTGCAATTCTACCTCAGTGATGTGCAATTGCATGTGGCCTGCTCATGTCATAGAGTCAAAATCACAGAATCCACTGCCTCCACTGCCAGTTTCATGTCAACCATTTATAAGATGGGCCTCATCTCAAATCACTCTCACCGTACAATCATCACCCTCCCACTCCCACCCCACTCTGTACTCCTGATGGCTCTCGACTCATCGCTGTATGTGCACTCTCCTCAGCTAAAGGTAGGACCAACGTGGAGCTGCGAGAAAAGTTCATCCTTCCAGAGGGCACCACCCAAGTGATGGCCAGCTTTCGCTACCGAGGCCGAAGGTCACGGCCGTCATCAAGGGGCAACTCCCCGAACAGGTCAAACTCAAGCCACAGCTGTCCTGCACAGGCTAACCCAGCTGCTGCGTGTGCATCCAAGGTAGGAGCACTTCTGTCACTTGTTAGCTAGTCTATCTAAAAGTAAAAAAACATTCTAACTAGTTTTGTTGTTTGTATACATAGCCATGCAGTGTCATTGACTAGTCTATTATCTGTAGTTTTCACACCATTGTTTGTTGAGTTTTCCCATTTTGTCCATTTTTGTCCTTTCTACAAAAAAGGGGTTCACTACTTTTTTTTCAAAATTTTACAGATCAAATTTGGATAAGTCTTTAATTGTTTGATCTAATCCCCAGGTAACCCAGCACTGTGTTTTCTTTCTAAGAAGGTTAATTTTGATGTAGGCACACTGAATTTATGCCCTTTATCTTTAGTGTCCTCAAAATGGCCAAAAAATGGCTACACCCATTTGATGGAGAGCGGGTGGCTCTAATCTCAAGTAAAGCTTGCATAAGTCTGGCATGGCTCATGCTGTCTCTGTTAGATTCAGAGAAGCTTAGCAATGACTGAATGAAAGCTAATGCCTGATGAAAGTCATTTATCTATTTATTCAAAGTTTATTTATTTATCCAAAGTTCAGTCATTTATTTGTTTTAACTTGTGTAAAATTTTGATTAAATGGTGAACTTCTTCCATTTGAACCCTTTTTGTGTATTTATGTATTTCACCTACCATTGTTCCTCACAGACTCCCCAGCATTTAACACGCAATTATGATAAACCCTGGCTGACAAACAGCAAATCAGCTACTCCTCTAAAATCATCTGACTCCTTTGAAAGCCAAGGGTCATCCAATGAGGTATAGTGAATTAAAAGGAGTGCCGAAATCCAGCGTATCAGCACTGATCTAACCATGGTCTCGAATTCACTGTCAGTTTCTTGCTGTCTACCTGAAGTTAACACTCTGTGGGAAAAGTCCAGTTTCACGCTTGCTCTAATGCATGGTGTTTGTCAGTTGCATAAACAAAAGCTGTAATTCAGTTGTTTCATCAGAAAGCATTCTTTTCTTGTGTTAACACTTCCTGTCTTTTTGAGAAATTCAGTTGTAAACTAACATTTTCTTCTTTCACTTGGGTTGTACCGACATACTTTAAAGGGGACATATTATGCAAAACTCACTTTTTGCATCCTTTTGTATTTCCATTTGGGACTCTACTGCTCCTATAAACACTCCAAGCGCAAAAAAAAACATCCATCAGTTTTCTGTGAGTCAATTGAAAGATTTTGGTGTCAGGAATCATATGCTTCTATGAGCCGTTTGGACGGATCCTATATCCTGATGTCAGGATGAAGAAATTTGCATAGAACCACCCCTCATCTGTCGAGCCCCCATCCACTAGATTAGTTGAAGATCCGCAATTTTTGTCTGCTGGTTTTACGAGCACGCATAAGACGCCAAGCGCTATGGCTACAGGCAAAGGAAGTCACACATGAAGTGTTGTGTTCATCTCGCTCTGGGTCCGACTCGGGGTCGAACATATAGGGCTGGATAGCGCCTCTGTTTTCTGCCATTTTCACATGTGGTAAACGCACAGCGTGAGCATGGGATGGGTGGGGTGTGGCCAGCAACAGCTTATTTGCATAAAAATGACAGAGCCCTTAAATGGCTCATTTTGAAAGGGACTGAAACTGTCAAGAATAGAGTTGGTGAGTCTCTTTATGTGAGAGTGATTTTGTGCAAAGAACTTCATGAACATGTTTTGTATAGCCCATAGACCTATTATAACTTGTTTAAAAAGAGGTATAATATGTCCCCTTTAAACTACTAACAGCAAAAACAACCATTTCCTCTGTAACTTCTTTAAGACCTGCCTGACCAAACTTGTGTTTGTGGTGCTTGTTCTACTAAAATACTAAGCGTTTTGTAGAAGAATTTGTCCAGATATTTCCCTGTATGTTGTAATGACACACTGTAGAACTTAGTATTAATGTGACGGTTCAGCAATTGTTTTATAATGACATTTGGCACATTGCATATTATTTTGTTCTAACTCCCAGGAACTACAATATTAAATCTCTCTCATTTGGAATACTTGTCCTGAAGTGATCTGAGAATTGGTGCTCTGGCCATGAAATAACTGACCAAATGGTGTCTGCAGGGTATATTATTTATTCAAAATTAGCTCAAATCATCCGCATGAGTCCCTCCTTTGGATAAGATAAAAACAATATCCTTGGTTAAAGATTTGGGCCGCTGCTTAGTTCTGATTGGTCTCTAATTAAGCCTTTGTTCTTGACAGAGTACTCCCATCCAAGGCAGCAAGCTCCGCCTGCCTGGCTATTTGTCAGGGAAAGGCTTCCAGTCTGGAGAAGAGGGCACCCTGATAAATGCTGCGGTTCTGAAGGCCAAAGGTCAAGCCTTTGGTGAGTTAGAGTTCTAAAGTGATTCAGTATTGAAGTGACAGTTTTGTAAAAAGTCTGATTTACACAAACTTCCCTTTATCCCAAACTGAGACAGTCAGCCAAGGCATGTTTGCTGTCCAAAGTTTGCTTATTTCCATGTTTAGTGTCTGTAGCCATTTCTGTAGACAATAATTTAAATTAATTTACTATAAATTAAGCTGTAGCTGTTTTCCAGCAAGAAATAAAAAGACTAATCACTCAGGCCAAGATAATACTGTCATCCACTCTCACAAATCTCATTGTTGAGTTTGAGATCCTTAACAGTTTAGCGTCATTTAAGGCATGTGTGTGATAATTTAGATTTGCAGTTGCTAAGTAGTGGTTGTTAGCTACAGAAGCAAACTTGGGATGCAAAATGCGTTTTGTCTGTTCAACCATATTAGAAAACAAATTATTCAAACTGAATTGTTGAGATAAACAAAGTCTTTCATAGTGATGAAATGGTGTGAAATGGTTAATTGTAGAGGAAATTGACATTTTTTACGGTAGTGGTGGCAGGAACCAGCAGTCATGAGGAGGACACAAATATAGCCAGTGTGTATACCTTCAAAGATGACCAGTGAATCTACACATTACACTTTCTAAGTTTTCAAATAGTTGTAGATCTGGATACTTGAGCTTTCTTTCTGGAATATTTCATCTCATAACATCTCGCCTGTATCTGTCCACTGTGAAGTTTAACCTACTGTAAAACAGTGTCTCTGTGTTTTTGGAGGAAAAGTCAGAGAGGTGAGATTGTGGTTTGGACATGTGCAGAGGAGAGATTCTGAGTGTGTTGGGAGAAGGATGCTAAGGATGGCGTTGTAGGAAAGAGGAAAAGAGAAAGGCCTAGTAGGAGGTTTGTGGATGTGGTGAGGGAGGACGTGCAGACAGTTGGTGTGAGAGATGATGGTGCAGAGGATAGAAGGAAAGGGAGACAGTTGATCTGCTGTGGCGACCCCTAATCAGTAGAAGGCAGTGCGTGCCATGTAACCATTTCTTTTCTATTCGGTTGCTTTAGAGGCACTATGCTTTAGATGTCTGGTTCTCTTTACTACGACTGTAAACAATTGTGCCTCTGAAAGTTTCGTTTGAATGTGGGATTTCACATCAGACCACACCAAATTACTGCTTTTCCGTCTTTATGATTATCAAATTCGGAATTTTGGAAAAATCATCAGAATCCCCTTTAAGCAATTGATAGTTTCATCTGGTTAGGCACATAGAACATCTAGAGTACAGATGTTAAACTTATTTAACATGTAAATTAGGACCCTAGGATACAGCATTTCTCATACTAAAGACACTGAACTAAAACATACTGAAAACGTCCTCTTTCCAGGTTCCAGTAAGATTCCAAGCAGGCCGGGCAGTAAAGCAGGCAGCCGTGGGAGCAGTCGCAGAGGTAGCGACGCCTCAGATTTCGACATCTCCGACATCCAGTCTGTCTGCTCAGACATGTCAGAGACGGTGACAGACTCTGGGAGGCCTACTCCCCGGTCATCCTCCCGACAACAAGGGAGCAAACCCTCCAAAATCCCCACCCCGCAAAGGAGGAGCACGCCCACCAGCAAACTGGCCAAGACCACCAAAAGATAGTCAGTAGCTTTTGGTTATTGTGAGGACCAGCGTAGACCTCCACAGCACTGTGCTGGCACACACTGGACAGAGACTGGACACCCGTAGACACTAAAGACTGTAAAACACTTATTTAAAACAAAACACAAAAAAAAAAGTGTAGCAAGATGTAAATTATTCTGTGGCAAACAAAGAGTGTGAGTGGAATGTGATGGTTTTGTGTATTTGTCCTGTATTTGTATTTTTTTTGTGAATAACGTCACGTCAGATTATTATTTTATTTTATCGCTGCTATACCCAGAGAGGTTAGCACCAGTGGGAAAGCAAGACTGTACATTGTGTTGCAAACTAACAGTTTTCCACACTGTCTGAGCTGATAGAGAAGCTGAATGTACTGTAACCTCCTCAAGCTGATATGCTTGTGAGCAATGGTATGCCACTGTATTCTGCCAGGGCACCACAACTATTTATTCATCTATTTAAAGTGCAATGATGTGCTGCTGGTAATGCATTTTAAAGGGCAATACAATACCTTCAACTGTAACCATAGCAACTGCCCGTCTTAAAACACTACAGAGAACCTTGATCATGGCCTTCAAACAGTCCGTCAAACCCACCTGCTGCATTCGCAAAATAATGTTTTAAGTTCATCAACTCCTAGCATTGTGTGCCATTTAACCTTGACCAGAACTTTCCAGGGTTCTGACTAGTAGATATTCATAAGTGCATTCATGTCTTCTGTGTACTGTACTTTTCTTTTTTTTTTTTTTCGCCTGAGTGACAATGGCTTACTCACAACCTTTTTGTAATAAATCTGCTTGCAAAAAGCTATGACGGTAGATGAAAGGGAAGCCCCCTCATCTGTTTTCATCTGTTCTGCATATTTATGACGTCTGCACTGCATCCATAACAGAGACGTATTGTGTCGGATGCACATGTGTGCTGTAATGTTTTAAGAAGTCTTCAGCAGTAAATCGGATGATTTTATGAGATGTACGGTACAAAATACAACGTCAGCATTCTGGTGCTTCTGGTGTGCATTCTGCCAGGTCCCGTAAAGGGAAAAAAGGGGGACTTCCCGACTAAAGCGTGCCAGATGGTCTCTGCTGTGCACTGGATTAACGGTAACATGTGAGTGAATGAGCTAAAGCATAATCATCTGAGATGAAAGCAGGATCAGTACCGGTCACACACATAAAACCATGCCAAGCTTCGAATGGGTGATTCCAGTGTGAAGAAGAACTACAAGCTTTTCAGCTTCAAACAAAGTCAAGAAGTAGCATCATTTATAAACCGTGATATGCATGAAATGTTTTCACTCGAATTGTACAGTTGTATAGTCTGCAAATGACTGAACAGACTGTTGCCAGGGCACAAGCATTTGATTTATACTCCTTTAAACAGGACCACTTTCTGAAGTACCTTATATTCAGGCTTTACAGTCTGGGTACAGTTTGCTGCATAGCTGGCACCCTGCACTAAATAGGCAATAAGACATCATGTATCCAGCTGTTGTGCATTTTACAGCATTACTGATTGCTCTTCCTTTTTGCTTTGTTTTAAAATATTTACTACTATAGTGAATAATATTATGTTATTACAGTGGCACTTGTCAGTGGGTGGGATACATTAGGCAGCACGTCAACAGTCAATTCTTAATGTTTCGGAAGCAGGAAAAATGGGTAAACACAAGGATCTGAGTGACTTTGACAAAAGCCAAACTGTGATAGACGACTGGGTCAGAACATCTCAGAACAACGGCAGGTCCTATGGGGTGACCGGTGAATGGGACAAGGCCGCCGAGACCAGACAGCCTAGCCTTCACTCCCCACATGCCTTAATGAGCCTTGGGCGGCCTTCTCCCGTTCACTGGTCACCGGCCGTTCACCGGTGACACAAACAGCTGAAAAAGTTAATGTAGCCTATTACAGAAATACACAGTGCATCACAGCTTTCTGAGTATGGGGCTGTTTAGCCACGGACCGGTCAGAGTGCCCATACCAACCGCTGTCCACCAGAGAAAATGCCTACAATGGGCATGTGAGCATCAGAACTGGTCTGATGAATCTTGTACATCAATAGGAGGGTCGAGTGTGCATGCGTCACTAACTTGTGGAAGAGATGGCAGCAGGCACAGACATATACAGTGTTCTGCTGGGAAACCTGGTGTCCTGGATTTCATGTGGATTTCATGTTACTTTGACACATATCACCTCCTTAAACATTGTTGCAAACCAAGTACATCCCATCTTGGCAACAGTAGTTCCCAACGGCGGTGCCCTCTGTCAGCAGGATAATGTGCCCTACCACACTGCAAAAGTTGTTGCAAACGTTTTGAGGAGCCTGACAAAGAGCTTAAATTGGCCTCCAAAGATTGAGCATCTGCAGGATATACTGCATAAACTAGTCCAATCCATTGAGGCACCACCTTGCAACTTACAGAACTTCAAGGATCTGCTGCTTGGTGCCACAGCACACTTGTCAGAGGTCTTGTGGAGTCCATGCCTCGATAGGTCAGAGCTGTTTCGGCAGCATCTGCATAATATTAGGCAGGTAATATATAGTTTTTAAAAATTCTATTCACATTTTTGTTCATTAACATTTACTGCTTTTACTTTGCATTGTCTAGTTCTCAGTTGATGTCTGTGTACATTAGCCCAGTTTCTGCTCAGTGTGTTTGCAGAACTCCAGTAGTGCCTATCCGTGACATTCTGCATCTTTCTATGAATGGCCTCTCTCAGTGGATCCACTGTCTTCAGTAAAGCTTCAGCCTTTCAGCCTTTCAACAGCGGCTTCAAGACTTCCAGTGTTAGCTAGCCCCATTTTACAGTATTTGTCGAGATTTGGCCTTCTGATGATTCTGATCAACACAAATGCAATGCTGTACGATCTTTTGGCTGCTCTATAAGGGTCACCTGTCTACAGCTCTGTTCCAGCATCCAGCAAAGGACTTCAACAGAGACTTGAGACACTGAGTGAAGGCTACTTCCAAAAAGCTTTATGGCGTAGTGTTTGCTTATGATAATTTGTCCCGGTGACCACACACCCCGGTGGTATTGGGCCTTAGGGAGCGGGCAGATCCCTCTGGACCGAAGGTGGAGTGGAGCGCAGGGGTCAGCTTCTCTTCCAGTTCAGGGCCAGCAGTGCAGGCTGCTGTAACAGGGTTTAAGGCTGGACTCAGACAAGCGATGCTGGACATGGAACTTTAAATTGGCTTTAACTTCACTAAAGGAACTGCTGAGGATCTGCCTGCATCCAGCAACCATAAACTGGTCTCTGAAGAATATGTAAGTTAACAGTCTCATGATTTTTTTTTTTCAGTATATGTAAGCCTAACAGTGGCATTAATGAGATGTCTAGCTCTTAAAGGCAGGAACTCAGCCTCCACATTAAAGCATAAGAGGTCTGGGGCATTTTGTACAGATTTGACTATGTTCTTTCATATTTTGAGGAGACCACAGACTAGCCACAGACCGCATGTAGCCACAGACTTTTGTCTTTATCTGTCTGACGTATAGAATATTAAATACCTGTCTTTATCTCCCTCTCTCTCTCTATATATATATATATGAGTGTGTGTGTGTGTGTGTGTGTGTGTGTGTGCTAAACAATATTTTGTGTGAAAAAACATTATATATAACATTTTAAAAGCAAGTATTTGGTGTTCTATATAGGCAATGCTAGACATTTTGCAACAAGATATTTTATTATGTTTATTACTCTCATTTTAACAACAAATATAAAATACAATTTTGATACTTTTGCAGATTTCAACAGTGCAGTTATGCAAGTGCACACTATCTATGCCAAAAATGTGTGTTGGTTTTTTTTTTTTTGTGCCTGTTTTGTTTGTTGTTTTGTGAAGTGTCTGTAACAAATAGAATAAGAGGTAAGCTGCGATGACAAATCCTGAAATGTGTGGACTGCTGAGTGAATTTCTCTGTGCAGACAACTAGTCCAGCTTACCCGCTAAAAGTTTCAGCTGAATGTGAAACGCTGTGCAAACTCCACAGAGTGGCATTAAAATATCACTGACCACAGAACAGTTGTTTAATTAACAAGACTGTCCGCTTCATGAGCTAATGAGCTAATAAGCTCTCTCTCTCTCTCATTTTCTCTCTCTCTCTCTCTCTTTCTCTCTTCTCTCTCATTCTCTTTCTTCTCTTTCTCTCTCTCTCATTCTTTCTCTCTCTTCTCCTTCTCTCTTCTCTCTCTCATTCTCTTTTTTCTCTTTCTCTCTCTTCTCTCTCTCTTTCTTTTTTCTTTCTCTCTCTTCTCTCTCTCATTCTTTTTTCTATTTCTCTCTCTCTCTCTCAATCTCTTTCTCTCTCATTCTCTTTCTCTCTCTTTCTTGCTCTCATTCTTTCTCTCTTCTCTCTGTCTCTCTCTCTCTCACACACATCTTTTTTTTCTGCAGGTACTATAAGTAACTGGTAGTCAGACATTCTTACAATGCCAGCTGTGAAAAAAATGCTGGTTCTTCGTTTTCTGCTGGCTTTCCTGGGCCTCGTCAGATGTCAAGAGTTGCCAAGTAAGTGACCAACCTGACAGCCATCTGTTCTAACATTTCTACAACCAGGTCTGAAGAGATTGTGTCATGAATGAGGCTGGAAGGTGTGTATCAGGCTAAACTAAGGTCATATCTTCTGTTTCTTCATCCTAACCCTTGCCTCAAAACACCTGCCCCAGCTCAACACAGCCTTGTCTGGCTGCAGGTGTGCTGAGAACAGGGAAGAGCTGGAAGTGCGGATTCACATTCACATCTTAATGGTCTTTCTGTCACTTCACCAGCAGAGGGCAGTAGAAAGCCACTGAGCTCCGACCACGCTACAGCGTCACTAGCTTCTCTCACAAATGATCACGATGACAGAAATGTCTGACCAATTCAACACATTATCTCTACTTTTCAGATCCTATAATTGACCCTTTTATCCAAAAATGGTCAATTATTAAGCTGCTTTGACCAGAGAGGTTACACAGTGTGGGCTGTGAGCTGTCGTGTTTCCTTTTCCTTGAGTACAGATACAGCATGCAGCTCTTGGCTGTTTTAAATGTTATTTGGCCCTTGCACTGATTGCAGTTATCTTGCCAAGACTCTTATTCAACTGTGCCTAAAAATATTTCCATAAACTCAGCACAAATGATTATAGTCTCATTTAGAACAACCGAATGATTGTATTTAAAACAAAAGGAAGCTTGGCTCCTCCAGAAGTCTTCTGAAAACAAGAGGCCACACAGTAAAACCTGTTATACTTTCTCTATTCAGAGGGACATAAGCGAGTTCACCTGATTTCCATAATCTCTGCATTGCTACAGCATAGACTGGCTTGGGGTAGCGTGTGTCACTAATCAGTACAGGAGACTACAAATGGCTTGGCTCTTAGTATATTGGTACGATCGTCTCTGTGTGTGTTTATTTTTAGGCTATGACCTGCTGGAAGAGTTCGGCCTGTCTGTGTCCAGAGGAGTGAGGAGGGTGGAGGGGTCGGAACCAGATGCAGTAGCGTACCGCGTTAACCCCTCCCTTCACCTCAGAAAGAGCTTGAGGTACTCTAATGGCAACCGACATAGCCAGGTTAAAGCGACAGTTTGTATGACATACTGTTACCCATAACAATGGACAAAAACACAGAATTAGACTTCCAAGTGGCTACTATTCGGGGAGTTATAATGTTTCAAGATTCAGCAGCTGTGTATACAGACATAGTGTGATGACACAACTTTTCTCCATGGACCACGGTGCAACATATAGCAGCATCCAACAGAGAGCAGGTTACAACAGAGACAATAGACAACACAATAAATCGATACAACACATGTAATGGTAGTGTATAGTGTGGATGGAATGTAAACCTTTCAGAATGATTAGTGTTGTAATAATTAAGTATGATTACTGCACAGGAGGCAGTTAGCAGCAATTAACAAAGTGCAGGGCATGACAGAAACAATACAATAAACAGACAATATAGCAATGTGACAGTAGTGTGAACGGGATGTAAAGCTAAAACAATACAATAAATAGACAGTACAGCAGGACTAATGCATTAAAGATTGTGAAATCACAGTGAACATGTGACAATGCATAATGAAGAATAAGCATTCTGTGTCATGATATTTGATGTAACTGCATTGTTTACGGTGCAAATCTACAACCCAGTCCCGCACATTCATATCACCTTGAACTGTGAGCCCCACACTGTCTATCAAACTGAATCATGAGTTGATTATATTGTTACGCCCCTAGCTACAACTGTTTTTATCTATGTCTATTTTCACAAATAACACTATGCATACAGTCTCAGAAACCAGTGTAAGGCAGCTGGTGGCCTGGTGGTTAGGGAATTGCCTCTGTGATCAGAAGGTTGTGGGTTCGAATCCCAGGATTGTCAATGGCACCACTGAGGTACCCTTAAGCAAAATTCCATCTTCACACACTGCTCCCCGGGTGCTGTGTTTCTGGTTGCCCACTGCTTCACTTGGTGAATGGGTTAAACACAGAGAAAGAATCTCACATTGTTCACACTGGGAGCTGTGGTGTGCTCACATGAGACTATCCATTTTTTTAAGCAACTTTAATTTGCTTAAATTATACAGTTTGCACGATGCTAATACAGTTTGCACGATGCTAACTAATCAGAGCTTTCTTGTTAGCTACATGAGCCCTGAGGTTCTCAAAACTAAAAGATTGATTGACCGCATTTAGGGTATTAGGGAAATTGTGTCATTTTGATTTTTTTTGTTCTGTTTTAAACAGAACAGCCATGCATTCTGACATTACAGGACAATGAAGACCACTTGACCTAGTTTTTGGGATGTATGTTAAAAAAAAAAACATTTTCTATAGACTACATTATTATCCTCTGTTTCATGGTGTTCAGGAAGACTTTTGTTTTCAATCAATGAACCTTCCACTGGGCTGGCTTTTTCCACTGAGTGTGGTAAATCCCTCTTCTCAACAATAGCTTTGATTGCCTCCTGCTGAACAAAAATGGGACTTTACTATAGATTTCATTAAGGATTCAAACTGTGACTTTATAGACAGTTACAGATTGCTTGTAGTGGTGTGGCTGTTGGCTGTCCTGGAATGCCCCTTCAGATTCACAATCCTAAGTACATTTTAATGTGTTGTTGGGACCACAGCATGTTATAGTGTGCTAGTGTCATGCCTCCCAGGCACAGCAGTAGTTTCTCCATGTGCTGGGTCTTTCCTTTTTGTGTGTGGGCCAACCAAGCTGTCCTCAGTGAACTCCCCCAGCTTGACAACCAAGCTATGTTTACATACGGGGAGAGAGAGAGAGAAAAGCGCATTACTGTAAATCAGCCCACCAAATGTGGAGACAAAATGTGTTCAACAGCATCGAGGCAAACAAGAGAGGGTTGAGCGAGGGCCTCTGAGCTGATTTGAGCAGAAATGTTGGAGATTGTGCAACCGCCTCATTGTTCCTTGGAAACATTAACTGCTAATTTCAACAAACTGGCTCTGCTTAAAAACAAGCCCGAAAAATCACAGAAGCTATAATACACAAACAAGCGGCAAAACCGAGCCGTAAACAACAAGGCAGAGCAAAAGAAGAGCATGTGGTTTCGATTAATGTGCAACATGGCTTAAAGAGCACTTGAAACATTGTATACAAATGCAAAGCCACGGTCGTCTGCATTTGCGTCGCTGTTGCTTGTCTACCGATTGCACTTGTTATGGCACTGGATCCCAAATGTTATTGTATTTGCAATTACAGTATTTGTGTGTGGCATCCGATTATGATATTTCCAACCCAAACACCTTTGGTAGCCTGTCTCACATTTCTCTCTCTTTTTTTTTATCTGTCTTGTTCCCTACATTTCACACCAACCAGCGACATTTACCCAGATGGCCTACCTGCTGATTACTCTATCATAGCCACCTTCAAGATAACCAAAGATGCAGCTAAACAGTCCTGGAACCTGTGGCAGGTTAGCAGTCCTGATGGCCAGGAACAGGTAGGGTTGAGATTTCATGGAGACTCCAGAACTTTAGACTTTTTTTACAGTGGCCCCAGCGGCACACAGATGCTGCGCACCTTCCATGGTGTGGAGAAGCTATTCGATGGAGAATGGCACAAACTGGCATTGAGTGTGAAGGGAGACCAGGCCAGGCTACTGGTGGACTGTGAGGAGGTCAGCGCAGAGCCGCTGGATGAGCCCAGGCCCCTCATCCGCCAAGGATACACCTCCATTGCCAAGAGAGCTGCCGGCGACCGCTCCATCTCTGTGAGTCTTTGTCAACAAGTCTACTTTGGTTTAGTTCTTTAACATACACCATATGCACAAAAGTATTGGGATGCCTGACCATTGTACCAACAGGGACTTTGATGACATTTCATTCAAATACATAAGACTTTAATAAGGAGTTGGTCCCCCCTTCACAGCTATGACAGCTCCCACATTTTTTGGAAGGCTTTCCACAAGATTTTCTATGGGAATTTGTGACCTTTAATTCAGGAGAGCATTTCTGAGGTCAGGCACCGATGTTGGATGAGAAGGTCTGGCTCGCAATCTCCGTTCCAGTTCATCCCAAAGGTGTTGGATGGGGTTGAGATCAGGGCTCTGTGTGGGCCAGTCAAGTTCTT
>JBBIGA010000146.1:8652661-8680542 GCA_037576975.1 Alestes dentex
CAATCTCCGTTCCAGTTCATCCCAAAGGTGTTGGATGGGGTTGAGATCAGGGCTCTGTGTGGGCCAGTCAAGTTCTTCCAAACAGAACTCATCCAGCCATGTCTTTATGGAGCTTGCTTTGTGCATTGGGGCACAGGCACAGGCTAGAATAGAAAAGGTTCTTCCCTTGGAAGTTGGAAGCATGGCATTGTCCAAAATGTCTTGGTATGCTGAAGCATTGAGATTGCCCTTCACTGGAAGTAGGGGCAAACGTGAATTCAGTAATTAAGAGGTGTGTCTCAATACATTTGTGTATGCGGTCTCGCCTCATGCCATGATATAACAGCTAATATTTTGATCTGCTTAGTAATCTTTTTTTGTCTTGTCAGCTGCGGAACTGTGTGCAAATGTCTTTTTGTTTGTGCCTTTGTTGTTTGTTTGCTGATGCATTGCTTTAAAGCATCCTTGCATTTGACAAAGGAGCAATGTAAAATTATAATTATTATTAGAAAAGTGATCTTCCCAATGCTGACAGCTTCAAACATGTGTTTTGCTCTTTAATGACAGAATCTGGGATGTTAATCCTGTACTGTTCCCATAGTCCCATAGCCCTGTTCAAACCTCAGTAATGTTATCACATAATCTGGGCCATGCCTGTTATTGTTAGTGAAAGCTGCAGATGTTGTGTAATATTCCAGCTTTGATGTTTCATCACAGGATTTGGGGAAAATACACAGATAGTAACACAAATGCTGTATGAATGGGAGCATTTAACAATTGCATTACAAAAATTCCGAAACATTGATCAGTTTTCCACTTGTGTTAACTGAGGAAGGTTAATTAGCTGATTAATTGGATAAAGCAGAGAAAGCAGGACAGCTCTACTCCAAGACTGGAATCTAGAACCACTGCCTGAGAGCATCAGTTAGTTATTTGAACATAACATATAAAATGGTCAGTATGATTCCACTTGTTTTATATGGTATAATGGCATAGTTTCCATACCAAAATCTGTTTGAAAGTTTCCCTCTGCTACTTATTTAGACTGGCTGTTGAAAGTCTTGAACAAATGTCATGTGTCTACTATGCGCTTTTTAAACAGACCTTTTAACCTTGTTTGAAAGCCTGTTAACAACAATAGGTTTCGCTGTGATCTCATTGCGAATTCAAGTCTGTAATTCAAACAGAAACTGTTTGCATGCACAAACAAACACCTCAGTCGCATTTGCTTCATTTTTTTACTTATATGTTAGCATTTAGTGGGTGATGTCAAGATTTAATATTGTAGGAAACATGAGGTTCAGATTAGGTGCTTGTTGTATCTGAGTCTGAAAGTCTGTGTATCCATCTGGAGGCCAAAACCATGCCTATGGCAAACTTGAACAACCCAAATAGGAGTCTACTCCCAAAGCAGCTTGCTTGGTACTGTTTTTCTACATATAAAGAAAAAGTAAAACGAATGATCTGAGTGATCCGAGCCTTTAGAAAAATCTTTCATTATGGCTTCGCACATCCGTTATAGCTCAAAGTGGGTTAGACTGAGTATTACAATGTCTAACACGCAAATCCTGTTAAGCTCTGTAGAGTTTAGTTTTTGGGACGATAGGTTGTTTTGTGGCTGAGAATAATTGATTGCAGTATAATGACTATTATGTAATCATACATGGAGCTTGCTATGTTCAGAGTGTGCTTGAGTGTATACACTTGTGCCCTGTGATTACTCAGGTGGACCTGCAGAAGATGCATGTCTCTTGTGACGCTGACCAGGCCTACTCTGAGGGCTGCTGCGAGCTATCCAACGTGGTGAGTCAGCTGCTGCTGCTGCTACTACTGTCTGTGTGTGTGTCCATACCACTTGGAGTGAGATTACACATAGTACACAGGGGTGTAAATCTCCTTCTTTGACTCATACATCATGAAATCATACATCATGAAATCTTACATCTTTTGCCATTATGCAGTTTAATTAGCTTCTTTAGGTCTGGTTATTTTTAAAAATGGTGCATACTGTATTTTTATGATATATCTGTTCAGATATAATACTCCAAATTAGCTAAGTTGCATTTTAACTCCAATATTATCTCTGATCTCCTTTGCTTTCTTCTCTATAGTGTGGGGGATATGCTGAGATTGGCCTGAGTGCTACCAGAGGCAAAGCCACATGTAAATGCATGCATGGACAGCCAGGTCCCCAGGGACGTCCTGGGCAGAAGGTTAGCCACACTTCCAGCCTATAAAGCACTTTCTCTGTAACTCAGCACCATACTGACCACACCCCTCCGTCCATCCACAGGGTCACAGGGGTCTGCCAGGAAACTCAGGAGATGCAGGAAGACCTGGGAACTGGGTAAGAAACCTCATTTACAATCTCTCACCTCTGTGCAGGGTACCATCACATTCAGACTGGGCAGATTTTGCAGTAGGAACTAATTGGACTCCTAATAGAGGGTCATTAGAGCCTGGTGAGCAAACATGCAGAGTCATGAGTGAAGGGTGGAGTGACACTGATAATGAAAGGGGAGAGGGCAAGAGAGAGAGAGAGAGAGAGAGAGAGAGGTGGAAGGAAAGAGAGAGCGCAAAGCTGGCCAGGGAGAGAGTGAAGTTGTGGAAAATGGCAGTGGAAGCATTGCTGAGCGAAGGCATGATGGAAACAGAGCTGGGAACAGGCCTGGTCTCAAGACGGTAAACACTGCGGCTTCTCTCGCACATTCAGCAGGGCAGTCCAGGCATTAATCAGCATTTATTACCCTGTTTACATAAGGTGTCATTAGTACTCGGGTCTTTGGATCACAGTCCATTGTGAAAGGAATCTTGTTGAATCAACAAGAACAAAATCGATTTCTATTTGTAGATAATGATGGAGAGAAGGAAGTAACTCTATCATCTATATAGGATTTTGCCACTTTTTTTACTCACAAGAATCATGAGAGAGCTAGTGTAAGGACCCTTATGTGAATGTAAGGAAATCAAACAGTGACATGTGCCAACACAACGCTCAGATCCTGCAAACTCATACGAGAGGCCGTTTTTTAAAAAGTGACCACAGAGGAAAAGAATCCGAACTTTGGTTCTAGTGGTCGGGGAGACATTGACTTTCTGGTTTGAGATTCAGTTCTTCCTTGTTTGCTGCTTTTATTTATTTATTTATTTATTTGACATGAGACAGGGCGGCAGTTTACAGTGATGCTGAATACTACAGGGGCTAAACTTAGCAGAACAGATTCCAGCGTCTTCTTATTTACAGTTGACTTGCCTTGAGTGTTCGAACGGAGGGGGACTCAAGTGATAAAAAGCACAGTCACATAGAGAGGTCGGAATGACTCAGGAGTGAGCAAATCCAGACAGTAAGTAGTGAATATACAAGAGAGTGCTTCATGATCAGCCTAATTAGAGGAAATGGCACTTTGCATCAGGATCCAATTACTTGTGTACATTTGGCTTATGTAAACTTCTTTTTTTCTTGAACCTCCCCGGGCGGTAGACATGATTCTTTCCACTCCAGAGTTATGACTAATTTACGTCTTTGATCCACATCCAATTCTCAGTGGTGAGTTGTAACAGAAGGCCATCTTGAAAACATGGCTCAGGCTGCATGTGCTTTAGTGAACATGATCTGTGCATAGAGAGAAAATACATTATCTTGGCTTACCAGATGAGTTGCCAAACTTGGAAGAGCAACTCTGGACAGCAAGGGTTCAGTAGATAAGGGGTGCTCACCTCAGCTCAGCTCAGTTTTGTGATCTCCTCAAGTCCTGTTAGCTTACTGCTGAGATTAATCAGGCGTGTTTGAGCAGGGAGCTCTCTAACTGTGCTGTACTGTGGCTCTTGAGGACCAGAATTGAGCGTCCCTGCAGTAGACTCTCAGAGGCCCAATTTGTCTCTTTCTGTTAGTTTCTCACTGTTCTTGTTCCGTGCACACACACAGCAGTAGCTATAATGAATATAGCTGGTGCTCTGTGGGGGGTGGACATCTGTCCTGATTAACTTCTTGCAGTGTGTGTGTTTCACAGTGTGCGTGTTTTGGTGTGGGGAAGGCTTGTGTTTACTGCCGCCCTGTTGGGGGCCACTGAATGCATTTCCTGCCCTGAGCGGACCCACTAGATATCTGCTGCTCTGGGTGGTCTCAGACTACACCAGATACAGTCAACTCAGTCTACTGTCCTCCATAAAGCCTGTTTCCGTAAGGTCCTTCCACTTGTACACACTAGGTTTTCGTTACAGGCCGGAGTATGCTTGCTTTTGATGGACTGCTCTTGAATGAAGCTGCTTACTAAACAGGCGCTAAGTGAATAAGTGCTTGTTTACGACTGAAAGTGATTAGAATGGGGGGGGGGGGCATTGGGGGAGTGGGGGTTGACTAACAGGGCCAATTACACAGCTGGCTTCGCTGGTTCAACACTTCAGCCCATTTTATCAGTAACATGCCACTGAAGCATTCTAATAGATGCTCAGGTTGGATCACGAACACATGAAAAAGGATAGGAGCTATCTACCCACCCAAGCTGAAAGGGTCGAGTTGCTGCTGCGTCAGTATTATAGATTTTACTTCATAATCATTAAACAGGTATAACAGGGTGTCAGAGCTAGAACAGCGACACATTTATGACATTTTGCTGTTCCTTATTCATTGACTAATGTCCATGCTCATAAACATTCAGTAAGATCATTCTCATAACAGCCTGGCAGCTGTGTTCATTTGTATAAGATGGGAGACGTCCTTAAGGCAGCTCTAGGCAGCCTTTTATACACAAATTCTTAACTGAGACATTGCTGTGAGCATAATTATGCTGTAAATCTGAATTCTTTACATTGTTGGTCAACATTATTGGCCAATTAGGACCAACATTTCTACCCCCAGCTGTTGTTACATGTTCTTGTTTATCCTACTAGATGAAGTATTGCAATATGATAGTGCTTTATTTTAGCTTGTGTATTTCTGTGCGTCCTTGCTGTAGGGGTCACGTGGAGAAACGGGAGACTATGGAAACATAGGAGAGCCTGGTCCTAAGGTAAAGTCTCTAGTGCTAATATTCTTTGTTCTGTTGTTTGTTGCTCACGGACTAGTGCTACTGTTTATTATATTCATTAATTATTATATTACTATGCATTTTTCCGTCCCTTCTGTCATTGGTCTGCATGAGGCTCATCTGTAATAGTATCTACAGCAGATACTTCAATAGAGAGTAAAGTGAACCGGATTACATGTGTCCCTCTAGGGCGAAGCTGGGATCAAAGGAGAGAAAGGAATGAGAGGTCTGCGTGGCCCAGAGGTAAATGATCATAATCATCGTGGCCTTTGCCACTCTGCTTCTATGGATTAGTGATGACAGTGAGTCTTCGTCTTGCAGGGTGACAGGGGATCTAAAGGCCTGAAAGGTTTACCAGGCGCAGCAGGCCATAAGGTAAGAAGCACAGCCGAGAGGTATGCTCAGTTTCCATACAGCTTTGAGAAATGATCAAAATGTGTAGTGTAGTGGTTTTCATATATTTTCCATTTTCCATTCACATGTTTGACATTTACTTGTTATATGATTCATCAAGGTTTAAATGCCACGTGTATGTACTGTCCTATCCAGTGTTCTCTATAGTTCTTACCATATAATGTTCTCTTAACACTACAGGGAGTTGGAGGGCCTCCTGGAGAGATGGGTGAGACAGGAGCGGCAGGAGAGAAGGTAAGTTTCACCAAAATTAAAGACATTTTCAACATCTAAAGCAGCTATTTTGCTGTGGATATTCAGTGACTCATTCAGCTGTTGTTGCCTCTTCCAGGGTTCATCAGGGGATCGGGGATACAAGGGGATTCTCGGATATGAAGGAGTGAAGGTAAATTTGTTGCCTTTGTTTGTTTTTGTCCCAAAAGCAATGTATCTGCTCTGTGTGGTCCAAATGTCTCATAGTTCCCATTTCTTCCCCTCTAAAGGGAGATCGGGGTTTGTCTGGAGCTGAAGGACCTCCAGGACCACGGGGCCTGCAGGTATAGAAACAGGCTGGAGACCCCTTCACCTTGTGCGCTGTTACTTTCAACAATGACATTTAAGACCCCTGGGCCACTTTTAAATCTAAAATCTGTCACCTCTGAAGTCACCCATGCATGCATCACTCGCCAAATGATTCATTTTAATGTTGTTCGGCACACAGAGGAGTGCACCAAAGCATTTTTGGCTCCGGCTCTCGCAACACAAATAGCAAACAGCACCTTAGGGCTAGGCAGTGTCGGAGGTGGGGTTACTGAATATGTTTTATCAAACACATTACTTCAGCAGAGAGTGCAAACTCAAAATATATTGGAACTTGGAACGCAGTGAGTGTGTGAGTGTGCACCTCTATAGGCCTCGAGTGCATTTGGACATGTGGAAATTTAAAATGGTGGACATGCTGCTAAGAATGAAGCAACTCACAGTAGGGATAAAGCACAATGCAAAGTTGCTTGAGGGGTCGGGGAATGTTCTTGATTGATTAGCAGCTGCAGTATTACTTTGCAAAGCATGACCAGACGTAAAAAAATATTCGCCTTTTGGGAGACTACACTGAGTCGTGCAATGCAACTTTAATATCGTCAGTACTTCCGAATAAGCAGCATTCTTACATAATGTCAGATCGCATCCAGTCATTACTGGAAACATCCTTTAAACAACCCTACAGAGCCGGATAATTAGACAATTTTTATCATTATTTATTCTCAATCCTAAAAGACACTGAACAACTGCATGTTTTATTATAAACAGAGCATTAGTCTGTTTAACAGGATTTAGTGCAATGTGTGAAATTTTCAATAAAAATAATTTTACTGCACAATTTATTAGATATCAGAAAAGTGTGTCACATTGTGTACTGTGAAAACCTCTTGCAGTACTGTAACGTATTTTTTTTTTCATATTACTACCTCACATATCTTCTTGTCTCTTACTGATTCCCTGATTTGTGGACTGATTACCTGAGTGTACTGGAAAAAACGTATTGTTGCGTTTATCATATTCCAGATAACAGTTATGAGCAAATAGTAGTTTACTAGAAGTTTCCAAAACAGTTGTTAATTTTTCGTTTTTCTTTAGTGCCTCATGCCAGAGGACTCTGACCTATAGGAGTGTTCTCTGTTTGCTCTGTGATAGGGTATTGTGGGAGATCCTGGGGACAGAGGAAAAGCTGGAGAAAAAGGAAAGCCTGTACATATTCCACCTATTATATTATTTTATTATTTGGAATAAATGTAGCACACTTTACAGTTTATTACACTCTTTGTGCATTCCCTACTGTTCACTATTATACACTTTTCATAGGGTATTCAAGGTCTAAAAGGAGGACTTGGAGGCCTGGGAGAGAAGGTAGTTACGATGTAGCCTTTTTGCCTAACATGTCACAAATCATACAAATAGATGAAAGTGTACTCATTGCTGTTCATTTCCTAGGGCATCGTAGGTGATCCAGGTTTGCCTGGGAGGGACGGAGATCCTGGTGTTGAGGTCTGTTCTGTCAACATGACTGAACTGTGCAACATCCTTCCTACTTCTCCACGTCTTTGCTCACATTTTCCGGCTTGGTGGTAATCTCAGACTTGTTTCCTCACAGGCCTATCAAGGACCGCAGGGGCCTGAGGGTAGAAGTGGAAAAGTTGGCGAGAGGGTAACATCAGTCTCTCTCATAAAACTTCTTCCTGACCAAATGTAGTTGTAAATGGCTATATAATCTTGGCAACTGTATTTCATACAGGGTGAGAAAGGTGCTCAGGGGCCTCCAGGGAACATGGGCCCTCAAGGACGCACTGTAAGTAACTTTCAGAATGCACTGCCGTGATCTGCTATCAAACATGATATCTTTAAGCGTCGGCTGAATGTTTTTTGCCACTCCCTTGAGGTTCTGAGGCACAGAGAACATAAAACCTGCCTTCTGGTAAATTTATAAAATGTTATACTCTTCAGGGCCTGCAAGGTTATAAGGGCTCTGCCGGAAAGCCAGGAAGACCAGGATTTATTGGGCCTCCAGGAAGAACTGTGAGTGTTCAGGATAGATATTCCAAAGCCATGTGAAAGGCAAGTTTGTTTTCTATAAAAAGTTAATCTCATCCTAAAATACGGTCTTTTATCACCAGGGACATGTGGGATTACCTGGACGGCCGGGGCCAAAGGTAATGAACTCTACTCATTCCACCACTGTAAACACATGCTCACTGGACTCCAGCATGTATGTCAGTCAGTGGTGAGTTTGAAAGATATCTAGAGATATCTGCACTAGTGTGTGTAGAAGATGCCCTCGAAAGTTACGTAGAGGTAGCAACCTCTTAAATTCTGTTACCTTTTGTGATATTTTGAAAGTCAAACTGAAACCAGTGGAACAGTGTACTCTCATAACAAAGACATTTACAGTGGGACACATGGCAAGCAGAGGTTGTATACCCAGACAGGGTCAGCTGAAGGGCTTAAAGTAAATCAACGTCCTGTAAATCTTTAACATCAACTACATTTTTCTGCATCTATAGATTTCTGCTGTCATGAGCAGACTCCGTGGAGGGTTCACTCGATGTGTTGGATCATATAAAAGTACACGGTTTCAGTGTTCAGACATGCTTAAGTCCTCTTTCCATACTGCCTTGTAAGCCAATCTCTGTGAATCAAATGAAGAAAAAAACATTCTCCATGGTGCAAACCTTATTCTGTATGACTCACACTTTCAGGCTCAAATGTTTTCAGGTAGAACATACACATCTTGACACAATGTACTTTAAACATAACACCAACAGGAACATCCTCAAGTCATTTTCTATGAGAGAACTGCCAAAATACTGTCAATTTAGCTGACAGTCAAGCATGGCAATGAATTAGATTAATCATTGGCACGTTATCTGTTTCAGTAGTTTTGACAAGCAGGCGCTGAATCCAAGACCACAGAAGTGCAGACACACATGCTGGCGGTCCGCGCATGAACATGCACGTGGTCATCTGACAGTTCGGAACCCCCGCGTTTTTTAACGGTGGTGTCACGTCTGTCCGTCTCTGCACTCCACCGCTTAGCACTCCAGCATTTGGCCGCACGCAGCCAGCTGGCTCCGAGAGCAGTCGCACTACAAAGTAGCTGTGACTGAAACCATTGCCTCCTGTGTTCTCATTCCAGTGTCAGCTCTCTACTTTAGTCTAACCTTTTGTTATTTTCCACGCTATGAATTTAGTCATTTTTCCACAGTTTGTGCATCTTGTCATGTGTTATCATATGGCATATACCATGTGCTCTTGTTTGAAGATATTACAGAATAAGCCAGATTGTTTCAATTTATGAACATTGCAGTCAGAGGGAGCATATTAATACAAACCAACCTGAGGACAAAAAAGGCACCTGATGACAAAAAGACTACAATAATTCTACAAAACATTTCTTGTAGATCCCTTATATAAAAGAACTTGGCAGCCCCATACTGATTTCATGTCAGTGACTATTATAAGTGCATTTAATTTTTCCACTTATTATAGACAAGAGTCTTCTGGTTTAAAGTTGTATGATAACACGACATGGCTTTTGTGTCTTACAGGGAGCTACTGGTATTCTAGGAATTCAAGGCGTAAAAGGACAGAAGGTAGTAAAGCACTAATTTATTACATTTTCTGTGCACATATGTCTTTCATGTTGCTCACTTTTAATTTTGTGTTTTCATACAGGGAGAGAACGGACGAAAGGGGCCGAAAGGCAGGGTAAGATTCTCTCTACATATTGCAATGCTTGGTGAGCAGTCTACTGATATATATTATTTATAGTCTTTAATAAGATATCTCTGTGACTATACAGTACACAGTCAAGAATCTGTCCCAATCTAAGTAAGTGGTGTGACAAATGCAGAATTGCAGTTATAGTATTGTGAGAGATGTGTATGTGCACAGATGTAACAAATGGCAGCAACTTTGCTTAAACATCTGTGTGTCTCTCTGGAGTTCCATTGCTGCCATTTGTTGCCAGGATGAATGTGACTTTCAGAGCTGACTTAATATTGTATATACTGAATAATACTGGTGTTTGTGTGTTGAAGGCTGGGGATAGGGGTGTGCCAGGACCAAAGGGAAGCCAGGGGAAGCGAGGACCAGCTGGAGAGCCTGGTCGTAAAGGCCGTGTGGGGACCAAGGGGGTCAGAGGAGACGGAGGGCCAGTGGGCTTTCAGGGACCTACAGGACCACCAGTGAGTTAATTTATGCCTTAATAGTTTTGCTTTTCTAACTTTCTTGCACTGAAATTACACAAGGGGGTAGATACTTACTCTCACTCACAATTAAAAACAAAAAGAATGAGTAACAAAGAAATCTGTTGTGTGGCTTAATGAGCCCTAAAGAGAATGAAGGGTTCAGTTTCAGTGTGTAACGCTTCACTCAAGTCAGTGGACTGTCTGACTGAAGGCTCTATTAGCAAAATAGCCTCTAAAGCACCCTTTAACTAACTCAAGGTTCTATTCATGGTTTCATAGTCTGTTCCTTTACATTGTCACAAATCAGTTACCGGTTGCAACACAGACAACTTCAAAGACTGAGTCACTGTGCCACTTGGCATCGCACGCACAAAATGTGTGGTAATCATTTTGTGTCGAGAGCGCTAGTAAACGCTTTCTCGTTAGTGTGGCTCAGCAGCCCAGGGCGAGGGTTGTAAATCTATAATGAGCCCGGCAAAATATTTTTGGCCGTGTTTGTTTCTCTTTTCTTACACAGCGACCCATTTCCTCTCTAAGCCTCTTGGCCTACCACAGGGCACAGCAGCCTAAAGCTGGGCGGTTTGTCTCAACGCTGGGTTTGAGCCAGTTATGGAGGTGGTAATGATATTTTTCTCTCTCTTTCTTTCTCTCTCAGGGACCCACACTCCCTGCTCAACATGTTATCGAGGTGTGCAAAAAGGTGGTCCTGGAGCAAATGTCCACCTTCGCCAACTCAGTGAAGCGAACATGTGCGGCTGTTTGCCCGCTCTATGGGGAAGTGCCAATGGGTGCCCCGGGGCCTCCAGGACTAAAAGGACCACCTGGACCTCCTGTGAGTCACTCTTCTCTGACTGGGACAACACCAAAAACAGTATTTAAAAAATGGAATGATCTTCAGCTAGTGTCTGGAAACCGCAACCTTCAGATGGTTCAGATATAACTAACCAGTAATTTATGCTTTTCGGCTTCACTGGATTTCAAGATACCTTTTTTTGCAAAAAGCACACAAAGGAAGAACATGCTCCATACATCAAATGTCTCAGCATCCCCTGAGCCAACTTTAATATGAACATAGTGTGCAGGCCTCTGGAGAGCATGCAGCAGTGCTTGGCACTATTGATTGGAATTACAGCATTCAAAATTTCCAAGTCGCTGTGAAGACAAATAGGAAGTTAGAGACGAGGCACTTGCTCTGTGCTGAATAGTTCTTGGAGTGAATCCCTTCTGTACACTGAAGTGCAAAAACTTTTCCATATTTCTCAAGCAGACCTTTTTCAAGCGTCTCAAACATTTTGACTTGGGAGGCCGAAAGGCCGATAAAAGTTCACTGCCTCAAATGCAGACATGTTATAAGTAGAGAGTTGTAAAACTGACTCTGTCAGTGTTGTGAAAAGCCCTCAGCAGGACAGTTACAGTGCTTCTCAAACCATCCTTTTCATGATCTCAGACTGGTAAAATGAAACACCTGAGAATTTGAGGCTCTGCATTTACCGCACAGTGCACAAGGCATCTGAGAAAATGATAATGTGAGGACTAACATCACAATAAATACAAACAACACACTGTGATTGTGGCTGTTAGTGGGTTAGCCTAACCATTTCCAAAAGTCTCCTCAAGGAAGCGCCGTATTTGATCCAGATCAAGTGTGCTGAAGATGGAACTGGAGTAATCCATGCTGGAGTTCACAAAGAAGTCAAAAACTGAACTTAACTTGTGCTGTTTTAACTCTTTTCTTTCAACAAAGACATCAATGAAATGTTTTTAAAATGTGTAGTGAATTTTAAGTTGAATTTTCTTGACTGGAGAGTGTGTCAGCAGAAACTGAATGCTTTCAGACATCACAGTTCAGTAGTTAATGTTGATGTACTATTGATAACTGAAATAAACATGCATATGTTTATTTATATATGATAAATAAACATATGTATGATGTCCTTTTTGATGCTTTGAATTTAGGGTGACCCTGGTATTGATGGTGCTGACGGAGAAGTGGGACAGCAAGGGTTCTACGGAGAGGCTGGTGATCCAGGAAGACAAGGGGAGCGAGGTAATACATAATTATCAGATGGTTATAGTTATCAACACGGTTATAGTTATCAACGCGGTTAATGATAAGCCTTTAACGTGAGCGTGAATTATAGATCAATTTCTTTCTGCACCATGATTTTTTTCTGAGCAACACACCGTATGAGGGAGGGAGGAGCTATCTGAGTGTTTTGCTCGATGATAGGTGGGACACAATTATTGATGATGGTGGGACACAATTATTATTGGTCAGTATTTTTCTCACTGGGGCACACTATCAAAAAAAAAAAAGGAAGATTTTTGGGCAAAGGCCATTTTGATGGAAACTATGGGAGAAGCAGAATTAATTGACACATGATTGTGCTTAATCAGTCTAGAGCTAACCAGGTAATAGGTCTATTGATTTTGGCTTAACGTTAATGCAGAAATCAGCATTAGCAATGGTCCCATACACAGCCCTTCTTTTCTTTTAACTAAAACAAAAAAAACATTCCTTGCCAGGTAGCATGGTTTGTTCCATGCAATGGAGAAGTTGAGAGACCGGAAACTACCATCTTTCGGGATTCCTCTTTCAGTAGTAGTCTCTACTACTTCAGTTTCAGGCGTAATGTGATAAAAATCTTCTTGGCTGGTTAAAAATGCTGATTCAGTCAGCCACATAAAGGAATAATTCACTCAGACTGGGAGAGCCTGTCTCTCATAAGTGCATCTATCAGGTATAGAAGCCATACTAGCGAGACGCACAACTGGATCCGTTTCCTTCAGTAAAGATTGCCAACATCTGTCGGCAGAGTAAGAGTAATAAGATTATTAAGTATAACCAGCTGTGTGGCTTGCATGCCAAATAACATTAACATGACTGATGAGAGCACAGATGCAGTCAAAGGATGTTCACGAGTGGAGTGTTTGAAGAAGGATTACCCCCGATATTACCTTGGTTTGTTTTAACACAGCATGAGATATGAAGGTTGAAAAATGAAAGGAGTGCATGCAGCTGGTTAGGTTTAAATGTGTACTGTAATCATACTAAGAACCTGAATGCTGATGTTTATAGCATGAGACACTGGATACACCTGCATAACTGAGACATGTCAGCATTAGAGAAGTTTTGACAAGTTAACTTGGAATTGCTGCAAAATATGACTGTAATGGGACTGTTTCCCCAACTCCTCTTCACCACCCTGCAATCATACAGTATCTTGCAAGATCTAACAGAGTGAGGACAGAGGGAGTCATCAAGTACTACATATTAATGAATAATACATTTCAGTGCTGATGAAATGGTAATGGGCCCTGTTGTATTCATATTTCAAGATCATGATTAAGGGTATTTTTCACATACTGTCTTGTGTCCAGTCTATGGTACAGTCCCCAGCCAAGCTAATGAAACTGAAGAGTATTTACAAGAAGTTTTATAAACTTATTCCACAATGACCTCAGCACCACACATGGTCATTAATAAGTATGAACAGCATGTTCTCGTATGGCTGCTCTTCCCTCAGGGCATACCACTCATACACCCAGATTACGGTTTGGTTTTAATACATTTTTGTTGCTGCTTTTTTTTTTCTCCCAGGTGATACAGGAGAGAGAGGAGACAGGGGTCCTAAAGGCTATGGCTTACCTGGTCACATTGGAGACCAGGGACAAAAAGGTAATTTGTACTGACATCAGCAAATCAATTACTGCATTTGTTTAGATCTGTATCCCACCCCCAGACAAGTAGGCTTAGGAAGTGAGTGCTTAAATTTGTTTTGAGCATACTCATTTATCATTACAGTGATGAGTAATATGAATGGTAAGATGAAATATAACACACTTCCAGGTCAGCGTGGACGGCCCGGCAGAGCATTTGATGGGCGTCCTGGTAAAATGGGTGAAAGAGGCCATGTCGGGCGGCCAGGACTGAGAGGTCATCTCGGACTACGTGGAGTTCCTGGAGTTTGCCTGACCTCAGGCTGTGCTTTGCTCAATGCCACTGCCAAAGGAGCAACCCAGCAGGTTCCCCAGTGGGAACCAGAGTGGGCATACAAAGGTTCTTCTCAGCGCGCACCTCAGCGGGCACCCGAGAGATCCTCTCAGAGGTCCTCTCAGAGGTCTTCCCAGAGGTCCCCCCAGCGCTCATCCCAGTGGACATCCCAGAGACAGAGGACACGCCAGTGAAGGCAGCCGTATGCAAACACACACTGTCTGTATGCTGAGAAACAACATAATTGGTTAAATGAAATTTTGTGGTGAGACAATAATTTATACACACATCTCTCTCTCTCTCTCTCTCTCTCTCTCTATATATATATATATATATATATATATATATATATACACACACACACACACACACACACACACACACATACATACAGTTAACTTTATAATTATTTGCACACTTGGTAAACTAAAAGTAAATGTCATGCTCCTGAGTGGCACATTTGTGAAAAAAGTGTTGGCCTTTTTGTTTAGGGCAATGGGAGTTTAATGCCTGAAAATGCCACATTAATCCATGGCCAGGAGTCCAAGACACCATAATTGGCCTCAATCTCTCAGAATGTAACCAACACAAGCGTTTGCCCCTGTTATCATTCTTTGATGAAAGTAGACAAGGGAATTAGATTGTTAAGGATGGATTGAGGCCCCACTGGGGTGAACAACAGAGGGAAAGGTAGACAGGGTCACCTATGGGTAAGGCTGGAGTGATTAATCAGAATCAGAATCAGAGAATGTCATGCTCCTGAGTGGCACATTTGTTTAAGTGTTGGCCTATATGTTGGGAGATCGGGAGTTTGATCCCTGCAAATACAACATTAATCCATGGCCAGGAGTCCAAGACACCATAACTCTCTCAGAATATAACCAACACAAGCCACTGTTAGCTGATTTAACAGAACTGTTCTCCACTTCTGCTCACCAAACACATTTTCAGGTTTTAGACTGGGATGACCTTGATGCTGTGGACATGGTCCTACACCAAACTTAACAGTGCGGATAAGGTCTTTTCGGACTCAGTCAAGGCACATCACCCATGCTGTCATGCCGTAATATCTAATGCAATTCTTCAATTGGTATTCTTGGAGACTTTGCCTATTTCACTGTCCTTCACTGTATGGGGGTAAGAATGTAACTCTTTAATAAATAGCTGATTTATGAAGGTCCACACACTTTTATCTCATTTCATTTATGAATTTTCTAAACCTCCACAGTGCTGGTGAAGGGACTTTGTCACCTCATATTTATATTTATTATATAAAAGTTATTTATTTAATATTTATTATATAAAAGTGAAATATAACTGGAAATAAGCTTCAGTTACACTTAACTCATATGAATACACATAGGCAACAAAAACTGTGATGTAGTTTTGCGGATTTTTGTTTTCTCTGACTAAATTTACTCCAGTTGGAGGTGTTCTTCTATGACCCTGTTTTTTTTACTCATCTTTACCAAGGATACCAATAAAGGATGGTGTTTGTGTCAGAGTGGGCGGATGTGTGGGCGTGTGAGTGTTAACTTCAGTTTATGTTATGGTCTCTCTTTCTCTCATGCTCTCTCTCTCTCACTCTCTGCCTCTCTCTCACTCTCTCTCTCTCTCTCTCTCTCTCTCTCTCTCTCTCTCCCTCTCTCTCTCTCTCTTTTGCAGGTGCAAACAAAACGCAGCTGAAACAAACAGTGCAACTATAGGTAAGCAGTCAGCAGAAATAATTGGTGCCTCATAGACAGATGCCAGCACAGATTCCAAAGGGCAGAACGCAAGGAGACAGCTCTACCTGTCCAGTCCCACACAGCAACCACGGAGAGCCAGGTGGGACTGTGTTTGTTTTAATCTGAGAGAATACACTCGTCTGCGTGGCACCTGAGCGCTTCACGACGACAAAAGAGAAAAAAGCGGCCCTGTTTCTGATGTGGTGATAGCATTGTCTGAATAGCTTTCCATCACGGGAGCCCAGGAAAACAGCCACACAACCCAGCGACCGTATCGTTTAGACTTCACATTTACATTTTAATTGAACATTTTTTTTCCATAATTGGAAGAGACTGTTGCTCATTTCCCCTGCGCTTTCTCAAAAACCCACTGAACAATGGCCAAATCCTCTTCATTTAGATTAAGCCATGTTCAAAACTCTCTCGCCCTGTGCGAGCGCGAGTGTGTGGGCTACCGAGGGCCGTTTTGCCGATAATGCGGCTCGAGTCCGTCTGTAATGGCATTTCACAGGGAGAGTATGACACTGAGGCCGTAATGTCATCAAACTCCAAGCGGATGTTTTTGGCCTCCCCTTGACATTTAAATCCTTTCTTCTCGGGGTCGCAATAAAACTATAAGCAGGCAGTGAACTCTGGCAGCAGCGCGGGCTGCAGCGGGGAGGGAGGCTGACAGAAGTCTGGAGCTGCACCGGCGGCTCTGGCACTGGAGCTGCAGCGGATGTTTCTATTCCACGCTCTGCTCCCCTGCCTTACCCACAAACCAGTGCCCAATTACCAGACCCTTATGAGCATCCTCAGAGCCAAGAGAGCAAAACAGGAGAGTTTAAGCTGAACCATAGCAACCCTGGGGTGAACACACACACACACACACAGAAGGACAGAGAGAGAGAGAGAGAGAGAGAAAGAGAGAGAGAGTGAACACAGAGAAAGCATGAGAGAGAGAGAGAAAGAGAGAGAGAGAGAGAGAGAGAGAGAAAGAGAGAGAGAGAGAGAGGGGGGGGGGGGAGGCTGTATATTCCATGATCTCAATGATCACATTATTGCTACTGAGGTCAGCAGATGCTGGTAGACCTCAGCCAAGGTCAAATCCTCCAGTATACAGGATGGCGTGCGGCCAGTCTGTGAGGATGTGGACGTGGCGGTGGGGCTGCCACATAGCCGGGCAAGATCAATACACCAGCAGGAAATGACTGGGTATGATTCTGTAAATAATGACAGCGTTTCTCTGTTTTTATCCAGCGGAGCACAAATCTCTAAAACACGACCTGTTCAGCCTCATGCAGCAGCATGAATGATGTCCTATTAAGATATGACTCATGAGCTTCAGAACGCAGTTCTAAATTAATGAAAAGACTGGATTACTCCTCAGCTTCTGCATCTAGAATGTATACATAATCTGTGTGAATCATACAGCTCACTAGATCATTTATATATATAAATGTGTGTGTATGCATACACATGTACACATGCAAAGTGGGTGTAGCAAGAGAGTGAGAAAGAGACATCCGTCTCATTCCAGAGACAGCCAGAGACATGGCTATTTATATGGTCATATCATTATGGACTGACCCACACAAACAACCACACTCAACCCATCCCAGACAGCTCCCGCTGACCATACCACTAGCCAAGGTCTCGGGAGAAAAAAAACGTTAAAAATGAGTCTTAGAAATACAGCTGATAGTGTTTCAAAGAGGATTTCTCATGGAGTTTTTCAGCCTAATCTCTATCTGTCACATCAGTATTGCACAGAAAAAAGGTATCAGACTGTCAGTGCGGAGGTACTTCGCAGGGGTACGTCTTCAGGACCTGTACTTAGGAAACATAATTGTACCATATTCCATTGCAGTTATGTATTTTGACTGTATACACCCTGCAGGTGTTTTATTTCCTTAGGGGTCTCATCACAGATGGTGGTGGTACCCTTTTAAAATAATTTTGTACTTTTGTACCTCTTCTTATCATTGTTATGATTCTGTGCTATAGTAGTAAGGGGAGTAAAGACATTAAGCCATAGGAAGGTGAATAAAGGTGCTATATGCCCACCACTACTCAGACCCACAGAAACGTCTCTGTCCATATCTCCTGTACTGTAAGATGTAGAGACCAGATTGTTTTTTCAGTTTGCTAATTCATGGAAACCAAACCAAACTACAGTTTGGAGCATCAAGCTCCCACAAAAATGCACTCAGTTTTGCATGTCATGCAAAACCTACTTTTGCCAACTAGTCCTTGTCCTGTTTTAGCTTATTGTTAACATACTGGTCGTGAAACACTCCCAAGAGCATAAATATGAATATCAAAAACATATTGAAATTGTTAAACAATATCATATTCATTCTTATGGTTTGGAAAACTCCTTGGAAAACACTTTA
This sequence comes from Alestes dentex, assembly GCA_037576975.1. Taxonomy (NCBI): domain Eukaryota; kingdom Metazoa; phylum Chordata; class Actinopteri; order Characiformes; family Alestidae; genus Alestes; species Alestes dentex. The sequence goes on from JBBIGA010000146.1 coordinate 8,670,899, forward strand.
TCTGATTTTCATGAAACCTGATATGTTTTTGAAACTTTTTCATTTTTCACGTGTTCTATAAGTGTGAAAAATACCCACTTTGAACTATTGCCTGGATATTCATCATATCAGCTCAAGGTTGGTCTAGAAACATGCTGTGGAATCTGCAAGTAAATAATAACCAAGAAATTGCAGACTTTTTGGAAGCAGTACATGAACAGTGCAGGTTTTTAATGACCTAAAAATCTATCAGTGAATATTTGACTTGGTGCTCATCTGGTGGTTCCCAGTTCAGTTTGAAGTCTGCAGAATGCAAGGTTTTGAATTCAATTGAATTAGTTAAGATTTTAAAATGATACTAAGTGTCTTATTTCCTCTAGGAAAATGAATGTAGTGTACCTTTAACCCTTAGGACACAGAGTGTATTAGTAAAATCTGATTTCAACAGATAAAACTTGTGTTCGCTCTCCTACACACTCACTGTTTGCTGATCTTTCACTCGCCATGCTGGCGCTCGGCCGCTCTCCGGACCCCCTCCGTCTGCGGGGTTTCCCACCCACTTGTGGGCGGAGACTATCCTGAAAGTTCTCCCAAGTTCAAAGATCTTGTGTTTTTTCAGTTTGTCTCTAAGACCTAAAATAAAAGAAGTTTGGACATTTTTGTTCTTTATAGGCATTTTCATGTGATGCCATTTTTAAAACCCTGGTTATTATTACGTTTTTAAGCTCAGCATGACATCTGACAACTTGAGCATCAACACAAACCATGAGAAATTCTTATTTATCCGTTTTAACCTCTTATTTTATCCCCATCCCTTCCTTATTTTTGTCTTAACTTCTGACTTTCTTTGACAGACTTTCTTTGTTTAGGTGTACCTAGTGTGCAGTAACTTGGTTGAAGAGTGGACATTGATTTAAGTTTAGCTTTACAGGTCTAAGAAACAGATTTTTACTTGAGCACTGATGTACGTCGCTCTGGATAAGAGCATCAGCTAAATGCCATAAATATAAATATATAAGGAACTGTTTTGCTGTAAGGACAATTTTGCTAATTTGTTGTGCTTCCCACATGGATCTGTGCTGCTCATGTTCCAAGGGTCAAAACTCAAATTGACCTTAAAAACCTGCGAGGGTCTATTTTCATTTACAGTAAATTGTTGTACAAAATTATCCCTGTCTGGTGCCTTCTTTTTGTCAGTGCATGGTCCATTACCCTAGACCAGGGGTCACCATCATGGGGCCTGCAGGGACCAGGGTGCCCCCAAGGACCACATGAGTAGCCCATGGACCTGTTCTAAAATAGCACTCACCAGTGAGCAGCATCTAACATTTAATTTTATCCTGTTGCTATTCTTCTTTAATCATGTTTGCATTTATATAGATTTGAAAATAACAATATCTAAAAAAAAAAAAAGCATTTAAACGTTTATTATACATGAAGTTTAGATAAGTTCAGGTAAACTCTGTTCTAGTGTATCAAACTGGTAGCCCTTCGTATGGCTCAGTACCCGTGAAGTAGCTCTCAGTTTCAAAAAGGTTGGTGACCCCTGCCCCATTTGCCTTAATTCTCTGTACTTGGTAAAAGAATAAGATCCCATGAATCACTAATAATAGGAGCCAAAGGGCATCTGCTGCAGTGCTTGAAGAACAGACTGAAAAACACTTGGGCATTCATTTAATCACTCAATTACTTAATAATGTAATACAATTCCAGCAACAGAAAAATCTCAACTCATGTGACAACCCCAAAATGTTTTCAGAAAGACTTTATTATCCTAATACAAGTATTTAAAGCTTCAAAACAACGTTGGCCCTGGGCCTTAATGCAATGCACAAGACACGGCTTGACAACGCCAAGACATCGACTGCATTAAGTTGAAAATTAGGCTCAACAATAAATACAACACCACAGAAAACAGCTTAGTAAAAGATAATATAAACGTCAGTGCAAGCCCAAGCTGTGAGATACTCATGCAGCAAAGAGAGAGAAGGCCCAGAAGTCACTCTTGGCTGATTTACGCCGCAAGCCCACCTCCCCTCTGATGTGTCTCTAACCCACTTGCGCTCAAACCGGGACGGCCCTGCATGACCCTGTGCCAACATGAGAGGGCACTGTGCCTCGGTGGAGCTCCCAGCTATCGCAGCTCAGGCTTACTGTGCTGCTCAGTCCTGGGTGTGCTTGTGATAGTGCTGTGAATAATGTATAAGACATGCTACATTAGCTGAATGCCGCTGCTGCTCACATATGCATTTCTATGTAGTGAGTGGTCTCGACTCATCCACGCTGTTGCTTGGCCTTTTTTCTTTTTTCTTTTTTCAAACTGGCTGCATTGTGAGAGCTATTCCCTGTAATAGGAGTTCATTTTCATGTAGCACCTGATGCACCATGTCAAGCTGTCATGGGGTGTTTTGCAATACCAGCTACGTGAAGAAAAGACCAGCACTCCGGGCAAAAAGTTACCTCACAAGAAGGCAAGAAAGGAGAAAGCTGCACAAGTTTGAAATATGCTGCACTTCTATCTGGGCCCAAATGACTTCGCCAGCAATGATCTAATATTTAGTAGCTTAAGTTATACAACATCCAAGCACTGAGCCTGTTGTCTGGAGATAAAGGGCTCGATCCTTGGTGAGTCCAGGAGAGCCCTCTGTTGGTAGGCAGTGTGATGCTAGACTACATGGGTGTCTGTTAGCTGACATAACAGGATTGGCACTCCAAGTATGTCAGGCTGTCCAGTGTTGTCACATTAGTGGCAGACTGAAAAGATGACATGGGATAGTCAGATGTATCACGCAAGGGGACGACTCAGAATATAGGATGGCTGGACAGTTCTGTTAACTGGTGGGGGCTGAATCAGCTGTAGCCCAACATCAACAGGACAAAAGAACTGGCAGTGAACCTGAGAAGATCATGGTCTCCTGTCACTCCCCTGCCTGTGTGGAGATTGTTCAGGATTGCAAATAGCTTGGTATGCATGTGGACAATAAGCTGGACTGGTCAGAGAACTCTCTGGCCATATACAAGAGGGGTCAAAGTAGCTAGTACTTCTTACTGGGGCAGCTGGTGGCCTGGTGGTCAGGGAGTTGCCCCTGCAATCGGGAAGCCATGGGTCTGAATCCCAGGACTGTCAGTGGCACCACTGAGGTACCCTTAAGCAAGGTACCATCCCCACACACTGCTCCTCGGGTGCTGCGTCGCAGGCTGCCCGCTTCCTCACTTGGGTGAAAGGGTTAAAGAATTTCACATTGTTCACACTGTATAGCGTGTTCACATGTGACTATAAGGGCCATATTACGTAGTCTCCGAATTTTGCGAGTCTGCAACACTTCGCTGCGGATGTTCTATGAGTCTGCAGTAACATCCTCCTAACAACGATCTGAGTAACTAGTAATTCTCTCCTCTGTAAGTTACTATAATATAAATAAATATTAATTAACTTATCTGTAGTACTACTAGCATAGTATATCTCATATAGAGAGTTTTCTGAATAGTTTTAAATTGATTTTATTTAGACTTTATATGTGATATTGTTCTTGTCTTTGTGTCTCTGTGTCTGTGCAGTCATAACATAAGCAATGTTTTCCAGGCTCAATAAAGTTTTCAGATTCTGACTCTAGCTTTTACCCTCCCAGTGTTGGCATGTTCTTAAAAAGGTGCTGTAAATGGTTCTTTGAGTGATGCTATAGAATCATTTAAGGATCAGTAAGCCTGAAATGCTATAGTGTGAACGCATGTATGACAAATAATGATGGCGTGTTTGGACAGTCCTCATAAAATTTTACGAGTTTGAAAAGGAAGTTGTGCTGGTTGACAATGTCGTAAAAACAAGCAGTAAACTCCCGCAAGTTTCATGTTTGCAAGCTGTTGGTAGACACCTGCTCACCATTTCTTCTGAAATCAAGGGTATTGGGAAGGAGTTTGCCCCCTCCTTTTGCTGCAACAACCGCCTCTATTTTTTCAAAAAGGCTTTACACTAGAGGCTGGAACATTGCTGCGATGATTTGACTGCATTCACCCACAAGAGCATTAATGAGGTCAGGAACTCGTGTTGGATGATTAGTTCTGGATCACAAATCCTATTTCCAAAGTGGATGGAGCTCCATCCCTTTAGAGAATTCAGTTGCACTGCTCCACTGCAACAGTTCTGTGCCCAATCATCATTAGTCAAGTCAACTTTATTTGTAAAGCGCACTTAAAACTCTGATGTATACACCAATGTTTTACACAAGCATGTGCGTCTCACAATATAACATTGAAAGCAAATAAGGATATGAACTAAATAAAAGGAATAAAATAGCAATTAATAAACACAGACACAGACAAAAGATGACCATCACTATAAATTAAAAGCCAAGGACAAAAGTTTTTAACCAGGATTAAAAAAACATCATGGTTAGGAGCTGATCCGACTTCAGCTTCTGGGCTCTTATTGTGGAAAAACAGATTGACATTTTATTTTTAAATCAGAGTTTGATGTAGCAAGTAAACATTATTAAAGCTTCCAACATTTCATTCATCCCCCCCAGTCCAAACATACACTTTATGGACACAAATGTTCGCTTTGGATTAAATGGTCTTGCAAATGAATGGAATGGAATGAAATCATTCTATTATTGAACAATTCTTTCATAAAACTCTCCAAACATAGTTTTTGTCTTGATGTTTTTTCAGAGACATTTTGAAAATCTGTGGTGAGTGATGCAACAGGGGATACCCACGACAGCCTTGGGCACTTGGCAGCCAAACTCTGTGAGTTTGGGTAATCTATATCTTTGTCGCTGAGCTGCTGTTCAGGGGCACTTGGATTTCACAACACTAGCACTTACAGTTGGCTGGGGCAGATTTAGCAGAGCAGAAATTTTGCGAACATATTTGCAGCGAAGATGGCATTCTATGACGGTGCCACATTAAAAATAATCTGAGCTCTTCAGTTAGTCCCATTCTACAGCTAAAATTGGTTTTTGCAGACCGCATGGCTACATGCTTAACCACCAGCTGGTGGTCTGTGGTAAGGGAGTTGCACCGTGATCAGAGGGTCATGGGTTCAAAACCCAGGACACCACCACTGAGGTACCTGTGAACAAGATATCGTCCCCACACACTGCTCCCCGGGCACCACGCCAATGGGTGCCCACTGCTTCACTTGGTGAATGGGTTGAATACAGAGAAAGAATTTCACACTGTGTGCTGGGTTCACATAAGACCATAAGGGCCCATTTTACTTTATATACACTTTTCAGTAATGGGTGTTAAACACCAGAACTCAAGTGTGTATCAGTCTTAAAGATGGTTTAATTCTGATGGAAACTGTTGTGTAAAAACTAATTGAGAATCCTTTTGGCAAATAAAATCTCACTAATGTCAGTGGTCTTCAGGGAATGAAATAAAATGCAAGAAAATTCAAGATGGACCATTAACGCCTCCTAATTCCACCAGTTTTTAACTCACAACTACAAAGTCCTTTGCGGCGCGTGAATTTCTTCATGCCACATCATTATCATGGCAATAACCACATGGTGTAAGCCTGACTTCAGCCTAGTTCCAGCAGATCATGGCACAGCTGCCGTTCACATCTCCTGCCACGGGCTGAACAAATAAACAACAAACAAGTAAAGCAGAACCGCAAAGAAGTAGATTCGGAAGCCGCGGCTTGCCAAGCATGTGCATTAACCTGGACTCGCCAGGCTTGTTGGGAATACGTATCAAGGGAAGCATCTTCGCTGCCAAAAATGCAAGCAGATGCCTCCCGAATCCTAACGAGGACAGATGGGGGGGAGATGATCCAAATAATTCCACAGAATACCATAAAACAGTGCTCTGTTCAAAGTCCTTCGCTCAGCATGAAAAGTTTGGAAACAGGCTGTGAGGCGGCGTCCTGTTGATGAGGACTAAGAGAAAGGAAAGAAAAACAGACTCGCCATGCTGCCTGCTGACAAAAAAAAAAAAAAACGTAAAGAAGCAGGGCAGAACAGAATGAGGCCTAAAAAAAAAGCCAAGCAGCACTGATGGTTAAGACAAGCTCCACAATGGACCAGCTAATGCAGGCAGGGTGTTAAGACCATTTCTTTCTAATCCCTAAGCAAACACACGCTCTTCCCCTGAGGACCCTGTCCACTGTTCTGAATGGGCCGGACCCGGGCCATTCTCTCACTTACATCAGAAGCTCTCTGTGCCCCTCTGCTTCCATTCACGGAGCCTGAGAGTGCTCATAAAATATGCACAATATCTGAATAGCGTCTCCATAAATAAATCATTCATACTCTCCAGTGAACGCCAGAGAAAGAGAGCATCTAAAGAGAAGTCTGATTTCATTTAATAGCTTCTAATGCCAGTTTACTTTGTGTCTGGCACTGATGATTTGGCCTTAGTAAAGAGTTCAGTTAATGTCATTTCCTCTGAAATCAGCTTGGTTCGCAATGGGGAAAAATGTGAATCGTGCTAGAAAATCCAATGTCTTAACAGTCAGGATGAAGGCTAGAAACGCTTACAGCCGGCAGCCAGTCTTGTCTGGACATCATAGAGCCTGTGTCATAGTTCCAAATAATTTGCCCACGATTTGACAATGCTTGATATGATTTTTTTCCTTCTCTGAGCTTAAAATCATTTCTATTAATTGCATGTGATGCCTTCAGGCTTTCGAGAGGCCCTTTAGAATCGCAAGGCTACACAAGAGCACCTTCTTCATCCATTCAGCGACATCAATGGGCACGTTATAAATTCATCCCATTTCTCTAAAGTGCAAGAGAGGGCTCGGAGCACACGGCTCTGTGATCAGCATCTCATTGTGTATTATCCACAGGCTGTATTTTAATCTGTATATCCGAGAAGGCGGCTGGAAAAAAAAAAGGAAAAAAGCTTAGCCCATACAGTGAGGGGAGGTAGGAAAAAGGCAAGGAAGGGGAGATTTCTACATTCTTCGGAGATTGCATAAGGGAAAGACCAGCGACCCTCCCTCTCCCATCACTATCCTGTCCAATTTAACTCTAACACCATGTCCTGACTCCAGGCTTTTGGTATGGAAATCAAGGCTTTGAGGGATCCGAATTCTTTTATCCGGGCCTGAAATTCTTGGGCTCCTTGCTTGCTATCGTGTATCCAAGGCTGGCTCAATACAAGGCCCGATACAGCGAATGCTGTTAGCGGCTTCTGTGGGACATATTTCGGCTTTTATATCCTTCAGTGGGCAAGCACATTATGCCCAGCGAAAAACCTTGGATGGGCAAACACGGGCAGGAACTGGAAGGCTTGAACAGATCCCCTAGAGCCCAACTGCCGGAGTTAACCTCAGCTTGCCCCCTTCACTTCCTGGGAAATAATTTTTGACATGCTGGCCATGCATGACAGTGTTTAATTGGCTCAATTCCCCAAATGTGCGCCAAAAAAGGCATTGTAATATCTCTGAGTTTTCTATAGCCCTCTCACTGCCCCCCCCCCACATCCCCAGTCCCGCCCTCGCCTCAAAGAATGTAAATACGGTTGGCGACCGAGCCAGGAGAGGGTGTCTGTTGTCATGGAAATAAAAAGCAATTATGTGCCACTTCCAACACTCGCATCTGACTTTCCAGTGATGGGATGAAAGTGGTCAGGCAAAACGGGGCCTGTCACTCAAGCTAATGAGAGCAATTCCCTCAGCCCCCATCCGCTGGCTTACTGCAGCACACCAACAGGTTTAATGGATAATTGTCCATCCCGCTCGCCTCCCTTTGATGCCAAGCCGGCCACAGCGCAATTAATATCAAAGGAAAGTGGAAACACCTTTACAATTATCACACGGGGACGGCCACGGCACTTCCCGGAACTACTTTATCAATTCCGGGTTGAGTTCGTTAAGCATTTTCTGCTATTTTAAGAGAACATCATGCAAAGTAAGCACTTGCTAATGAGACGCGGCTAGCTGTTTAACTACAAGTAAACAAAGGAAGTGAGCCAGACTTAACTGTTTGCATGTTTAACTTCTCCTGTTTGCACACTTTCCTAAGACACTCTGGATAAAAGCATCTGCCCAGATCACTGAATGTAAATGCTGAACCGCAACGCTCTAAAAAACACACACACACACACACACACACACACACACACAGATACACACACACACAGACACACACACACAGATACACACACACAGACACACACACACAAATACACACACACACACACACACACACACACACACACACATACACACACACACAGACACACACACACACACAAGGTCTTTCCTCTCTTTCAAATGTCTTCTCACACACATTACACATGTACAAAAACAAATTTTCTTTGAAGCTGCAAAAACAATCCATTTGGAATTCGTTGTTTTATTGATGACACAAAAAACAACACATTTTAATGCGGCTTACTGAGTCTACAACAGTTTAACCCCACTAATTCACCTTAAAGTGAGACACAGCCATGGAGCAGTCAGTCAGAAAACTCATTTACATACATTTTTAGTTAATTCTGAGGAATAAAGGGAGTTTAGAAAATGGTCATGCAAAAATTAACCCTTTAAGGAGCCAGTCTGCAAACTTAACATATTAAAAAGGAAACACAGTTTTTTGTGTCTTTTCTCTATCCGTCAAATCTGCAGTTCATGGTCAAATACCCATATGATAATTGCCTTGTACTTTTTTGTTGTATTTAGGAGGGCAAAAAGACCCCTGTATTCCAGTTCTGCAGAAACAGATGAGATGAAATGTAAGAAATTGGCTTCATGCAAATAAAAAGGAGAGTCATGATGGCCTTTCCATTCATTCAGTCAAACTGATGGAGGCAGAGAGGACAGCCACAGCCTTTTAAGCAGCACAGGGAGTCTCTATTAAACATCAGCAATTGCCCAGCTACAGTCCAGTCCCAATTAACCAGCATGCAGAAAGCCCACTTTCCACAGAGATGAACACATCAGCTAGCAGATCAAACAGCCAGTGCAAATCCCACTGTTATATGGATATTACAAGCATAACAAGCATAACAAAGTCTTTTTCAGGGTCAAATCAGATGTGTGTTGTGTACTTGAGAAGTACATGATTCTAACAGCTCAGTTTCTGGGCTGAGAACACTAAGAACACAAAGCGTACTTCTCTCATTTGTACAGATTTGAGGGAGAGCCACACAAAATGACAAAGCCCCACCCACTTCAGTGACAAAGAGAGAGAGGTGCTGATGAATTAAGTCCTGTCCCACCAAAATATTCTCCAGAGATGCAATTGCGGAATTCTACTCTAAACTAAACAACAGTGAAACAAGAACAGGTTTCAAACAAACTGCAGCTGCATCTGGACTTATTCAGTGCATCTTTTCACACATGTACATCAGAGCTGAAACAATGCTATTCTGATGCTAAACCTTCTTTCAAGGCTTGTGCCTAATATCTCCACCCACTCTCTGAGCGATATTCCAATGTATGCCCTCCTCAAAGGTACACCATATGGACGAAAGTACTGTGACGCCTGACCATCACACCAACAGGAACTTTAATGAAACTGCATTCAAATGCATAGACTTTAATATTGTGATGGTCCCCTTTTTGCAGCTATAACAGCTTCCACTCTTCTTGGAATGCTTTCCAAAACATTTTGGAGTTTCTGTGGGAATTTGTGTCAATTCATTCTGTAGAGCATTTATGAAGTCAGGCACTGATGCTGGACGAGAAGGTCTGGGTCACAATCTCCATT
>JBBIGA010000146.1:8695712-8711017 GCA_037576975.1 Alestes dentex
AAAACTACCCCCAAAGGAGAGCTGAACATTTTGTAGAATACGTGTCATGAGGAAACACATGGATGTTATATTTTCAAGTTCTCTGTGAATCAACTGCCCATACTTGGATAAAACATCTGCTTTAAAGGGAAAAAATGTATAGATGTTCAAAAAATGTGGTGCACACTGTTCCAATCCACAACTAGCTATATTAATAACTTTTTCCACACAAGACTCTTACATCTGTAAAGTTTTGTGGTGCATTAAAGTATGGCTCCTTTTTCCCCAAGTTCAAGATACTGTAAGACTGTCTGTCTAAATACAAAGAATAATTCTTTGCTGGGTTCTGTGCCCTTTGAGTATTGGCAGCTGTACATAGAGTGAAGCCTCTCACTTGCCTATCCTAAACTGAGGATGACTGTCACGCTTTCACAAATGTCAAGAACTCTATTGTGCTAAAAAGGTCTGGTTTATGAAGGCGAGTTTTAGATTTAGTTTATGTCTCAAAAACAAAATGAGGAGTGTAATCCACCCACTAAACAAAAGACTGCACAGATGTTACATGTAGGCGTTTATAGATGTCATATGTTGATAGCATGCTACATGTTCTAGAGAAATTTGCCAGTAATCATTCTAGGCCTTCATGTGACCTTGATACCCCTAAAATATTTTCACTAATGTAACATCTCTCTGTTAGCCTGCCATGATAAAGCTGTGGTCGTATGCAGATTGTTTAATTGCATGTTTTGTTGCTTTTTTAAATTAAGAGTCTAAACAATCTCTGAAAGGAACAATCTTAAATGTGACATTTTTCTGCCATAGTTTGGTCATCCTTACAGTGGATGCACTAGTGCTGTTTTTTGTATGATTTCAGAACTGTAGTCAATACAAGAGCCTGATAGATTCTGAGACCCTTCAAAACCACTCAAGGTGTTGTTGTCTTACACTCAACCTCTGTGAGCCCATACAGGCAGCTGAGATCTGAAAATAAAGATCATTTAAAAATGCAAGGTTATGCTATAGAGAACTACTTAAACACTTGCTGCTTACTATTTCTATCATCTCAAATGTCTTTAAAAAGTTAATCTAAGAAATCAATATAAGATCTGGAAAATTAAGAAAACTACTGAATGGATTTGTCAATGTCTAAAGTAAGCAAGTAAACAAACAGATAAGTTAGAGACATTTTAGAATCAAATGCCATGGCCCTCTTTGACTCGAAGGTATGTTTGGAGAACAAAGGAGAGGCATTTGAAGAAAAGAACGCCTTCTAAGTATGGGGGTGGCTCTAGTGTGCCTGTATGTCATGCCTGTATGTCAGCCAGTGGCACAGGACATAAGCATACAAAGGGGAGAAAAGATTCTAACAACACTTCTTGGAGATTTGAGTCCCACAGTGAGTGGAGACTTTGAAGAACAGGCTGAGACAATCATCCAAAATATGCATCAAATTCAGTCTTTTTCCAGTTCAGTTTTTGTCATGGCTGTTACAGTCTCCGGACTCCGGTGTTATTGTACATGGGCAGATCTAAAACATACTGTGAGTATATTTCAGGACTGCAAGGAAGAGTGGGGGCTTTCTATAAGAAAAGTGTTGACTGAACATTTCTACCTCTCCTGTAAACATAGTAGTTAATTGATTAACTATCTTCATATGTGCTCTTGTCATTTGAAATTATGATTAGTACAGTACTTGGCACTGAAAATCCTGCAGCCCATGCAAATTAAAGTACAGTACATAAAATAGCTTTCAAAGCAATGGAAAAAATGTCTTCATGTCTTTAAACACCATGGAAAAGAAAAGGCTGTGGAGAGGAAAATAAGCTGCCTGATGTTTGATTAATGACCGCTTTTAGACATTTACTTTTGAAATGCACTTCAGAGCTCAAATGTGGTACCAACTAGACAACAGGGTATGCAACAACTACTGGAGCTTATAGCGTGGTCTTAAATGATGATAGTATTGCTCCACCACACCTGTGCTGTAGTAACATAGATGTGTGCTATACCACTGCTCATATCTTTATATCCTAACAATATTTCTTCATTTGTTTTATTTAAGGGGGTTCCTGGACCAAGAGGAAGTCCTGGCCTTCCAGGTCCTCCTGGCATAGAGGTACAAAAATGGTCTCAATTATGTAAAAAGTAAATAAAGCCCAATAAAGTCTTGCTGCATTAGGATCTTACAGGATCAAACTTTCTCTGTGTTTAGGGTCCTCGTGGTGCAGATGGGTATAAGGGGGAAAAAGGAAGCCACGGGGAGCCTGTAAGAATCGATTATTTACTCTTTCATGACATTTCTAATATATTCATCACTATACATGTATATATGCCTTGATATGTATGGTCTCTCTCTTCAGGGTGAGAGGGGTGTCTCCGGGTTACCCGGTCCACCAGGTCAACTGGGTGAAAAGGTAGCAATGTACACTATACTGTACACGTCTCATGCAGTACACACCTGAATTCATGCTGGTAATGTCAGTACACGCATTTTGTGTACAACTAGATGCAAGTTAATTCACAGTACTTAAACTTTAGATTAAGCCGTTATCTGGCTTGCCAGCTTGTTAGTTGTTATCTGAGCCTGAATCCAAATACTATAATGTAAGCTATTTACTGCAATATGAAGAGAAAACTGTTGACAATATAAATTGGTCAATGACTTAATCTTATCCAGTATAAGTGTAATGCAGACTAATTTGATGTGGTAATTTTATGAAAGACTTTCTGCTGTGTAATGAAATGTGAATATTGCCTGACCACTATTAATGACAATCATACATCTTACAAAAGCATCCAAGACTGCTCAGCAACAATTTTAATTCCCAAATGACTGTTAAACTGGAACGAGTCTTTTGTTTCTCACAGGGGGCCACTGGCACTCCAGGTGGGCAAGGGTTGCCAGGCAAAGACGGACAATTGGTATAAAGTTAAATCAATATGTTGAGAAATTTCAGTTGATTCTATTATTAGTAATCCATTGTAAAAATCAGCATCAAACCTTACAAAGCCTGCAGAACAATAGAAAATGTTTAAAGCTTAGCATAATAGGGCTCCTGAGTGCTGTGGCTGCCAAAGAGGGCCACATCTCATCATTGGAAGCTGAGCTTGAATCCTGACAATGACACAGCCATCTGTATCTGGAAGTTCAAGGCAGTTCAACTGGCCTTGGTTTCTGGCAGGGGACGATGGTCTAATTCCTTTCTCCTGTCAGTCTACAATGATCAACTTATCATGTAAACAGAACTAGGGGACTTCTCTTTCAAGCATGCTCTGTTGCCCTATAGCACTGCATGATTTTTTTTTTATTTTTCTTTTAAAGCCCTGTGCTTGACACAATACTTCCAGACTGGTTGGTGCCCTCTGATAGAGAACACTCAAACTTCTAAGTTTGGGAATCAGTGATGACTACCATTGGTAGCATCAGCATCATTCAGGCATTATAAAGGCTGTTTTAAGATATATCATAAACAGATGTGGGTCTATTGTATTCAGAAGAAGCAGAAGAAAATTAAATGGCTAAATTTCCAACAGTACAGATATTTTCTCTATTATAGGGTGAAAAGGGAAGCACTGGACCTGCAGGACCACCTGGATATCAAGGGGAACCTGTATGTATGCAATCCCAGCGTTTATGCTCATGAGCTGCGCAAGCTGTGAAATCACCTGTTCTAGCTACCATGCTGTAAACTATTGTTTTTAACAGGGACTGCCTGGAAGAGATGGAAAAGATGGGATTCCAGGAGGGATTGGTCAAAAGGTCTGGATTGGGCATAGTTCTCACAAACAAAACAATGTGCATGCTTTTGCATGCATAAACCACTGGGATTGTTTGGCAAGACTTAATTCAAGTGGTTAAGTGTGTAATGGCTGTTTTAACAGAATGAAACTGTGCCATTACGCAAAGGTCAAATCGATATCCATACATGAGTTTGCAATATTTTCTTCTAAATGGAATATTTTCTTCTAAAGGGAGATGCAGGAGCTCTTGGAATTCCTGGCCTAGATGGAAGACAAGGACATCCCGTGAGTATTCCCATGCATCAGTAATTTCCGAATAGTGAGCAATTTGGTGTGTTGTAATTATATGGCATGTTGAAGTGTTTATTCCTAAGTACACGTGTGTTAACTTACTGATCTGGCAAAGAGCACTGTAGTGCATTTGAAAGTGCTAGACAGAAGGAACCTTCAGTGGTGTATAAGAAAAATGGCAAATGACTCAGCTGTGTGGCTATTTACTACCAAGTTCTCGCTCTAGTGGAGGAGTTTTGTAACTCCACATAGAGGACTCTCCAGTACATGCTTAGTTGCTAAGTGACAATGGTAATGGGGGCAGGGGGAACTTGGGTTTTCTTTGTTAAAATACAGACTTTGTCACTGTCAAAGCAATTGTCTGAGGTTAAAGACAGTAAACTAAGATTACAGTTCAGCAAAAAAAAAAGCTCATGTAGCACTCTGATGCAGCAGTTTGAGGAAGATCAATGAGTGAGACCATTGGAGGGGCAGTGGCTCTACCAAAACAGGGGCACAACACACACACACACACACACACACACACACACACACACACACACAAAGCAGTGTTGCTAAAATACATATCTACCCATCTCAGAAAAGTTGGTTCATATGCACACAAAAAGTAAAATGTGATCTCACAAGACACTCTTCTCACTGACAGAAGATGAGTTGACTACGTGACCTATTTAAAACGAAACTGAGCTAGGAGACTTTTCTGACATTTTAAGTGGAATGTATTACATTTAAATAATTAATTAGAATGTAAAATGTCAATTCAACTGTGTTGAAGGGAACACAAAGGGAATGAGAGATCAGAATAAAACTGAATATTTCATAGTTCCATTTTTAAATGGAGATCTTCTTTGGAGATCAAGAAAAAGCACTAAGGGTTGGTTTCCCAGACAGGGATCAAGCCTAGTCTTGGACTACCTTTCCTTTTCAATGGAAAATCTCTATTCACAGCACTACATAATCCAGGACTAGGCTTAATCCCTGACTGGGAAACCGACCCTAAGTGATCTTTGTTCAATATAATGTCTGTAACCTGAGGGCAGGCTTAAAGCCTCTTCTCAGTAGCTAATTAGCTGCTTAACTGACTAACAGTTTGCATGAAGCTCGTGTTAATGGTTCCAGAAATAACTATAACCTAACTAACCAGCTGGCTTGCACAAAAACAGTGGCCAGCTGCACTTGTTACACAGATGACAAACTTTTGAGTAACTTGAAGTCATTGCCATCTCTGTTACTCAAAACATTGTCTTGACTGCTTCAGTGGGGCACAAAGCCAGTTTCTACTGAGGGTAGCAAGTACAGACAACTGTTCACACTGAACAAGCAGACTACAGATCAGTGTGTCTACACAAGTGTGCCTTTACCACATCAACAAATCACTGATAAAATGAGGACATGAGGTAAAATAATCATTTTCTAAAGTGATTTGTGTCATTTGAGGTATCCAGGTGAATGCAAGTGTAATTATATTAAAACTATTAATTAAAACTATTAATAATGATTAAACTGACAACAATCTGCATGTACTACATTATATGAAGTCATATGGAATTAGACAGTTAATTTCTGTGACGAAAATGACACATACATACACACACACACACACAAAGCTGTCGGTTATTTTTAAAAGACACAAAAGGTTGTGTCATATCCTGAATTAAAATATATTACGTGTAACGTTTAGAATGCCAGATTTAACAAAATGCTGTAAGTAGATATATAGCACATGTAACACAATCCTTGAAATACTTAATAAAACAGCTGGAATACATTTTGGAAACTAGTTTATAAAATGTAAATAATTTTTTACATAAACGCTCATTTTTTAAAAGGACATAGTTACTCCTCTCCTGATGTCTTCTATTTTTCTATAGTTGTCGCACATAAACAAAATTTAATATAAGACAAAGGCAACACAAAATGCAGTTATTAAAACATCATTTAATTTATTAAATGGAAAATTACCCAACACAAACTGGACCTGTGTGGAAAAGTAATTTTAGTTACCCTCTTAGTTACCCAGTCAGCCAATTAAGCAAACTTAGTTATTTACTAACTGATACTCTAGACACACACAGGTTTAATTACTGACAGCCCTGTTGAACCTTTCCAGCAATGGTCTGAACACCCTATGCTTCCATCATAATAAATTCCAAAAGAGATGGTAAAAAAAGTTATTCAAATATATCAGTCTGGAAAGGGTTACAAAGCCATTTCTAAGGCTCTGGGACTCCAGTGAACCACAGTGAAAGTCATTATGTCTGAACGGAAAAAACTTGGAAGAGCGGTTAATTTTCCCAGAAGTGACCATCTGACTAAAATTCCTCAAAGAGCACAGCAAGAACTCATCTAAGATGCAGACCCCACTTACCTTAGATAAGGCCAGTAATCATAGCTCCACCTCAAACCCGGCAAAGATGCAATCCATGAAAAGATGAATACCACAACTAGCCATTTCACATTTGCTGAAAAACATTTTGATGATATCTCAAGCCTTTTGGGATAATGTTCTGTAAACTGATGAGTCAAAAGGGGAAGTTTCTGTAAGACAGAGGCCTAGTTACATCTGGCATATAACACAGTACACCACAATAAGAACATCATACTAACAGTCAAACATGGTGGTGGTAGTGTTATAGCAAGAGGAACATTGCTGTCTCAGAGCCTGTGTGAGATGTAGGTGATGGAAACATGAATCTTCTACTCTACCAGAAAATTATACAGGAGAATTAGTCCATGATCTGAAGCTCAGTTCGGTTATGCAGTAAGACAGTAATCCAAGTAGTATGTTCTCAAAAGCCCTGCATTGTAGCTGAATTGAAGATGTTTGGGCCAAAATGTTTCTTTTTGAAACATTAAATTGGATGTTTGATCAGAACGTATGCATACATCTCAGGAGAGAAAAATTCTGTTAAAAGAAAAAAAAATTGTCCAAAATGAACCATAAATATAGATACACATGGAAAGCTTATTTGTCGGTGAACACATGAACACTGAACCACTGAATTATTGCACTGAAACTTCTAACTATTGTGACATGATGCAATGTTTTTAGTTTTGGGGACTAGATTGGCTTGCTACTAAGAATATAATTCAAATTATTATTTATTCATGAACAAAGAGGGTGACAGTGCAGTTTTAATTGTGTTCTCCTGTTAAATATCAATAAATTCTACTAAACCTTCTGAAGGAATATCTGTTCCTTATGCATTATGCCATTAGAACGACCCCACTGTCTAGGATGTCTCCATAGCAGCAACATTGTTTGAAATTTTGAATTATCTTGTCAGTTCAATCAGTCTATTGATTTAGGTTTCAAATGATAAACTTCAGTTCAGCTCTGTTAATAATAACATTTTATTAATAACGTTTTCACAGAGAGTTTGAATAAGTGCCATGCTCTGTTATAATGAGCCACATCGAAGGCACAAAAAAGCATAGCACAGAAAAGACTGAGGAAATGCTGTTACAAAAAATTCTGCTATGCCAAAGCAAGTCTTTTGTACTAGTCTTGAGTGGAAAATTAGATGCATTGGATCTACATGTTGTGTATAAAATTGCTTCAATGCCTCATGCGTACAGATTTGGGGGGGTGGGGTCAGGATGCAAAAATAGAAGGTATTACATGCTCAGCTGATTCTGTATTCCTATTAACGTTTAGGCAACTAATAGCCCTTAAAAAAAGCCTGATCACATGAAAAACCATGTTTGTTATAAAGTGATAAGTAGTAAAAACATGTGATCACACTTAACTCACACGTGTTCACCGATGAACATATTCACTCGTGAAACATGTGACGCATTTTTTTAAATAAATTACGTTAGGGTCTCATGCATGTGCTTAAAGAGTGTTTACCATTAAGATTGTTTAAACTCTTGGTACCAGATGTACCTGTGTAAGAAGATGCAGCACAAAATATGCCGTAATGCAGCCACAGCATGCACACACACAATCTGTCTCGCTATTTTCAAAGCCCGAGGACAGTAACAATCCTGTATATATATATAATCATGGGCATTTGTTCACTTTCCGTCTTTATCAGAGAAGCCTGATGAAGTCCAAAGCCTTGTCACATCAAGTCTGAAATTTTATAGACAAAAAATATAACTACAACATGTCAGAACAAAAGGCTTTATTTGAAACATGCACAATTACAAAAAAGTATTTTCCTTCACAGCAAAGGATTTTTTCAAATGAAGCTCCAAGGTGAAGTAATATTAGACTCAATTTCTCACATGCACAGCTTTCAGCTTTCAGTTAGTGATGAACTGCAGCAGTGTATGTTAGGGTAGAAAACAAGTTGCTGCTATTGCTTAATTGATACATTTTCTTCCTCTTCATTTTCTTTGTGCAGGAGCATTTAATAAACTTATTGTGAAAAGACCTGACAACAATTAACATTAAACCAACATTATAAGAATAAGAACATCATAAGAATTAATGTTGTTTTTGATGGCGCTTTCCCGGTTTAGTCCGTCACAGTCACTCACAGGTCTACCCGCTATGGGTAAGCGAATGTGTGGAGTTTCAGACCAAAGATCGGACAGCAGAACAGTCATGCCCCAAAAAATCTTGAATTCCACTTATTGATATTCATCAACATGACCATTTTCCTTTACACCTGAATTTAAATGTACATACAACATTATACTTACATTAACTATGCAGTTGTGTTTTGGATGTCAATGATTGCAGTTCTGGTTATGCATTTGTCCGAAGAGTGAGAAATAGCTGACAAAGACACGATTAACATGAATGATGGGGCAGATTTAGTTTTTGTTGTGGAATGCTCAGGTCGCTCCCCTTTGAATTTTAGTAAGTGTAGCTGGAGGGCAGGGGAAGAATACCCTATAGCTGAGGTTCAAACAAAGGATCTGGTGTTTGTCTCTGACAGCAACGGAACATAGAAATTCAGAGCACGAAGTGTGAAGCATAAAAGCAGCTGATGGAGCCTTGTCTCTGGTGCAACAACAGACTTTAATATCAAAACTCATTAATCCCGCTAAACATCCCCTTCTCATTTTCCTACAAAGGATCGCTCAGTCAGTTGTTTTTTATTTCCTTTAAGAAATTGAAGGTACTTTATTTTGCAACATGTTTCCATGTTCCTTTACTATTCCCTGCAGAGTTTCCAAACATCTGCTTCCTCTTATGGAAAATGTACCAAAAGGCTATTTCAAGGTGGCTTTGGTGGATACGCTGAAATTATAAAGTGTTTGTTTACCCCCCTGTCCATTCACAAAGCCACTGGATTTACTGTTTTTCCCCATTCATGCCCTCAAGAGACCATTAAACGATTACTACTTTTCCCATTAGTCCATAAATAACAAATAATCATCCTAGAATAGGAAGTTGATGTAAAACACAGCAATCATTTTTCCTAGAGGATATACTCTTGAGACCTGCTAGTGTGTTCAAATTTTGATTGGGCTTGTGATTTTTATCTACGCTTGAAAAGAAAGTACAGTATTATATAGTAATAATCTGTTATACAATAAATATATTTTACGGCCGCATTCAATGAATCTTCTACAGAATCATGTCAACAATGTGTGTTTTCCAGAAATGTCATTTTAGATATTCTCCAGAGATATGGATTCAAAAGAAAAAGGAAGAAGAACATGCAGTTTCAGGGTTACGCTTTAAGCATTAGAGTCAGATTTATTAGCAGAAGACTGGACTACATTAGGCTCTGTTCACCAACTGCTGCAAGTCAGCATTCAGGAAACAGTGTCCTCATTTTGTTCTAGAATGTAAAATACAGTAATGTATTTATGTATAACTATTAGGACTGGGCACGTCATCGTGTTAAGCATTATTTACTTAACGCCGCAATAATTCAGGTTTTTTTAAAAAAAAGCTGTTTTGTGTTTTTCTGCTCGCAGCACAGCGCTCTAATTGTCGGCTAGCAATCACACCAACAGGGACTTTAATGACACTGCATTCAGATACCATAGACTTTCATCTGGAGTTGGTCCGCTATAATGGTTCTGAATCCCCTGCAGTGGCAAATAGCTTTGGTTTTACATTTGATTCGATTACATTAATGTTTAAGTTACAAGAAATATTTGAACTGCAGCAGTATAACAGTTATAGAGAACACTGCTGTTAAAAACCTCCTTATTTGTTTAAAGTGTTTTCAAACCAAATGTTAGTGCACATATAGCAGTACTTCTAAAATAAAAGTGCGCAATACACTACTTTTGAATTAATTGTTTAATTCCGCGTATAACAATGTGATTAATCACAGAAAACCATGTGATTAATCGCGATTAAAAATTTTAATAGTTGGCCAGCATTTAATAAATATAATGTTCCAAAAGTCAGCCATGTGACAGCTCCACTATAAGGCTTACACTGCATCTTTAGTGAAGTTAACACAGATTGATAAAAATACTGTCTACTAGGATGTAATAATAAGAGAAATAATTTCACACTGTTCACACTGTGTGCTGTGATGTGCTCACATGTGACTACAAGGGACCTCTTTACTTCATAATAGACTATAAAATAACTGTGAGCACATTAAATCTAAGTGTTGTTACTTTTAGCTTTTGAACTAAGATGTATACTATCTTTGTTCAAACAGGAAATGCTAATGCTGTATTCCATTTGATGGACAGAAAGTACCATATGGTAATGGCATGAACTAGAGCTACACTGCTCTGGGTTTGACACTGTATCACTGTAGGTGGAAAACATGCAAATCTTGCACAATTATACAAGGCTGGGCCATCAAGCCGCCTCTTCCAGTCTTGTAAAAACAATATGCTAATATTTTGCACAAAATAAAATCTTGAATCGTTGATGAGAATATGTGCCTGTTGGAAAACTGAAGTGAAATGAATGTTTTTAGCAGATAATACGGATGTACATACATCATATTTCAAAGAGGAAGTGTGGGTCGCTTCGGGACCACTTCAGGATGATAAAATGACTGATCTTGGCAAGTGCACAATAAGCTGCAGTCGGCCTGAACATACCAAATATCTCAGATGTCATGCAGCACTTAATCATTAAAAAAAATATGACGTGACATACGTGACTTTTTGGTTTTGGTTTTTGCTGTGTGTACAGTATCATAAAGTTCTTGCCTGATCTTTTTAGCTTTTTAGCTTTTCAAGTAGTATTAGCATTTTCTACTGTATAACCAATTTAAGTACACTATAGTAGAGCAGTTTTAACAGAAAACAGTCAATAGAAAAGCATCGCTTTTTGGGGCTGGGCATGTGGCTGTGTCTGGGACATGTGGCCGTGGGTCCTTGCGCGTCGTGCCCTCAGGGGGATGTGGTTCTCCCGCGCCCTCAGCAGCGTTAATTACCCTCCACTCCCGGGGACAAACCGGCTTACACTTAGACACACATACAAGGGCATAGAAAACACAAAACATTTATTTTGATTTGTTGTGTAAAATGTATTTGAGTGTTTGGATTCTGAGTTTTTTTTTCCGTATGTCTTGTTTCTGCTGTATTTTATTTTATTATTACTATATATATATATTTGTTTGGGTTTTTTTGGCTTTTTTTTGCTTCTTCAGTGTGGGGGGAGGAGTAAGCTTGGAGTGGCTTTAACAACTGTTTGTAAAATGAAACTACAAATTATAAATAAATCTGTCCTCTGAAGAGGGGGGGTGGAGGCAGGCCAAAAAAAAAAGAAAAGCATCAAACTAACCCAAAAGCTATTAGACCATCTATAAGCCTAACAAGATCTATTCTATTTCCATTTCATAGACCTATTACACAGCATTCTTTTATATATATATACATGACATGCTTGTGTGTGTGTTCATGCATATTTGTAACATACAATAATAATAAGGAAACTTTATCTTTACATCCTATTAATATGAAGAATAAGAGTAGACATGTAACAGTGCCAGAAGGTTTGATTTGGCGTTTGTATTCCTTGAAGTTATGGAGTGCTTTTGACATGTTGTCTCTGGTGGAGCAGTTCCCTGTATTATGCTGGCACTGGTATTTAAGAACATCCTGTTAAACCTATTACTTTTTTTTGGCTGACAAAGCTACAGGAACACATTTCATATGTGATTAATCCAGGCATCCAGAGGAAAACAAACCCATCCATCCCAGAGCCATGCATGTTAGCTTCATTAGAAGCTAAGGATTTCTTCAGTTTCCTTTTACAATGTTCATCTGTTTGTAGAATCTCAGGCAATTAACACTGTGCACGTCAACATAACATCATTTAGACCCAAGAGTTCCTGGAATTCATCAGAGAAGTGGAATGACATCCACTACAAACCAAGAGTAGATGTGACAATGTGAGTTCACCCCTTAAAGGACTTGTAATTGTTTTTAGGGAATGCCGGGAATGCCTGGCAGTGAAGGCCCAAGGGGATTTAAGGTGAGTCGCATGTTTTGCATTGAATTTGTTGTCGATAGTCTGTACATACTTTGTTATACCAAGAAACAAAGTTTTAAATCAATTTTCAGCAACAAATGTGTAGCCTAAAGTCTGCAGGTGCAGCCAACAATTCCTTCACAATTGTTTTTATAACAGGGCGAACCAGGACTGCCTGGACCAAAGGGAGCCAAAGGTGTACCTGGAGAAATCGTAAGTCTCTTTTTATTAATTTTTTTTTTGCTTATCTACAGTGACTCTTTAAGATTATAATCATAAACAATCATAAGCTGAATGGCATTAAATTTTGTACGAGCACACCGTCTACTCTGGCTGGTCTTGCATCCTAAAGAATTTTGGGTAATGGGACACTGTCGAATCTGCAGTGTGTCGGTGTTTGCATTGAGATCGCATGTGAACATTGTGGACTGTGCCACATCACATCACATGGTGCTATACTGCCCCCTGCTATTTACGGTATCACATTGTATCGTGTACTTGCATCATTTCCAAAAAGAATCTCCTAACAAAAGCAGAATATGCAGGTCAGCCATCATGTGCATGTGTGCATATATTTCAAATAAAGTATAGCACTGCGTTTAGGAAAACATGCAAATACACAACACTCACTGTGCACGTGTAAAATTAAAAAATGATGGTTGAAAGACAAAATGTTGAGAGGTTAGTCAAAAGATATATATTGCATATGTGTCTGTCTTGAATGACTCTCATTACAAGCAGAATTATTGTTCCTGTTTAATTTGCAGTGCACCGTGCAAACTAGTCACAAATTAAAAACAAAACATGTACATTTTTGTTTTTTTCCTTTTAAAATGTGTTTCTACTGGCCCTTTTTGTCCATTCCAACTTATCATATGTCAAAAATTATATTCATATTGTGTAATATGTTTTGAATTGTAAAAATATAAAAAAAAGTATCTTGATCTATCACCCACCATATCACCCACCCCTAAATGTTTTTTTTTTTTTAATGGTATAAACACATAAGATAAATTAGATAAAATATTTTAAACAGTAGTTTAAAGTCTTAAAGTTGTGTACTGTAGTATGTGTATTAGCAAGCTATCATAAACCCTTAATTAAACATTACATTAAGTCTTCTCTTATAGTAACCCCGGGCGTCTTTCATTGTTTAACACAGTCGATCATATTGGTTTTTTTTTCTTTTTGAACAAACTCCAGAGTTTTTATTTTGCTGTTTATGAACATGAAGACTGAACTACAGAAGGGTCACCAAAACGCTCCACTGCACAAGCAAAGAAAAGCACATAGTTTCACCAAACTGTATCCATAGTGTGTGTACGTGGGCTTTGCCCTGACTGTAACTATTTGGTATGACATGAAGAACCCAAGAAGAAACTAGAAAACCAGAAACTAAATGGAGAAACATTTGGATAGATATCTTCAGTAATATCATGTTGATGAAATGACTACAAAGGGAATGGAAAGGAAACATAGCAATTTAAAAAGGGGAGCATTCATCAAACCCTGGGTAGCAATGGCATTCTTCCTCCACCAGACCCTTTATGAATTACTGATTACCCAGCAGATGAGCGCCCTTGGATAAAGCAGCACACAATCATGTGCATATGATGTAAAAGATGCACTGGCTTGCGTTTCTATGACAGACTACAGCTGTAATTTTTCTTAGATTTCTCTCAGCTTCATTATTCTTCAGAAAACACGGCTAATTGTGTGCTTTTGGAGTGGAGTAACAAAAGTAATCTACTGACATAACCCATGGCATCCCATTCCATCACATTAAAGATGCATGATTATATAAGTAGTTATAATTATCTTTAAATAAAGATTAAAACATTACCTAGTCATATTCTCGGCCAAACAACTTGCAGCAAGCACTGACAGTTATACAATCACAGTTACAGAGCAGTATTTTTAAGGTAAGAACAGTTAAATTTGACCATATGCCAAAAACAGAGGCGAATAAAGACAGATCTAATCATCTAATGATTTTGAACATATAATAATAACTGTATGTCTTTTTTACAGGGTGAGATGGGTTTGCCTGGCATGCCTGGTTCATCTGGATTGCCTGGGCCTAAGGTAACAACGCATTTTTTGCTCAAATCACACATCGTGGTTACAATTGTAGAGTCTAGAATGTTCAAAAGCAGCTTCAAAGTTGTTCACTCAAACTGATTATGGATTACTTATTGGTTTTAAATGGTATTTACCAAGGTTTATTTTGCAGAATTAAAGTAAAATAATATGTTTCAAAAATCACTGGTAAAGCAGCAGACTCATACTTTAAAGCTACTCAGATAATTAGACAAAATGTAGAATATTCATGAAGTTTCAAGTTCTTTTTATCTGACTGACTAATTTATGACATTCTACTCTCTTCACACCATTAGGGCAGTAAAGGAGACAATGGGGAACCAGGTCAACCAGGACTTCTTGGGCAACCGGTGTGTATTTAAAATGTACTTAAAAAAGGGGTAGAAATGAAATAAACTATATATTGTGGACACCTGAAAATCACAGTCATACAGCTCTGGAAAAAATAAGAGACTGCTGCAAAAATGATGCAGTTTCTCAGGTTTTATCTTTTATAGGTGCAAGTATTGAACGGAACAGCTTTGCCTTAGTTTTTAAGTACTGCTGATAATATTTCTCCTAATTTGCAAATAAAAATAATGTTCTTCAAAGCATAGTTTTAAAGGACATGACAATACATCAACATAAGAGAAATTATGCAGTGTTTACAAAACTTGAATAATTCAAAGAAAACAAATCTCTTGTTCACTCTGAAACAAAACGGCAATAATTACCTTTGACGTACTTCTGGTAGTGTTTTGCCATCCAGCTGGTCACATTGCGAGAGGAGAGTGTTGATTACAGCAGTGTTTTTTATACTTTTCCTCATTAAATAAGATTTGATTCAGGTGATCAC
>JBBIGA010000146.1:8711117-8723753 GCA_037576975.1 Alestes dentex
TAAAGCAGAATGAGGTGCTTGTGTAGGAATTTAACAGACACTGGCATGGAATGGTTGTCACACTCATAGAGATGCTGGATTAAAAATAAATTGCAGTGCTCTCTGATTTTTTCCAGACCTGTATATGCTTGTTAAGCATCTCGTTACAAAATCATGGGCATTAATACAAAGTTGGTGCCCCACTTTGCTCCTATAACAGCCTCCATTCTTTTAATGAAGGCTTTTCATTACATTTTGGAACATGGCTGTGGGGATTCACTTCTATTCAGCCACAAGAGTGACTTACAGTTTTCATTAATTCATCTGGCTATTTTGCTCCACAAACAATTTGTTAATGGATCTCGCTTTGTGCATGGGTCACTGTCATGGTGAAAAAAGTGCCCTCCTCAAATTAATTAATCACGATTTGGGAGGCGATATTCTCTAGAATGTCTTTGTATGCTGGAGTGTTTGTTTTACTGGAACTAAAGGACCCAGCCCAAACCAGGAAATCACAGACGATTATGACTTTTATTCCTCCATTACCAAGCTGTAAAGTTGTTAATATACATTCAGACAAGTACTGTTTTCTTGCCATCTGCCAAAGACAGAATCTCCCATCAGACTGCTAGGTGGTAAAGAGTTATTAATGACTCCACAAAACATGTTTCACTGTTCCAGAGTCCAATGGTGGCATCTTTTCAACCTCTCCAGCTGCTTGGCACTGTGTATTGTAACCATAAGCTTGTGTGCAGCTGCTGGGCTAAGGAATCCTAATCTATGAATCTCCTGACCAATCCATGAATGATCCTGTTGTTGCTCCTAGGTTGCAGTAATAGCACATAACCAGTACAAACTGATATTTCAGAAAGATGGCACTCTATGACTGACATAACTCAGTGAGATCCATGTGTTAACGTAGATTGCATGACCACATTCATTTTATGAACGTTACTAGTAGTCGTAGCCAAAATAGCCAAACCTGCTTAATAGAAAGGGTGTTCAAAAATCATGTAATGTAATGTTTATATAATAATTCTACAAACGTGATTTATTTTCTGCTTCTTGTCAAGGGTCAGTCTGGAGATCCGGGGAGCCCTGGTCCGCCAGGGCATCCTGGACTGCCTGGCGTAAAAGGGCTCACGGTATGAATGTATACACAAGGTCATCTATGGACAGACTGAGCTAGAACATTAGAAAACACGTTTTGTTGTGTTCAGAAATAAGTTAAGAGGTTAACTTATGTAAGTGCGAAATGTTGTCCAATTACATTTACCCCCCTTATATTACTGAGCAAGGAAAACACTACCATTGCATTTTTAGACAAACCTGGAGACCAGCGCATGCTGTATGGTGGCAGACTTTCCAAGCATAGCTCTATTAACTTCATAATAATGCTAGGGAGAGCAATAATGAAAATGCTGCAGGCAACTACTATTAAGGCTTAATGTTCTATATGAGCTAGCATACACTAGATGTCCAAAAGTTCGTAGACACCAAGAGTCACAACCCCATACTGTCATGGCCAGTGATTCTGTCCCAATCACTTTTTCTCACATTGCACAAGCTCTGAATTGATCACATGGCTTGCAATCACAGATCACTGGAGACAAAACTCACATTTCATCTCCACTGTATGCTGCTTAAGTATTTTAACAACCACAGTGATCCTAGAGCTACCACAGAAGTCATTCAGACTACTCAGAAAATGTCTTACAAAATATGTTACTGTTTACAACTTAAATACATTAATACATGTACAATGTTACTAGTTTACTTTTCTCTTTTTTGTCAGGGAGAAAAAGGAGAACCGGGTGAAAGAGGAAGCGAGGTATGTGAACATCTATAGGTGCCACTTTAAAATGTGTTCTCATGTGAACTAACAATTTTCTTTCAATGTAAACTTGCCTGTAAGCTTACTATACCTTAAATCAATTGAGTAAAAATATGGCCACCAATTTTTTTTCATCCTCTGCGTATACAAACATACCCATGACCAAGTTTGAAGGATGATGCAAACAACAGCACTATCAGGAATTCAGTTCAGCACAGACATGCACTGAAAATTAGATTTTAGACCATTTGATCATTACATTTCAATAAAATATATATCCATGCATCATTTTGCAGATCATATATAGCATTTGATTATCAATCAAATGGAGTCTATCCAGATACTTGGTTCATGTTTCTTAACAGTGCTGTTATGTCTGAACATGGTTTGCCTGCTACTGAGTTTGGAATATCCCTTTAAAAAATGAATCTTTTTCTTCTTTTCAACAGGGCTTGAGAGGTGACAAAGGAGATCCTGGAAAACCTGGTAATCTTGTAAGTCCATTTAAATTACTAGAAAACATTGTAGCAGACATCTTAGAATTATGAGGTTCTGAGCATTCAGTATACAGTTTTGAGAAATTTTGGAACAATGAAAATACTTTGAAAATAGCACAGCTCTCAAGTAGAGCAATTCGTTTTAATATCTTAGTCACTGCCTTGAGAGTACTTTGGGCCTCTTTGGGAAAAAAAGCCTTTTGTGGAGGCCTTTTCCAAAACACAGATAGAATCTTGTAATTCTGAGAGCCCTTATTGGGTTTAGTACAGTAGATTCTATTTAGTACAAAGACATATAACAGACCCTGCCGTAATTGTCCAAATGCAGGCTGTGCCTCAGTCTGGACAAATCCACACACAACACTAAATAGTTTGTTCAAAATACTTTTTCAACTAGAGAGAGAGCATGAGAGTAAGGGGGGGGGCACAGTTGTGCAAGGACAGGGCTAGAACTGCACTTTATCTGCTTCAGCAAGTGGAACATGTTTAGAGTGAAAATCCGGTTGCCCGTACCAAACACAAGTTCAGTAGGAAAGATGACGCCTGTCTTGGTATAAAAATACATTTTCATTCATTTTCTATTGGTGTTTTTGTAACCGTCACATGTCTGATTACACACTTCTCTTCATGAACAGGGTTTGCCTGGGCAGCCTGGGCAGAAAGGAGAGGTGGGTCCATATTTTTATGTCAGTGCATTGCCTTTGGTAGTGGATTCAAATAAACATCCTGTCATTAACATACACATCTAAGACGTGTTCAACAGTAGCCACAAACAAGCTGTGCCCTTTGAGTCGTGTATTGTGGGTGCAGCAAGAAAGATTATACTGTACAAACTCATAATTTCCAAAAAGAGGATCCTGTCAAGAATGACCATGGTACCGGACATCATGTCATATGATGCCAAAAAATAAGAAAAAGTCTGAACTACCACATAAATGCTGAAATAAACTTTGAGCAACATGCCCTAAAGAGAGATACACAGATGAGTACACAAATAACACAAATGACCAGCAAGACTGTGTCTCAAATGGTGCCCTCATCCCTAAATAGTGCACTATGTAGGAATTAATATACAGACTACTGCACCCAAATAGTGTATAGCATGACTAACAAAGAACCCCACGTTGATTCAGCCATGTGTGCAGAATTTCATAATGGATGCTTTGTATGCTACATGGGTGTAAGAACACAAATAACTTATAGAGTGCACTATAAGGGAAGCAGGGAGACATTCTTAATTCAAAGTGCCTCCAGACAAATGTATTATTAATAGCTTAATTGCTGGATTGAGGGAAAAAGACAGGATCAGACTGGTGTCAGTATCGGCAAGGTTACATCCCTAGTACTGACAGTTTTATATGTGTACACCTAACACATGATTAATATGCACTTTTGAAACTGCTGACAAAGCCCTATGAACAAGGCATAAGTAAAAAATAGATGCAAGAATTCACAGCCTGCTGAGAAGCTATTTGTCAAAGCAGTTTCATGAAGTTGTAAAATACGGTTTCATGAAATTGCAAAACAAAGGCAAATACAGCATGATTAAACACAGAGAGATAAAAAAAATCTAGGAGACATTTCTGGTGTATATTTATGTCAAACTAATCATTTGTAAACATTTTGCCAAGTCCTGGCTCCCTTAGTTACTGCTGCTATTTCTCCAGTCTTCAGGTTAGTGCAGACCGTAGAATTATTTATAATTGAATCACCCTTGTGCACACACAGAAGCACAAATGATTACATTGTTCCAACAGTTATTAACAGTCATTTTTGCATCTGCTGAGAATTATATGAGAATGGTGTGTGTGTGAGTGTATTAATTTTTAGCATTGCACAGAATCTTTTTCATTACAAATGAGAACACCATGCAGTCCTATTAAATCTTAGTAATTTGTTGCAATAACTCTCAACAGCTACCTTAAGAGAAATTAATTAAGTTAGCTTGTTAACTGATTATGCACCATTCTGTAAAATTATCGTATTAAAATTAGTTTCACTAAATATAGTTACCAAGGTATAATGTAGCTTACCCTATGGTAAAATAGCTATGTCTGTTAGTTATGACATTGATTTGTGAATGTCTGTGAAGTCTTCCACATAAGCAAATTTAAAGCTATTTAGGCAGCTTCATGTGAACTTTGTTACCACTAGTTGTATGAATTTTTGCTGATGCTGTGCTTGTGTGCATGTCAGAAAGGGACAACAGGAGACCCTGGCCAGAGGGGACAGATAGGCCACCAGGGACAGCCAGGACAGCCTGGGCAACCAGGACTCCCGGGGCCTAGAGGACAGAGTGGGGATAGCGGCCCTCCTGGACAACCTGGACCTGAAGGACGACCAGTATGTATTGTATCTACTTATGAATGCTTCAAATCAAACACTGTTTCCTTAAGTAAAATATTTTCCTTGCTTTTCTGAAAAGTTTGAAAGAATGTTTTGGAGTTTCATACAGCCCTTTTAGAAGTTATCGGGGTAGGTGTTGTTGTTTACAATTCTGTATATCATTGTATAGACTATAGGCAGTGTTGTGCCAGTTCACCCTGAAAAATAACTAGTTCAAAATACAGTTCATTCAAATAAAAATGAACTAGTTCACGTTCATAGTTCATTTTTACAAATTTTGAACAAAGTTCACAGCTCAAAAATGAACTACTTCATGTTCCATTTTTTTTTTTTACATTTTCAATACAACGTCCTTCTATCTGAACCTCCTTCAATCTTCTCCTTCTATCTGTCTGAACAATCACAGACATAAGTTACATTAAAAACCAATTTTGAGGTTGAGAATAGATCTTACCATTTAAGCAATGCATCATGTTATGGTGAAAGTGGAAAAAATGAGGTGCAGGTATACTGTATATGGAATTTTTATTCAGAAAACTTTAACACAATGTTGGATGCCCTACCACATCCATCGTACATCCCCAGTATCCTGGAAGTTTGCTGCTCTTAAGGCCCGGGACAGGTTGGCAGCCTTATCCCCTGATCTGAAGGCAGTGTCTTAGGTTCTCAGCAGCGCACGCACCTCTGCACTCATCCGTGGCTTTTGGCTGGGGTGTAGTTATGGTCTTGGAGGCAGTAACGTCATGGATGCACTTGCTGATGTAGGCAGTCACCATTGCTGTGGATTCTTCCGGGCTGGCAGGTTGCAGCCCTTGAAGAGTCTTTAAGAGCAGAGATTGTGCGTGGGGGTCAGATTTTCATCCGCTTCAGAATGGGCTGGCATGTCTGATGAGTGGTCTGTACGCTGGGATCAGCATGATGGACATGTGATCAGAGTAGCCGAGGTGGGGGCAGGACAATGTGTGTGTAAACACTATAGTGATTAAACCATAGTTTTTAGGAATGATATGAAAGTTTAGCAAAGCACCCAGGTAAAATTACAGTAATGCATGACTTATTATTTTCTTAAAATGATGATAATTTTAAGATATACCAAGATTCAATAAGTAATTTATTATTAATAATAAACACATTGACCAGTTATTCTGCCCAGAAATGTAGTTGTAAAAAAAACCATGGACCAAATAAGAACAAAAACTGCACTATGCATTCATCAGTCACATGTGCATCAGTCAATAGAGTGTAGTAGAGGAGTGTTTAATGTAGAGATTATTGATTTTTGTTATTAATCTTCTGTAAATTGGTGAGGACAGTACAAAACTGAGGCCCAAAAGCACAATATTCCTACTCCCTGTTATACCTTGCACTATGTATGTGCATAACTTCTGGCAAAACAGAAGATCCATTCGTAATGCAGTGCAGATGTACTAATTCCTACACTCACTAACAGCAAAAATGTGGGAGCACACTGAAACTGTGTTAAAGTGAAATGATTCTGTCTTACCTCATCCTTCTGCAATAGAAAGATTGGAGGACAATATGAAATAGTGTCCAAAAGTCACATATGGGAGTATTTTTACTTTGTGACAAAGCAGTTCTGGAAAGCAGACTACTGTCCTACAAGAAACAATGGATTATTTAATGGATACTAATGGATGGATTTTTGTTAGGACAGTAGATAAATTATTCAATTTAGAATTAAGAGCCCATCCCATCATGCTTAAGTGTGACAGTAAAGACTGTTCACTCAGCAGGATGCTCATGCACTGATGGATGCAGGAGATCATTTTTATCATATGACCCCCTGATATGTCTATTTTGGTTAACCTAATTAGTATTAGAAGTAAATACTGAGTTATCCGTTACTAAATTTGTTTATGTTTACCACATAGAAATTAATTTGTCAGTGAACTTCTTTTCTTTGTCCTATTGCCTGTTAATTAAGGTTCAAGTGAATTACCAAATTGCTTATTTTAGTTTTTATTGCATTTTTGAAAGTGGGGTTTATATTTGGACAACTTCACCAGCAGTAAATGTTAATTAACAAATTCATTATTAAACATTTGACAAAATGATAATGAAAAAACACTTTTGGACCAATATCTAACTGATGTATTGTGTAGAAAGCCTGGAGGGGAATTCCAGCCAGACTGTATTAAAGATGCTGTAAAGCAGGTGGAAATGTCAACATCTGAGCTGTTTTTCTTACAATGATAATGTATGAAAAATGGTGTTCATTAATGGTATCATAAAAAGTCAAACCTGCAGAAGGACTGCTTTGCCAGCTGTCTGCTTTTTAAAATCCAGTACCTCTTCCTCACTTATGATAGTGGTAGACTATAAACGCTGAGGTCATGTACTCTGTGGGTGGCACCCTTGGGTGTTGCTTTCGGAAACTGAAGTCAGACTGTTGTAGCCTTCCTCTTACATCTCAACTAAGAATGGTGTGTTATCTTTATTTTTGAATTTCCTTTGTCCTGATTTAAGTTGAACAATGTCTTGGCCAGAATTATGCTTATGTGTCACCTTTTCCCAATATATGTCTGATGAAGCTCCTCTGCAGTGAACTCTCTATCATCCTTTGACTTGAGTGGGTATTAGCTATAAACAACTTTACCTATGCAGTTATTCAAAGCACTGTTTTTAGCCTGCTGTACTTGTTTGGGTTCAACAGTGGCTCAGCTCGATCTGTGCTAACGAACTGCAACCTGAAACAGTCCTCACTGATCCCTGTGCTTCATCAGCTGACCACAGTAGAGTAGGTCCACTAACCCACAGCTCAGTATGAGGCTCTCCACATCTTGGTATCTGGTGGGTAAATCAGCAGGATTCCATTACCGAGATATGCTGCATCAAGCAAAGAGCAATCATGGAATCTGTCCACATTTGGAGCTGATTTCTTTCCATGTTCGGTGGCTTAAGGAAATTATTCCCATCAGCTCCCAGTGTGGTACAGCCATTTTCCTTAGTGATGCCATTCTTGACTTGGATGTACTAATCTTGTCACAGTCTCTCCATCTTTGTTCAATCTGTGCAGATCAACAACAGCACTAAATGCCTTTTTACTAAAATCACAGAATATATGCGTTTTATTTGAGAGTTTATCTCTATGTCAATTCCGTACCAACTCGTGAAAGCCAGCAAGTAGATCTCTGGCAGCTTCAAACACCACTGGGTCCATTTTTTTGTCAAGTCTGGGGTAACTTATCATTCCTACCAATTCCCTGCTCTCACAGTTCTTAAACAGGCTCATGGTGTATGGAGTACTGAGACCAATGGGGATGTAAGAGGATGTTTGCAGTACACTTATATTTGTGTTATCCTCTAGTGACGAAACCATGCGTGGCTCTTCTTCACCATATTTTGTTAGAGGACTGTGCAGGCACAGGAACCCTCTCTGCTAGAGCTATTCATAACACATCAGGATTCAGGTTTGGCTTAGTTACCCAGATAGTCACTGAGAGATGGTCTGTCAGTGGATGATGCCTCAAACACCACTTGTTGTTATCTAGTGGATAAAACACTTGCCTGTGAACCGAATGACCACAAAGTTGCAGGTTTAAACCCCACTTAAACAAGACACTTAACCCACCGTTGCTCCAGAGGGACTGTCCCTGTAACTAATGATTGTAAATCCCTCTGGATAAGAGTGTCAGCCACTTTACCTTATCTTGTCATTGGACAGCATGATGCAACAGATAATCCTTCACAGCCTCTGCATGCTCTTTTGGTGGGTTGTTTGCTGGGACACCCTTGAACAATGCCTTGCTGCAAGTAATCATGTATGACTTCACTGTAGCTTGCGCATAGTGTTGCATCAATTGGCTTCACTTGAATCTGATCTTTTGAAAGTGTCACCTCACAACAAGAAGGTCTTGGGTTCGATTCCCATCCAGGGTGGCCAAATGTAATTTTAGTGAGGAGTCTGCATATTCTCCCGTGTGCTTTTCACCCTGTGACTGCTGGGAAAGCTTTAAAACCCCATTCAACTCTGGTTAGGATTAGTGGCTCAGATAATGGATACATTTTGATCCCAAACAGACTGGTGGTATCTGAGTATACACAAAGGGCATGAAACACATATAACATTTCAGAATTTTAAATAGTGTTTTAAGTTTTGTAATTTTGACATGTGTGCACTGGTCACAATATCCTTTCTTCCAAATCAATCCTGAAGTAAATGTATTGCTTCAACAGAAAAAAGACTGGTAGTAGTCTTCTTTCTCTTTCGGCTTTACCCTTCAGGGGTCGCCACAGCGAATCATCTGTCTCCAAGAAAAAAGACTGGTAGTAGCCTAGTGTGTAAAACCTTTGCCTGTGAACCTGACGACCACAAAGTTGCAGATTTAAACCCCACTTTCTACCATTGTGTCCTAGAGAAAGAAACTTAACCCTCAGTTGCTCCAGGTGGACTGTCCCTGTAACTAATGATTGTAAGCTGCTCTGGATAAGGGCGTCTGCTAGATGCCACTATAGTTATATCAATCATAGTAAGTCCTGCTAGAGCCCCTGCTGCTGAGTCAAATACAACTTCAGGTGCTCTATCTGTAACAAGCTAATAGTATGCTCATTTAGCAATTCTAAATTTAATATACAGGCCTACCATAGATATCGTGGTATGATGCCAGTTCTTTTTTTTTTCTTGTTTTTCAGCTATTTTTTTCTGTATATATGATACTAACATTGCAGGGAATTGTTTTCTAGTTGCAGTAGTTTTGACATGATTGATCTTTTAATTTTGCAGGGAACAGAACTATCTGAGCAGTATATTCAGCAGATATGCAGGGAGGTCCTTCGATGTGAGTATTCATAATAATACAAGACAAAAGCATACTCGCTCATGTTTTTTTCTGTCTTTGAAAACTGTATAATCATCCATAAATTATTAAAATAATCAGCTTTGGGCATTATGGACCATATAAGAAAGTACAAACCTCAATCAAAAACACATACCACAAATGTTTGAGGGAAATGGTTTGAGGTTTCATTGCCAAAAAAGAGGGGAAAATAAGTTTTAGAACTTTTTTTAGGGGAGAAGATTTTCCACCTAACTTATTTAACTTCAGTTTTTCAATGAAAAGGGAGACTTATAGGGGGCATTGCTTTTAGTTACTATTACCTGGGTGTGGTTTATAGATTGACGCTACTAACTGACATTTTTCTCATGGGTGTATGATAAAATATTATGTGCATAAATAAGCCTCTAACTGATTGGGTATTTAACCATTTACTTAATCTTTGCATATATGTAATGATGGGTGAAGGCAACCTGCCAACCGGGAGACTAGAGGGCACTGAGAACAGTGGCGTAGATAAAAGATCCACTGCATGAGGGGCTCCAATTCACGGCTTGAAATGGGGTGGGGAAAAGCAATGGCTTGAACTAGCACAGCTGGAGTAGTAGGACGAATGTGTTACTACTGAACCCCTGAGCCTAATTATGTGTTGAATGCCTTTTACGAAGGTTAGCCCAAAAAGAGGCAGAAAGAGGAAAAGAAAAAGTGAAACAGCCCAGAAAGAATAGACGATCAGGCCTGAACAGAATGAACAGAAATGTTCCCTCAGAGAAAGGAAAAAGGAAGAATAGGCATGTGTGCACCTAACTGAAAATGTGCTGTATGCATTTTTGGAGATGTGCCTAAAAGGGGTGTCCAAAGGGAGCCCTAAGGATGGGTGACGGAACACCCAAATTCTTAAGAGGAGAGTCAGGAAGTCCTGAACGGAAGAACAACTGGATTCAAAGACAAGGATGAGCAGTGATACACCCAAAATCTCAGAGGAGAGGAAGAACTAGAAAGCTCTCAATATAAAGGTTGGATGGCGAAACACCCAGTCTCCTAGTTATATAGGGCAGATGAGGATGAGTACGAGGGGGAAGTGCCCTAGGCCTCTGCCAGTAGGGGCGGAGGTACTAGCCCTGGGGCTCCCTCTGGGGGTGAGTGAGGGAGTAGCTGTAGGACCAGCCCTTTCATAGCATATTTGTAAATACTTAGCTACCTTTTTAAAAATCATTTTAGTCTTGCAATTATTCACAAGTGGGCATATCCCAGAGAGTATCAGGAATTGTTTCTGGTGGAATTCTGCCCTTTGAAAGTGGCATATTATGATCTGAAGGACGGGTCGACAGCTCAGACAGTTCAAGTCCTTGTCAAGCAATGTAGGTGTTGGAACAGGCAACAAAGCACGGACGTTTTGTAAAATGAGATGAAGTAGATGCTCCACGGATTCATGGAGTGCCAAACCGGGTGGATGAAGTGAGAAGATGTCAGATAAGATCATTGACAGAGGAGCCTAAAATACCAGTTCTGATTATCCCAAACATCTCTTGACTCCCTTGAAGATGGCAGCCTTCAAGCAGATCCCTAAGGCCTGTCACTGGCACAAAGATGACAAGGCAATTCATTTTGTTACTTACAAGAAAAGCATGAAGTGCACGTAACTTTGAACAGTGAGTATATCAGTAATATAAGAGATTCAGGGCTGCCATTCTAGCTAAGCATAACACAGTGCACTTACCACCAGAGGCTCCATGCAGTAGAGATCTATCCTGAGGAGACACCACACCTACATCAGTCTGAAGGAATTATTTTCCTTATGGGTCAGAACCAAGCATCAAATCAGCAAAGGAGATATGTAAAGTGTTAATCCTGTCGCAGTTTCTCTATATAGCAAACTAGTGTGGAGGTGTGAATCTAAAACACTGAAACCCAAGGACAGCAGATCCTTTACCTCTGCCGTTTAGAATTAAAGCCCTAGCTACATAAGCCATTATCAGCACTCCAACCACAGATCTTTAGGGAATAATACAGGTCTTAAAAGACTGTTACCCCCACACCTGCATGAGGAGCTCAACATTATGAGGGATGTTGTGGTGACTGAGACCTCAGACAATGAATACTTCAGCCCAACAGTGTTGGTACCTAAATAGGAATGGACAGTGTAATTTTACATTGACTGGAGACTGAAGGACAGTCTGTTCAAGTACATTACTACCATTAATATGAATGTACTGATAAGCAAAGTAAAGGCATTTTAAAACACTGAGAAATTACAGTGTATGATATAATCATTTGGCCTGGGAGCACATTTCAGAGACAAACAGAAAAGGTTCTGAAAGGAATGGGAGAGTATGCAACAAATCTTTTTGTTTCATAGGATCCAAGCTGCCAGATTAACCATGAATCATCAGAAATGTTCTATTCCTCAGAATCAGATTGTGCTTGGCGGTAGACTGATACAAGTCTGATCCCAAGTGAGAAAAGTGGAGGCAATACAGGGCCTGATTTTACCTATACTGCAGTTTTCTGCCAGTTCTCCAAGCGATGACCCTCACTGACCTCACAAGGATGTCTGCACCAGGAGCTGTGAAGTAGACAGAGGAGTACGGAAATGTGTTTGATGACCTGAAAGAAACTCTGTGTGAAGACATACAGTCATGGCCAAAATTGTTGGCACCCCTGACATTTTTCCAGAAAATCAAGTATTTCTCACAGAAAAGTATTGCATTAACACATGTTTTGCTTCTCTTTGCATGTATTGGAACAAAACAAAAACAGGAGGAAAAAAAACAAATGTCATACAAAACTCCAAAAATGGGCGGGACAAAATTAGTGGCACCCTTTCAAAATTGTGGATGAATAACATTGTTTCAAGCATGTGATGCTCCTTTAAACGCACCTGGGGCAAGTAACAGGTGTAGGCAATATTAAAATCACACCTGAAAGCAGATAAAAAGGAAAGAAGTTCACTTAGTCTTTGCATTGTGTGTCTGTATGTGCCACACTAAGTATGGACAACAGAAAGAGGAAAAGAGAACTTTGTGAGGACCTGAGAACCAAAATTGTGGACAAATATCAACGATCTCAAGGTTACAAGTCCATCTTCAGAGATCAAGATTTGCCTATGTCCACAGTGCGCAACATTATCAAGAAGTTTGCAACCCATGGCACTGTAGCTAATCTCCCTGGGCGTGGACGGAAG
>JBBIGA010000146.1:8758874-8772351 GCA_037576975.1 Alestes dentex
GTGACCTCAGGCTGAAGCGCACTTGGGTTCTGCAGCAGGACAATGATCCAAAACACACCAGCAAGTCCACCTCTGAATGGCTTTAAAAAAAATGAAGGTTTTGGAGTGGCCTGGTCCAAGTCTGGACTTGAATCAAATTGAGATGCTGTGGCATGACCTTAAAAAGGCGGTTCATGCTCGGAATCCCTGCAATATGGGTGAATTAAAACAATTCTGCAAAGAAGAGTGGGCCAAAATTCCTCCACAGCGATGTGAAAGACTCATTCCCAGTTATCACAACCGCTTAATTGCAGGAGTTGCTACTAAGGGTGGCACAACCAATAATTAGGTTTAGGGAGCGATTACTTTTTCACACAGGGCCAGTTTTTTTTCCTTAATAAATAAAATCATCACTTAAAAACAGCATTTTGTGTTTATTTGAGTTATCTTTGTCTAATATTTAAATTTGTTTGATAATCTGAAATAATTAAGAGTGACAAACATGCAAAAAAATAAGAAATCAGAAAGGGGGAAAATTCTTTTTCACAGCACTGTATAGTATGATTCATCCATCACGGAAGGTGTAAATACCCATTTTATCTTGCTTTCAAACATAAATGGTGCATGGACCTTAAAAACTGTATTAATCCACACAATGAGAAGAAGTGATCATATTACATTGATGATTTGTAGGTCAAAATGGTCTGTAATCATAAACTGCAGGTACAGATTCTGAAGGCTATTGAAAAAAAAATCTTTAATGCAAAAGATGTCTGAATTCTTTAAAAAAAAATCCTGGATGATTCTTGATTTTCACATTTGGTTCTAGGAAAAAGATATAATTGGTATGGGATCTATACTTTATGTGGATCTATTTTATGCATATGGTTCTAATCCGCTGGCAGGCTCTTTAGGAACTAAAAGCTTATTTTTCATTGGAGTTGCTCCCAAACTTTTTACCATTCTGCACCCCCCCTCACTTCTTACAAAAGGTATCTGATAATAAAATCAATCCACTTTACTAAATCAAGCATTTTTTTTTTTTATGATGTGATTCCACAGCACACAATAATAACCAAATAATTTCTGCAGGAATAATGAACATAAATGGTTTTAGTAGTTTTAAGAGTATAATTCTGGTGACTTTCTGTTCTTTCCTTTTTTCTCTTCACAATAAGCGATACCTCCCTGGGGTCATTTTTGTTCTTTTTTCATGTGGTTGGGTTTAAGACATGGAGAAAATATAGGATGGCATGCGAAATTAATGAAGGGGGCTGAAAGAATGTCTGTAAAGTTGGGGTAACAAGATTAAATTGGAACTGTTTACCACTGTGGTTGTGTCTTTTGTAGATATTGTTTATTTATAGCTAATCAATGTCATAACACTACAGTTACTGCTATGGTTTCTAGACCAACCGTCTAATTAAACTGACCCTTTCTGAACATTCTAAGGTTCCAATTGCTTAATACCACCATTGATTTCACACATGAGTAATGAGGCCAATTTGCGTAAATTTTAAAATCGAATTGCTATTGACATAACAAGTAAAAGTCAATATTCTAAAGTTTGACCTGCAATAGGTGTAGACAGTCAGAGGCTATATTTAAACTTATGGGCAGGCAGCTTTTTATCGTTTACAGCTTAAATAACTGACACATAATACTTCTTCTGAATCGATAATTTGGCATTTTAGTGTAGAGTTAATTCACTTAGAATAGGACGTAGCATGGCGTTCTTCAGAGGGGGGCTCCTGGTGGATGTTGAGATTGAGGAGAATGAAGTTCTTATGGCGCAATCAGACCTTGAATCTATTCTTCCAGTTTCAGAGGGGGAGAATTGGAATCGTATGGTAGGATGAAAATTGTTTTACTCTGGCTTAAGTTTTCTGTAGTTTCGGTCTATTTTCAGGATTTATCTGACGGCTTGAAATTGCTTTGATGCTCAGCTAAAACCTGCTCCCCATAAAGAGTATTTTCCCCCCACATCTGTTTCATCCTAAAGATGAAGCATTGTCACACTCTTTCACTGACATAATAGCCTGAATCAGACCAGTACTGCAGATGAACTATCTAAGGGAGGTCTCATCAAAGCTCCACTACACTGTATATATGTTTACATACACACACACTCCTTATTTGTTTAAAATCAAACGTTCTTGCACTTGTGTTCATACAGCAGTACATTTAAATTAAAAGCGTGCAATACACTACTTTTGAATAAATCATTTCATTTTTCGTATAACAATGCCCAGCACTGTTACTAATGGCATTTCAGTGTCATTAGTGGTAACAGTTTGCTGTTCTTGTTATCCAGAGTTTACTCTTTCCCTCAAAGGCGGAGCAACTGCCTTTGGTGAGCAACAGCAATGACTGAAATTGTGATTCTGCTATTAAACTACAGGCAAATTAACTACAGGCAAGTTAAAGCAAATGTTTATTATTTGTGAGGGCTGCATAATGCAGAGCTGTGATGCTGCAAACTCGGTAGGATTTGTTTGAGTGTCATTCTGCAAAACACTGGCAAAGGACCCTGCGCATATCTGAACCAACATCTGAGAGCAGAGCAAAAACATCTAGATGAATTAAACTGGCATTTATTTAACACTTGATCCTAACGTTCCTGAAAACTATAATCTCAATCGTTGGTGAGGAAATGCTTGTGATCATGTCTGGAACGTCCAAAGGGCTTCAAACCCCTTCAAAGTGCCCCCCCCCCCACTCACCTGTGCTGTGTAACATTACCTAGGTTGGCCTGAAGGCGAAGCTCACCTCTTTGAAGTAAACCTCAACAGCTGGTGTTTGTCAAGATGAATGTCCGTGTTTTGTCCTTTTAGCTGCCGAGCATTTAAGGAAAGGAAATGCTAAATGGCCGGGTAGGGACTCAAACGAATGCAGTGTGCTCCAGCTGGGGACAATTCTGAATCATATTCCTCACCACAAAACGCTCCTGCATAGCGTTGCACTTGATCACAGAGCAGAAATGACACTTTAAAAATACAGCAGCAAAGCCTGAGGAGGAACAAAACTGAATTAAGCAACAGTGGGTACACAGCCTAGAACATTGTTACTTATGATAATGAAAGACTGGAATGAACCCCTCAAACTGCTCCAGTTCCTCACACTCATAACCACAGAACTGACACGGTACTTTTGTAGTACTTACTGAATCATTTATGGTAGTTTGGTATGGTGTGGTAGGTTTTTGGTTTTTTACATTCTGTTGTATTGCGCTTTTGTACAATATTCGTTATTTATAAGCACATTTTTCTTATTTAAAACGTATAACAGAAAACGCAATGTTTTTTGGAGGTCCGGAATGGATTAATGGCATTTCAGTTCATTTCAACAGGGAAAATTGATTCGACATACGAGTAATTTGAGTTACGAGCTCCGTCATGGAACAAATTAAACTCGTAAGTCAAGGCACCGCTGTACTTGTATAGGCCAGTTGTAGCATACTTTTGTATGCTTTCATTTACTTTCTTGAGTAGAAATGTATCTGAAGGACGAGGTAGTAGCTTATACTGCCTGCCTCAATAGCAGGCAAGTCTTTCAGTTGCGTTGGAAAATTGCTCCTCTTCATCACATAACATGAGGATCGCATTCACCATCATTTGTGATTTTCTAGCGCAATATGGGCTTTCCTCCATCTCATCCTTTCAGCTTTTACTTCCTGCCCTCCATCTGGATTTTGCGAGGCATCAGAATCATGTGACTGCAAATAAGCTATTAAACAGATGCATTTACTGTAAGGAATAATTAACAGGTTATTTTTAGAACACACTTTATTGGTAGCCTATATCTCCTCAGGCTGTTTCTTTTCTGGATCAGAGCCTCAGCTTGGCCACTCCTTGCCTTCAGGTAAAGAATTCCTGCCAGCACCTTCTTCTCCTAAACTTCTCTTACTTTCATTTGTTCTCCTCCCATAGCTTGCAGTTTTCGCTCACAGAACCGGGTGGCTCATGTAAACGTATCCAAGATGTATCATTGCCTTGCCTTGAGTTATTTATATTACGTGAAATGTTTATATTGTTACTGTTATATGTAACATTTTATCACCCCTGATAAATTACAGTTTGCTGTTTTACTAAGTGCAAATAAGTAAAGCTCTCTGCACTGAGCAAACCATATTTTGCTCAACACATAGAACAATCTCTGTTTATTTGCTGAGGTCAACGTATTAGAAAAGATTAAACCTGACTTACCGTAGCTTTATGTTTCTTCTTTCCTGTTCCTGTAATCCAGAACAGGAAAGAACAATGACAATTTTTCAATTCAGGAATTGAGCTACATTCCTGAGCCCTCCCTCGCCTGCAACCGAGAGGCCAGTTCTCACAGAGTACACACCAATGTCTTACCAAGGAGAAGCTCAACACAAGGGCTTCCTTAAACCCCTCTATTGTTAACACCTGGACTCAGAAGAATGGTCCTTTCACAAGTAAATTGTGGCCTGGCCTTACAGAGAGATTTTATAACAGAGTGCAGTTGACATTGGCAGCTCTGGCACAGCCCAGCTATGGAAAGCCTGTGGGCCTCCTCAAATCACAGGAGATCAATCAAGGGGGCGTGTTTCCCCCAAGCTGTAGATTTCCGCTGAGAAGGGAGGTGAGGGGCCATAAAATAAGCTGCTTGTGGTTTTGGTATTTTTCTTTTTTGTTTTGATACTGAAGAATCACAAAAGATCCCTTAGCTTCTCTCCGACGGTACACAGAGATCCTTGTAACACTGTCAACCTCATACTGAGAAAAGTGCGAAGACTAATGCCTTTAAGAAGCTGCCACTTCTCTCCCCTCCCCTCCCCTCCCCCACTTTCTCTCCTTCTCCATCCCCCGAACTGCCACGGATGCAGTGATGCTGCTGCCATAGCAACCACTTTTATTTCTGCTCGACATGGAGCTTTTATTTGATTTCCCTGGGCAGCTGCGTGTTGCTGCATGCCTCTCTTTGCTCTTCTCTCACTGAGCTGCTGGAGCCGCCGCCTTGAGAAGCTGGATCACCACAGGTGGCAGGGCATCCTGGGAGGGAGGTGTGCTAGTTAGCATAGCAAGCTAGCACAATGGGTAACGCACCCACAGCAGTGAAACACTGCCTGAGCTATGGGGCTCTGGCAGGGGATTCTCCCTGGCTACCATGGCTGTTGCAGGAGAGGAAGGTGGGGGTTTGCTTCTGTACATGTCCACTGCATGATTTACACTGATGGGAGATGGGATGAGAGAGGCAAAACTGCTGTTATTGAAGCCCACCAATACATCTATGTTGCTTCTGGTACCAGATTCACTGTATTAGAGGAAGTTTTGAAATGTAATCCGTAAGATTTCACTGGTTGTTTTATA
This sequence comes from Alestes dentex, assembly GCA_037576975.1. NCBI lineage: Eukaryota > Metazoa > Chordata > Actinopteri > Characiformes > Alestidae > Alestes > Alestes dentex. The sequence goes on from JBBIGA010000146.1 coordinate 8,764,187, forward strand.
CAAGATAAATCATCTGTGTGATTACTCCACTACATGCAGCCTGGACGAAGCAGTTATAAGCAGATATTCACGCAGGTGTTATGTGACAGGCGCTACTCTCATTAACAATAACAACACGTCACATGGCCTTTTGTGTGTGTGTTTGCAGGTTTTTACATTACCATTCATTTTTCATATTGGTACTTTGAAATGTGATTAAAAAAATGTTGCTTGGAAAAGACAACAAATAAATGATGATTTATTTGTTCTCTTATCCAAAGGGCAGTGAATTAACTATAAACTACAATATGGTCAGGAACTTACGTTTGAAGAAACATTATTGGCAAACGTTTTTAGTATTTTCTCTCATAACGATTACTGATAATACCGACATAAAGGCACATAATCTGTTATGAGAACTCGCCTGCCAAGACATGTTAATGGCGTGGTTATGTCAGTGTTAGCACGGTAAACCAGTACCAGTACTCAGGGAAATTCCGGTCACAACTCATTCAACTTAAAACTATAGACATTAAATGAACTGGCATGACACCACTCATGGTATTATGTGGAGTGTGGTTCTTCACATGCTCACATCTCATTCACAAAAAAAATCTATACTGAGCAAGCCAAAAGTGATTCTTCTATGATAATGTTTTATGATAATGCTATATTTTGCAGAGATGCGTTGGGTTCAAATGATGGCTCTTTTGTCATTTTCAGATAGGACCGTGAATTCACGGCTTCTACAGTAACTGTGTTTAAATTGTTTTCCGGGTATTTTCTAAGAACAGGGAAACATGTTGAAATTATTGCTCCTGGTAATCGACCATACCAATGAAGCAGATGGAGATTAGCTTGAAAAACTCTGGAGTATTTCTTTTAAAGACCAGCATTTTTAATGGGAAATGAGGGGGAAGGGTTCTCCTCTGCATCCTCTCTGCAATGTGGAGAACTGGAGCAGCGTACTACTTCCCTTACTAATACCTATTTCTTTCTTCCTTTGACATTAGCTATTAATTTGGGATGACGCCACTAAGAGCTTGCTTATCTTGCACAGTGTCCCCCCTGGCCAGGAACCGAGAGCCCAGATAAGAACAGGGCTGCCATATTGCAACGCCTCTGGAGCAACTTGAGGTTAAGTGCTGGTTCAGGCACTGAGAGCAACTCTCCCAAGAGTGAAACCAACTTTTTATTGCTGCTCAAATGCTCACTGTGCACGGTCTTTTTGCCTTCCCCAATACCAGTCCCAGATCTCTGAAATTAAACTTGAGTTTTACTGTTAACAGGAAGGAAATTGTATATCATAAATGGCCTGGCAGTGAGCTGCGGATCTGGACCTTTAGACTCAGAACGCAAAGTCATACGCATCATTTGCGAGGAAACATAGCACAGAAGATGTCTTAAGCTGCCTGTCAGTTTTTCCGAAGAGCATAGTGGAATGGATGTGTGCTGCGCCCTCATTGTTATTCAATTTGCAGGGGCCTGACATACACAAGTTTCCAGGCTTTGTCAAAATCGTGGAGGTTGGGCCAAGAGATGGACTTCAAAATGAGAAGGTAGGGTTTCCTCCTCCTTCAGAAAAAAAACAGCCCCAAAAAAGAAAAATGACAAATGAATATTGAGTCGAGTTTACTAGTACCGAGAGAAAACAGATTGAATGTAGACAATGAGTCATCGTCCTACAGGAGAAGCCTTTACCACCTGTATCAGACTACAGTACAGCTAATAAATAATGTGTGTGTAAATGCAGCCGCAGCTGATTTATCCATCCTGACTTAGCTCCCAAATATCAGGTCACCACTGAGCTACAGGTTTTAGTGCATCTGAATTCATTAATATGCATTTTAAGAATAAGCACTGTCAAAATCCAAAATTGGTTGTGGCAAATGCAGACAAACGTAATACCAGTTCAGTTCAATTCAGTTTTGTTTATAGCACTTTTGACAACCAATGTTGTCACAAAGCAGCTTTACAGAATCCAGGTCTGAACCACCAGTGAGCAAGCCAAAGGAGACAGAGGTGAGGAAAAACTCCTTAAGCTGGAGGAAGAAACCTCGGGAGGAGCCAAGACTTAAAAGGGGAACCTATCCTCCTCTGGTCAACTCAGAGAGAGAGAAAGAGAGAGAGAGAGAGAGAGAGGGAGAGAGAGAGAGAGAGAGAGAGAGGGAGTGAGTGAGTGTGTCTCTATTGGGGAAACTAACAATAGAAGGCCTTTGTGTACAGTTTAATCACTATCGGACAGATTGGCTAACTGTGGCTAACAGAGCTGATACAGAGCTTGAGAGCTTGAGAGTCTCCAGTGTTAGGAGTCTTGCCCAAGGACTCTTGTTGGTGTGTTGTTTTTGCCCTGACAGGGCATCAAACCTTAGTCTGCTGCATGGAGAACAAAAGTCTTGCCTGCTATGCAACACAAGTTCTTCTAGAAATCTGTATTCCATCCAATTGTAAAACAGTTTCTTTTAGCGCCAGAAAAGAAAACTTTTCAGCTATCTCTCAAATTATGCTGCATTAAACAACCCTTATTTTTTTTATAGAACAAATCTCTCTATAGTTTGCTTGTATTGCTTAATGAAAAAACTCTTGGCAAAAAGGTGTCACATATTTTACAATGTTTGGAGGGTCCTTGTACATTTAAAAACCCTCACATCACTAACAAACAAGCATCTTTTTAGGTTTTTTTAATGGGACAAAAATGGTTCTTCTATGGCAACACAAAAGGAACCCTTTCTATCATATTTCTGTTTTATCCAGGATGAGGTTGACATCATGTGAAAAGAATGCCTTATTATTAGCTGCACAACTAGGACCAGCTGCAGTGGTCACATTTTAGCACATGTTTGTTGTGTCCTTATTTATAAATATGCAATATGGCATAATATGAATTGTTTGGGTGCGTATCAGAGCTGTTTAAGTCTTTTTTGTCTTGCATGCTCAGCTATTGGTTTTCCCAAACAGGAGCATACTTTCCAAGCACCAGCCAAGGCTAGACACGTGCTTCACATTTTCCCTTCACCGATAGTACTGTTGAAGTGAACACAAACCAACCTTGAAATATCTAGGAAACACGACATGGTACAACCATATGGCTCATATGTTATGTATTTAGCTCGAGTCAGTCACATCTTTATCATTGCCATATTCACATATGCTGCTGCTCCAGAGATTGACTTGATGACAGAATTAGAGTTCCTTGAATGATGGCATACTGAGATACCGCAAGCATCGTTTCGGGGAGAAAAACTTCTCCGTAAGTGAGTGCGACAGGTGAGCGTAGTAAATTACTCTCCGTGCAATCAGAAGCCATCTGAGCTTCACTGTGAGGCCTTCTCAAGCACATCTTCATCCCCGGCCAAACCCCAAACCCCCCATTTCATTTAATTGTTTCTTCTCTCCGCCCCTCAGGAAATGGTGCCGACAGAGGTTAAAATCCAGCTAATTGACATGCTCTCCCAGACGGGCCTGTCTGTGATCGAGGCCACTAGCTTTGTGTCCTCAAAGTGGGTTGCCCAGGTAATCACCCTACACTGGGAGCTGACTGAGAGTGTTGACTGATTTACTATGGGACTCATTGTCCTCAACAAAAGATCTGAGGACAACCTGCACTCTGACTATTCCAACTATGCCTGCAAACCTGTGCAGGCTGCTTTGCAAGAAGACCAGATTTCTTGCACAGCAATTTGCCAAAGACATCAACCGCAAATAAATGATACGATGTCACTTCTTATATTCAAAGCCCCTTACAGATTACCAACAGACATTCCAACTGACAACATACTGCTTGGTTAAAACCAATTGTTTATGAGAAGTCTCAAGTTGAGTTTAGGTTTGAGGTTGACGTTAAGGTAAAGTTTTCATTGATTTTGTCCTACTATAGCAATTTACCAAGAGAAAAAAATGAACACATTAGAATAATAATATAATAAAATAAAAATGCAAATGATTATTATTAATAATAATAATTTGCATTAAACAACAATTTCACCTAAACCCATCTGTCTACCTATCTGTCTGTCTGTGTGTCTATCTATCTATCTATCCATCCATCCATCCATCCATCTATCTAATCACATAATTTATTGTAAGGAAGTATTAGCCAACCAGGAACTAGACTGCAACTTGGAGAGGGCTGGAAACAGATTGGAGTAGTGAGCACGCTGTCATAAATAACATCACTACTTGTTGTGTTAATTTTATTTGTATTTTTTGTATCGGTATTCACTGACGTAAATATAGCTTTTTATACGTAATTTTTTGGGTGCCCAGACCTTTTTTTACAGTACCGTATGTACGTTTGTGTCTGTATGTGTGTGTGTGTGTGTGTGTGTGTGTGTGTGTGTGTGTGTATTTAGATGGCAGACCACACTGAAGTGCTGCGAGGCATCAACAAGTTGCCTGATGTCAGATACCCGGTCCTGACGCCTAACCTCCAGGGCTTTCAAGCAGCCGTGAGTAAATGTTTACAGCATTTACATTTATATACAAGTGACATTTGCAGTTTGTTCACAGTGCCAAGTCACCGAAGCTGTATGTTTCTCCTTTAATAAACTACTCTGGGCTTGCTCTCCCTCTGCCTGCACTTCTGGCTTAAATAACAGCTTGCATAAGAGTGCTGGACAAGGCTGCACTTCGCTGATTTTTAACACATATTTATAAATGTTTATCCGGTCCCCCTTAATTGCTTAGCTGGTTAATCGACCAAAGCGTGTACTATCAGCTGCGGTGCTGATGAAGTGTTTCCTCTTAAAGGTCGAAGCAGGCGCGACCGAAGTGGCCGTGTTTGGTTCCGCTTCAGAGACTTTCAGCATGAGGAACATCAACTGCTCGGTCGAGGAGAGCATGCAGAGGTTTGAGCAAGTCACCGCTGCCGCCAAACAGGCAGGCATACCAGTGCGGGGGTGAGTAGGTTTCAAATGACCATGAATCTTTTCTTCATGTAAACCCATGCCCAGTCTTCCTTTCATAACTTTAACTTTTCTTTGAAAAATGTTATTACATTACACACAAGCGCACACACACACACACACACACACACACACACACACTGTATTACTTCTCAGTTGTTTACTTCTGACTTTTTGAAATTAAGCACCTGAGCAGCAAACGACATGATTCTTGAATTAATGAGTAAATAAGTCAAGTTCCAGATGTGCACGCATCCTGGTGCTTTTGTATCATGTCACAAGCACAAGTCCAGATGTGTCCAGGCTGTTCATTTAGAAGAAAAAAAAAAAAAAAGCGAAGGTTGTGGGGGCAGCAGAGGCAAAACTACACAGAAAGAACAGGCACTCAGTGGCCGCACATGAGCCTGAGGCTGTTGTTCTGGCAAAAGTGACTTCATGTCCACTGGTGGAGATGACTGAAAACGCGTTGCCATCTCTGGGGCCCAGAGAGAGTCTATGGAAAATCCGGTAGCAGAAACTGAAGGATCGTCTAACAGCCAAGTGCCCAAGAGAAACATTCTCAACTTTTCACTTGTTTGTCCACTGATTCGAGCAGTAAATTTTTCCCTTCCAACATATGGAAAGCACATATAGCTTTTAACTTTGCTCCCCTGCATCATTTCTCATTTGCCACTGTCAACGCTATTGGAACTATTTAACACAACGCTTGACACCGGCCATATGTTTCGACTGCCCTAGTGCATTTGGTTTTATTCCGTGATGAATGTAATCCGTTGTAAGAGCACTTCTGGCAGCTGTGGTCTTGTCCTTGCCACGAAATAGCATTTGACATTACCATGCTGACTTTGCATGCGTATGGAGCGTATAATACAACCCTCAGCATGTACACTCAGTCTCTGACTGCATGTTTGGCTTTGTTTGCAGCTATGTTTCCTGCACTCTCGGATGTCCATATGAGGGACACGTACCACCAGCCCAAGTAACGAAGGTGAAGTAAGCATTAAAAAAAAGATGGAAGTACCACTTTTGGTTCCCTGAAGAACCTCTTTTAAAGAATCACTGTGAGCATGAAGAGCATTACAAAAGAGTAAAGAAGCTGCTTATAATGTTTTACTAATTATGGATTTTCCAAGCCACCAACTCTTTAGGAACAATAAAATTATGTCTAAGAGTATGCAAAACTGTTACACTATATTACTTTTAAACAGTTTTTAAATTAACAAAAATAAAAAAAGTTTCCTTAGAGAACAAAAATTGTTATTTCTGAGAGGTCTCAAAGAACCCATTTGGCACCATATTTTAAGAGTAAAACCAGAACAAATGAGTCTTTGGGAAGTTTGAAAGTACTAAACAGTAGTCAATCATCCAGGCACTGCATGTCCTTTTTCTTCCATCTCTTGCAGCTTCAGAGTCCCTAGAGGCCCTTATTACGTTGTTTGCTGTAAAAGCCGCAGCGTTACTCTGGCCCTCAGACTGGGCCCTCTGTGTGCACTCCCCCACTGTTTGTTTACCTTTCCTGAGGGGATTTATGTTTTTACGGGCTCCTCTTTCCCCTCGTTCCTCGGCCCAGGTGGTGAAGCGGCTTCTCGATCTGGGCTGTTATGAAGTGTCTCTGGGGGACACGACTGGTGCTGGCACGGCTGGCTCCATGGCTGCACTGCTACGCGCCGTGACCACAGAGGTGCCTGTACATGCTCTGGCTGTGCACTGCCACGACACTTACGGCCAGGCCCTGGCCAACATCCTGACCGCACTGCAGGTGAGCAGAGCCCGAGGCCTCTGAATGCTCTCTTTATGCTCCACACGAGAGGCAAAGGTGGGTAACCCTGAGGTATTAGTTTTTTGGCGGGCCCCTACTGTATTATGAGGGGGGAAAAAAAGCCTGTTTAACTTTCTAACACTGTTTTGGAATGGAGAGAGAAGATCAGCTTGTAGAGATGTAAAACAGCTTATTCGAGCACCTCAGGCTTCTTTACATTTCGAGAGCACAATTGAACCCTTGCATAAACAGTTTGCTGAGGAAAGGGATGAGGAACTGTGGATTTGGCTAAAGAAACACCGCAGGATCACCTGCCCCACACCTCATAATATATGTATCCACTGAATTCGTTTTGATTTCTTAGTGATACCTTTCTACAGCTCATTTCACCACATCTCCCTTCCAAACCTAAGAGACAGAAACAGGTCCAGTGTGGCTCTGTCATCCCTCCAGTAGCCCTTTTGTGCTCTCTTTCACAGATTGTCTTTGCTTGCTGCGCTATGATGCTCTTTGGGGGCTGGGCGGGTCAGCAGATGTGAAGGGGTCGAGACAAAGGCTTACCTATTGGGTGTCTGTTTCATATGACAGTGGCCTGGTCTTGACAAAGGCCGAGAGCTGGAGGGGAGCGCAGGGCCCTCGGGGGGTGGAGCTGGATGGTGTGGGGGGTTCCAACTCGTGTATCGCTCAGGGGAAATTATCCTTTCATCGCCCGCTACTAACCACATGGAGAACGGAGCAGAAAGGAAAACCCCAAGCTCTAGTATTCCTGCCTCAACTCTTACCACCCCCTTCTTTTCCCTTTTTTTGTCTTTCTGTTTGTCCATCTCCCCGCAGCTATAACCCTAACTGCAGTCGATGTGCGACAAAACATGGCCACGAAAACGAATCTCCCTGGCCGGTTTATTTGAGAATGAAAAGATGAGACAAAATGAGAGAAGGACTGAAAATAAAGATCTAACTGTTTGTGGTCTGAAAGCAAAGAGTAAAATGATTCCCGTTTCAAGGGAACTGCAAAGTCTTCCGTGTTCACTACTCACCTAGTACTTCAGATCCTCCTGACATTCTGTTGCTTTTATGGTGAGGAAAATCTTTTTTGAATGAAACAGAAGACTGGCCTTTATTCATGTTGGGCTTTTTTCGACTCAGGGAGCTAATAAAATCAACTGTTAACACCTACGAGTGTTAATTAGGTGAAACCTGAGGAAGGCCCAGATGTTTTTTTCCTCCAGTCCTTTTCTAAAAAGTAGTGTTACACTCAGTAACCTTTAACTCTGCTGTGACGTCTGGTTTTCTCATTCATTAACATGATAACTCCTTTTTTAATAAAAAGAGTTTGATGTGGTTTGTAAACATGATTAAAAGTTTAAAATATACCATACACTCCCAGACCTTTCCGTATCTTATTTCCAGTTGTTTCCAGTCCTTATTTTCCACTACCATTCTTTTTTCACCCTTTCAGTGGAGGAAAGCATCAGCCATAGCCACTTAACATAACAGCAATAACAGTGTAAATAAACTGAAAT
>JBBIGA010000146.1:8772451-8785593 GCA_037576975.1 Alestes dentex
TTCACCCTTTCAGTGGAGGAAAGCATCAGCCATAGCCACTTAACATAACAGCAATAACAGTGTAAATAAACTGAAATGATAAAAAGACTTCCTCTTTCCTTATTATACTTTTTACGTAGTAAATATACTAGTGATTTCAGTGTATATTTCATAAAAGACATGTTATTTTATGATCATTCGTTCCTTCAACAGCATGTTGGTCAAATACTGGACTTAATTTGTGTCTAGAAAATCTATGTATGCTTCAGAACAAGAGAACAAGATAAGATCCGGAGGCCCAGGCACTTCAACACACTTTCTTCAGCTCGATTACAGCCTTAATACACAAAATCGAACGCAGCAAATGTACCGATTAAAAGAAAAGAGGACAGATATAGTGATAATTCATGAAAATAAACCTTGTTAATGGGCCTGTCAAAAATATCTTAATTCTTTATCTAAATGCACTATACCCACAGCTAGACAGAGTAAGAATGCCAGGCCAGAACTGGTAGGAGTTGTACTAGTAGGAGCTCCCTGCCTGCTTCCACAGAGTTCTGCATCCCTGAGGATGTGGAGAAGAGGCGTAAAGGGGGCAGAATTCCCAGGAGTGAATCAGCAATTGAGAAGATTTATCACATGCACCCCATGAGTGCAGAAAATAATAACCGCCTGCCATTTGTCCTCCTTTCCCCCCACAGTCCATGCCCCCAACTTTCAAAAAAAAGTAGTGGAAATGAAAGATTTTATCAAACCTTTTCATTACAGGGTTCCAGTAGTCCCAACCACCAGCTGAGCTAGAAATTAATTCTGGTAACCCCCATCAACCCAGAGTCACTTCTGCTTTTGTTCGTTGTAAAGACATGTCGTACCCTTTGTATCTTTCTTCCCTGAGTAAAGCAAGAAAAGACCTTTGCTTAGACAAGCCAGTGGTACCTATTAAATTAAGACAAAAATTAAAGCTGCCTACATACCGAAAGAAAACAACATGGTCATGAATTTCTGGCCCAGAGGAGTTGCTCTGTTCTTACTCATCTTTGACCGCTTTGCTAAACACACATTCAGAGCAGGACTTTTCAAAGAGTGATCTACTGAAAAGCCACAATTAAATTTGCAATAACTTAGTATTCCAGTCATGACTTATAATTAGGGACCAGTTTGGTTTTAGATTTACAATTTGTCATATTTTTAAAGTGGAGATGAAATTTCAAGGCATATAATATGACTTTTTTTTGTTAATTTATTCTGATCTTTCACAGCATTTTTGAAATAAATGAATCATATGAAAATAATAAATTGTAATAAATTGTAATATATGTATTATATGTATATGTAGTATATATAGTATTATATGTATATATTTACACACACACACACACACACACACACACACACACACACATATATATATATATATACCAGCATTTTAAAAGCATTCTGACCTCCTTTTTACCTTTTCTCTTCACAGTGAGCAGTAAATGATTTCACACAAAGTTTTTTTTTTTTTTTTTTCTAGTTGCCCTTCACTGAACTGCCTCATATATTTTATGGTGAAATTTGATCCAGTGTAAATACGTTTCATAGGGCTTGTGGGCAGAAGTAGGTCTTTATTTGAAAAAAAAAAAATCTTTGTTTGGCAATCAGCACATTTTCTATAACTGAGAAAACAAGTTGGAAAAAGGGAAGGAGAGTCTTAACCAGACTCTCAGTGCTTTGCCTCTGTAGGAAACAAAGCATTTATGTAAAGGAGGTAGGGTGCCTGACCTGGCAGGAAGCGAGTGACCTGAGATCAGGGTAAATGACCAGTGTTTACGCGGCTTGGCTCCTCGGTCTGGAGGGTCAGAGCACAGCACTGCTGCTGTCCCAGGGGTCTTGTGGTTGCGGCTGGGAAATGAACTTGTTGCTCAGTTCCTTTTAATGAAAACAGAGGGAGGGACTTTTTCAGTGGCACACTGGAGATGGAAACGCAGTTTATTTTGCATGGCTTTGAAAGGATTCCTGTTCGGAAGAAGGTAGGCAGAAAGCTGCGTGTATTCTGCTGAGGTTCAAGACAGTCTCAGGGAAGCAGGGCCACACCTTTTATCACCTCATTAATCTTTCAGGGTGTATCCCATGGCTTCTGACAATCAACCTTAATTTAGCACAATGAACGCTCAGTACCACACGGGCTTATTGTGGAGAGCATCTGCCCCAGAGGTTGGAGGTGAAGCAGCATTATTAAGTTTATTCTTTGTTGCTATGGCGAAGGCATTGACATTGTAACGTAATCCTAGAGCTCGATCATCTTTCTCCTGTTCTCGTTCATGAGCTATTACAGTCAGGGCAGCTCGGGAACAGTCGTCATGTTCGAAATTTGAAAAGAATGAAGCACACCAATAGATTAGTAACACTAGAGTGTCGATGTTTATTGTATTTCTTATTTTAGTAACAACAAAGGCTACATGAACGCTGACAAACCTACAAAAACCTACAAAGGGGGCCAGTTACCGTTGCTCATGTCGATTTTGATGCCTTTTCATCTCAACCTTTTATGACGACTGACGCTTATTTGTGAAGTACTTAGAAATGTCTTTGTAGACTTATGTTCTTTAGTTTAACTATATTTTCTAAAAAAAAAAAAAAAAAGAATTTACGTTTTGTGATTGGTGCAGATTTACACACTAACTTTGTTGTTGACTTCATGTACATGCAGTATAGGTTTACGTTTGAGTCCTGAGTCCTATTTTCTTTACCTTGGCCTGCAAATACGCTCCTTCACCACAGAGGATATTCATGATCTAGGGCCTCTTGTTTAAAAATTTCCACTTTTTCTACAAAGTCAGGCATTAGCCTTCCTAATGATCGGCACAAACACGTGGTACCAAGGAATTGTCGGGGCCATGCAAAGACAGCGTTATTTATTTCTTTTTTGAGAAGCGCTGTCCCAGGTCGGAAACTTGTCAGCACATTATCACCCTCCGACACGTTCTCTCTGGGAAAGGTCAGTTTTAAATCCATTGCTGTAGGTACCAGAGTGAGGATCTCTCAACACTACACCTGCCAGATCTTACCTTTGTTTCCTTAAATTCCTTACCACCGCCTGTGCCTGCACTGCTCCATAACTTAATGCATGTCTTTGCAAGAACTCCAAGGCTCTGAGACCTACATGGAATCTGGATTTTAGCATGGCTACAGCTCATTAACTGTGGCTTCACAGTAAGCAGGCCAAATCTGTAGTGTTTCTCAATACCAAGAACATGAAGAGAAGACTTGTGTTTGCAGGAAGAAACTATTTGCACAAACTAGGACATGAAACCAGAAAACACGCCACCAAGCGTTTTAGATGTTAGAGCCAGCTTAACTGCATCAGAAATAGAGAAGTGAGAAGAAACTTCTTTGTACCAGTCTGATTATACAATATCTAGAGGCAGACTTAATTTTGCTAAAATAAGGAAAACTTGAAGAGTTATTCCTGACTTGCCTGAAGAGGCAATTCATTGTGGAAGTTTCAGCCCATTCACACTGGCAGGCATTTAGGAATTTGGATTAGATACAAGTTTTCTTGTCCTGCGCGCAGTGGGTTTGGAAATAAATGTGGGCAACATAAGATGAGAAGTGAGTTGAGGAGAACATGAGAAAACCTCAAGAAACAATCACTTTTAGGCCTGCTTGTGCTACTTAAATGCTGACAGTTTGGATTTCCTAATCTGTAGACCTGCAGGTCTTCAACTGGGCCTTGGGGACCCCTAGATGGTCCCCATTTTTGCCAGATCCCAACTCCCCACTCAGAGTAATAGAGCAAAAAGAGCAAAAATATGGATCACTGGGGGAGTATACACCCTTGATGCAGCCAGGCTCTTCCTGACTCAGCACCTTTGCTGTTTTCTCTCTTCACTAAAGCTCAGAACCTTACTTGATGTTAGCCAATGGGACGTAGGCAGATTGGTATAGTAAATTAGCGCTTGCTGTTCAAATGATGAAGCCCGTCTGCCCAGTACAATATCCGCTGCTGTCGTGAGGCAAAAAGGCCAGGCCTGGAAATCTGTAGCGTGGTGCACAGCAGCATGGGTCCCTCCCCCATCCCGCCAACACAAACAGTAATTACAGCCTAGTCAGACAGCCCCTTGCTCTGAAACAGGACCTGGGCCATGAGAAAAAGCTAGCAATTAGAGCTGCATTGTTAGCAAAAGTGAAGGGAGCTCCCTTTGTTTTTTCTTCCTGCTCCCTGTGCCTCAAAGGGCTCAGAATATGGCTCTTTACTGATGGGTCCTGACACTTGGTTGAGGTCAGGGGCAGGATAGTAGCGTTAATTTCACTGCTCCAAAGGACACCCCTCCTTTCCCTCTACTACCACCACCACCCTCCTCCTCCTCTCCTGCTTTGACATCTGGCTTTGCCTGAGAAGCTGGAAAACGTATTTAATACTCTCCTGACAGTCGAACGGGACATGTGGAAAACATTCTGATATCTTAATCTGCGTTGCCTCTGCAAGAAAGAAAGAAAGATACATGCTTGTCTTTGTAATTTGTAAGGACAAATACAAAAGGTTCCAGAAGCTTCCGAAACAGCTCTAGTGGCCGTAAGCCTGCAGTCTCCAAGGGTGTACAGCACGAGAATATTGACCCCTGCTGCATGGATCCACTGAGGCTCTAGACCTGTCTGGCGATGCCTTTCCACCACTCTGGCTTGCAGGGGTCAGATGATTGAGGGAAACATCTGTCATGGAACGGTGTTTATTGACCCAAACTCTGTAGATAACACCAGGTGTGGGATAGTGTTTCAAATAAATATGCCTCAATAAAAATATGCAGTGCAAAAACCCCAGGTGTAAGTGTTGTATCCAAATCTCTTAACATATAATTGACCGTGTTGGGAATCTTTAACATTTGGATAAGCAGCTCTCCCTGTACAGGGGAAGTTTTCTTAAAACATGTTGTAATAAATTTACTCTCAGTAGTACAAAGTAAAATCTACAATGCCCAATTAGCACATAGTTTGACTGATAAAACGTGGGACAGAAGGGGTTCACATGAGAGTCAAGATTTGATTTAATGCCTTGATCTTAAAATAAAAAAATGGAAAAAAGATGTTTCTCAGTTAGTATGAGCTGCAGTTAGGCCAGACTGAACACAAAGGGAGTATGCATTCTTAAACTAAACATGAACACTTGAGCGAAATGTCAAATCCTGGACTAAGCAACATTTTTTCTGGCTGTTTGGTCGAACAGTCCAACAAAAGCTCAGACAGGCAGGAACGGCACCGAACGCATCATTAATTTTCATATGGAGGCCAGATACTTGTGGTCCTATTCTCACATGGCAGGGAATTTCTACAATTACAATGATTATGGACATTGGGTAACGCAGACTGACACTGAGGAAGTTCAGAAGGACGAGGCATTTTACAGGTGATTATTTTTTCATATGTGAGCCAAATTTATTCATAACCACGAGGAGAGAGAGACATTGTACCTTGGTTAGATGCATCTGATTGCCCTTTGGTTTAAATCTTGCACTTCCTAAAACCAAGCATTATTCATCAAAATCATGGAAGCCGGCCAGACCTCTTCAGCTGTCCGCCTGTTTTTTTTTTGCATAAGCATGTTGATCACGTGAGTGAATCTCTGTACTTGTTTGTTTCCTCTCACATTTCAATAATCCCCAGTATAGAATTACAAAAGCAACATTTCCAAGTTCGTATAATCCCTGATTTGATTGGACCTGCAAGAAAAGCTCCTGCTGAAGGCGCAGGTGCTTCGTAATGTTCCAGATGTTCCATACATGCGTATTTCCAACAAACAGAAGCACATAGAAAGTGCACAGTGCAACAGAATATAAAAGCCCGTATTGTTCTCTAGCTTTACACCCTCTAGCCATGGAGTTGGTTATTGAGCGCCCATTTTCTGTCTTGTTGGCAGATGGGGGTTTCTGTTGTGGATTCCTCAGTCGCAGGCCTCGGTGGTTGCCCATATGCCAAGGGGGCATCTGGCAATGTTGCAACAGAGGACGTTGTGTATATGCTGGATGGACTGGGTATTAAAACAGTGAGTGGGCTCTTTTCATATTTCACTCACAAAGGCAGCATTGATCATTGTCAGAGCACTTGAAAACTTAAACCTCCTCTCTTGATTCTTGCGTTTCATTACAACCTCTACATATAACTGATAACACATGGCAAAGTTTTGATTATAACCACACAACCTAGATAAAGTGTTTTAAAGTTAATATATGGGTAACAAAAACCCTTTCGGGTTTGAAAAAAAAGATCATAAAAATGTCCGCATTTACAAAAACAAGCTTCTAAGCCTTTGCTTTGCTGAATTGTTTCCAGCACTTACAAACCTGATATACTGGTATAACTGTGTGTGCTAATTATGGTTTACAGTTTCTCCCACACCCTAACCCACACCCAGCTAAACACTGAGAACCAGCCCAGTTTCTTCTTCCATTGCACCCCCTGCTGGACATCCCACCTAACTACCACTATGTTTAACCTGCAGGGAGTGGATTTGTCCAAGGTCATGGAAGCAGGAGAATTCATCTGCCAAGCTTTAAATCGTCCAACTGTCTCCAAAGTTGCCCAAGCTATGAACAAGTCTAAACCATCATTTAAAATGTAGTCCTAAAAGTGAGTTATACACACTTCATGCTTTATTCATATTTTATATTATCCGTATATTTCATATGGGGCTTCCAATAATGTTGATTATCTCATTACAATGCCAGCCGTCAAGATATGAGATGTTAGGCAGCAAGTGAACAGTTAATAAAGTTGATGTGTCAAGTGTAAGGGTCTGAGTGTACTAGCTACTTGACTGAATCGGGACTGGATTTGTTCCTGTTATGCAGTGGTTAGTACCTAGCAAAAGTGGCCCAAGGAAGGACAGCTGGTGACACTTGAGCATCAGAACTGGACCATGAAGAAACGAAAACACATTCGTTTTTGCATTATGTGGATAGCCAGCTGCATAGGCGTCCCTTACTTGGGCAGATGATGGCAGCAGGATGTACCACAGGAAGAAGGCAAGCCGGTGGAGGCAGTGTGAGGCTCTGGACAACGTTCTTCTGGGAAACCTTGGATGCTGGCATTCATGAGGATGTTAATTTTAAAAGTACAACTATACCTGAACATTGTTGCAGACCAAGTACACCCTTCTGTGTCAGTGGTATTCCTTAAATCCCCCTTTAAGGAGGACCCTGCCACACTGCAAAACATTGTTTAGGAATGGTTTGAGGAACAGGGCAGAGTTCAAGGCGTTCACTTGGCCTCTAAATTCCCCAGATCTCAATCCAATCAAGCATCTGCGGGAGAATCCATGATGTGACCCACCTCACATCTTACAGGACTTAAAGAATCTGCTGCTAAAGTCCTGGTGCCAGATAACGAATGACAACTTCAGAGGTCTTTTAGAGTGTGTGCCTAAAGGGTCAGAACTATTTTGGAGACAAGAGAGGGACCTACAGAGTTTTAATCAGATGATTTTCATGTTGTCACTGATCAATGTACATGTGCTACACTCACAGCAAGTTTCAGTTGTAGCGAAGAGTGAGACAAAATCTAACATGTAAAATATAAAAAGATAAAATGTAACATATATCCTTTGTGTATGTAGACAACATATCTCATATTTCAGTTTTTCTCAGTTTACATATTATGTGTCCTTTTTTGCACTTTTTATTGTATTCATGAATCACATGTATATCATTTTAACTACTCTCTATAACACCATTTTGAAGTTCACAACTCACCAACTTACAGTGATTGCTAGCCGAGCTAACGTACAGCCTCTGCATGGCAGGGATAATTTTACCATTGGTGTTCATCCCTCAGTATGTACATTGAAAATAGCTTTATGCGCATTTATCAAAAGTATACCATGAATATAATGTGCGTTTCAGTTTATCAGGCTGAGATACTGTAAGTAGTCCATATTATCTTTAAAAATACATATAACTTGTATTTCAGGTTTTTTTTTTTTTTTGTATTGATCTTTTTACATCATTTGAAAACACCAGCTACTCTTTATATTTTGTGAAAATGTAATGACAGCTGATCCAGTCATTACATGGTTAAAATTTCACAAAGAAGATCTTTTTATATTAAAACATGAAGTTTTTCTGTTCTTCTGTAAAATTACTATTTGGGAGATATACACATGATAATACACATGATGTCAATAGTTCTGTCTGGGTTAAAGATGACATTCATACAGACTGTTCCAGTTCAATCTATAAGCTTTTAAAGTACGAGTAAGATTCATTGTTGGCTTATCCTTTAAAAATGCTGCTTGTATAAGCGTTCAAGCTTTGCACCGTCTGCGAGTGATTTTTGTCAAATCCTCCTGGCAGACTTTGTTTGGACTGGCTGAATAGCACTTGTGGAATAATACCACACATACTTGATTAGAATGAGATCTGCACCTTGGTCACATTCTTCCTTTTGTCATTCATCCACTCCTGTATTGATTTGACCTTCTGCTTGGTCCTTCTGAAACTTTAGTTTTTAGTAGACTGGAGCAGGGTGTCTTGAAGTGCCTAGCCAGCAAAACCCTGTTTCACCTAGCTGGGTTTCCCTGATGTGCTTTCTTCAGTAATGGCCTCTCTCCAGCTTGCCTCTCACACAGGCCGGGTGTCTGCAGAGCTCCTGATATTGCTGATCTTTTATCCCAGTGTCAGCCACTGATGGCATCCCTGTGGCTTTTCTCAGAAGTAGCCTGTCTCGAGTTTGCAGTGTCTGGGTGGTAATTGAACCGATCTATCCATAATGGGATATTATTTTGTAGCATTTTCCAATGATTTGCAATTTTGTCTTTAATTTCCTTCAAATGCTCTTTATTCTGCAGCTCCCTGGCTCTTCTTCAGATTGACAGTCTGATCAGTGGTACTTGAAATAAGAGGTTCTTTTATCTGGAAAACATGATGTTTTTTAGGATTCAAACACAGGCCACTTGTAAACCATTAGGACCGTATCTGTCACCTGTGTAAAATTGGAGCTGTCATGGCACAGGGCTTGAATACTTACGCAAACAGCTGATGGGAGAACTAGAGGTGGATGTACTTGCCAGCAGGACTTTATTTACCAAACAGGAATAATATATATAAAACAAAAAATGTATACATATAATTTGTTTTCAATACACACAAATGTCCATATTTATATATCTAGATTCTTTGTATGGTGAACTTTTCATACTGTACTGTTATGTTGTATAGTTTGTATTCTATTGTATTTACTGCTCTTATCTTTGTTCTGTCCACTTTCTGCTGTAACAATGCAAATTTCCAACTTGTGGGAAGAATATAGGTGTATCTTATCTTATCTTAAACTGGTAACAAATGAAACATAGCAAAACTAAAGACATACTAACTAAACCGAGAGCAGACAGGAACAATGAGTATAGCGTTGGGGCTGACCAACAAAAATGAGTGCAAACACAGGGGTATATACACAGGGAGGTGGAAATAGCTGGGACAGAAGCGCAAGAAGACAGACGACAGGGACCACTAAACAGAGGGGCAGGAACAGGGCAGGGCTTGGGATTCAAGACAATAAGACATGTGGCAGACAGGCCACAAGAACAGACTGGGAAAAAAACAAGACGAGGCAACAGCATTTTTTCTTAGTGTTTTTTGGTCACATTATACTTTTTTTTTACATAAATACTAATACTAATATCTAATATCAAAAATAATTTGAGGAGGTTCAGTATTTAATATGAAATATGAGCTAACACAAAATATGAAAAAATGTCATTTGTAATCCAGACCAATTGGATGATTTTTAAGAGGGTTGAATACTTTTGAAAGGCACTGTATTTATTATGATGCCTATTTCTTTATGCATTTCTGCTGGAACGTCTGGTGTAAGCAATGTGTAATTGTACTGAACTGTGATTGCATCAGCTTACCAGATTAAAAAAAAAAAAACTGTTGAAACTAGCCCCTCGGTTTGTTACAACCAAGTTGTTAAATTTGCACTGGTGCCTCATTTGCATCCCAGATGTGTAGACTGTTTATATATAAGGAAAATGAGTGTTGGCCAAATACTTGGCCAAAACCAAAGCCAACACTTATGGCTCAGAGTTGAGGTGTTGTGTACCAAACCACATAGGGATTTTAGTGTCTGCTGTGTTTGTAAAAGCCAAGATCAAGAAAATCCCACGTGGGAAAGTTTAATATTCATGTTTCAGTGGGGGTCTTCCCCAGTTCATTTCCTGCCCAATGTGGTAGCAATTAGACGGAAGCCCAAGCAGGGTAGGTTTGAACTTGTAAGAGCTTGATCGTTATGTTCCTCACTAAACGTTTTCATTTCCTTAATAGACTTGAAAGACTGGAGTATGTCTGCAAAAGTAAACAAGATGAGGCCTCAGTCTTCATTTTCCTAGTATTATTACACCTACAGCATATTCCAGGTTTTTGTAAAATGCCAGGAACTTGAATTCCAAATGTTGCCTCCTGAAATATGTGTCATAAATTACTTCATCAATGATGCATTTTAGTGAATTGATGGTGTCTTAAAGGAATAGTTTGGCAAAAAAAAAATGTTAAAAATTCATTTTTTACTTATCCTAGATGTAGCCAATTAGCTAAGACATGTCTGGTGTATAAATCAGAATCAGTATCAGAAAACTTTATTTATCCTGGAGAAAATGGCACAGACTTTTGCATTAGCCTGGAGCTGCCAGGCTGCAGTTGCTAACAAACACTTGTCAGTGGAAATCTTTCCCGTAAACACAGAAAGCCGGATTCTAGATCAGCACTTCTACTCTTGAGGCAGATCTGAATGACCCACCTGGATTATTCACCAACATGTTAAAGTTTCAGAAGTCTGCACCACCTTCATGAAAACCTACACAAAATATTTGGCCAGTTATTGACTTTTAGTGTTTGTGAGCAATGTAATTCTAGTGCTTGTGCCTTCTAGAGTAAGTAGAAAACTGTGAGTTTGAATTCTCACCCAACCATTCCTTAAATTGTAATAAACTTTAAAACTGATTCCTTACCTGCCTTAACCCAATTATGAACTTCATTGTCATACTGCCTTATTTGTATTAAGAATTGCTCTCTGGAGGCTGGAAGTGCATGTATCAGATTTCTATTACTACTATTTCTATTCTGTTACTAAAATCACTGGCTACATTTTTGAAATACTAACAGTTTTGGTTTGAAATATGTCTGAATTAGCATTAAATGGTAGAAAATGTGTCCTATGCCTCAAAATGCCCCGTTTATGCTGCTTTTTTTATTTTAGCCTGCCCTGTATTAGGTAAAAAGCTATTTTTTTAATGCTTGATGGGATATTCGCACTACAAATGTATTCACTTGACATTTGCTGCTACCTGCAGACTGGTCTCTAAGATTTGTGTTTGCCTCTGGTTGAAAGGGTAATAGATATGCAGGGCTTTTTAGTCTCAGGTGAATGGGAAGGGAAGAGAAGACAAACAGACCAGTGCAGCTGTTTATTGCGGCAGACGATTATCCCTTTATCCCTGAACTGTGTACAAAGTTAGGGAAAGGCAAAACTCATTAGGTAAAATACATACATATATGTTTGCATAGCAAGATGAGGTACGGAGCTTGGTGTAAGGTGCAAGCTGAGCTGTATTTTCTGTCATTTATTCTTTTTTTTTTTTTGCTTTTGTGCTGTATTTGTAACATTATTGACAAATCGAAATAAATGGTGCAAATGTCACAAACTGCTTGATCTCTTCATTGAATCTACACAGTCCCCATATTAAAGGGAAAAGATGAAATTAAAAAAGCGTTCCACTCATCCCAAATGCAGACTGTCAGTCTTAGTGTCGGGAGCATTTTCTGATGAACTGATTTGGTAAATATTCGTTTTAGTTAACATTCAATCCGGGACTTCATAATGCATTTACTGTTTAACTTATAATAAGTTATATAATAAAATCAAATAGCAATTTCTCAAACCAATCTGCAGATCATTAAAGTTCACTTATGTGAGGCAATCAGTTTTCCAACATTTGTAACGTAAAGTCAGTGCCCAAAGCAGTCAGATATGAAGCTAAGAGATCAACCAAATTTACACAGAATTGAAGGTCCACAGAATCTAATGCATCAAACTTTAACCTTCCCACCAGCAGAACAATCCAGAGAGGCAGACATAAATCCTTGTTAGTAAATCTAGGTATCAAAAGGTGAAATGGTCAGAAGACAATTTCTCTTCTGCTGTGGTATAAATTCTTCCTCAGATTCACAAAAATGTACATGTGTATGTTGAGGCAAAATGGTTAGAATGTAGATGCTCACCTTCTATGGGAGAAGAACATTTGCTGTAGTAACAATTGTTGTCCAGAAAGTGCCAGGATCACAGTGAGCTGCTGCAGAACAAGGTTTCCTTCAAGCTCTCCTTGAACTGATTCAGTTTGCAGAGTAGCAGTAGCCCATGGGCAGGTTTTGAATGAGCTTCTCCTCAAGTTCATGATTCTGATTATGATAGCTTGCCTTTGTTGTTCCAAAAGTTTTGGGAAATGGACCATGTCCTCCTTAAAATGAGTTCTGAGCACTTCAAGTGATCCCTGGACACACTGGTGATGTGTCACACAGTACTGCTTATGCCTTGAACCATCTTTACCCTTTACTTCCATTTTTTCCTCTGTCATTTCACTCATACACTCTTATTATTTCAACTTTAAAGGTTTTTCGTATTTGCCCAAGACCCATGCTATTTTAAGTCATTCTTACCTCCATGTTCTGTGGGTAGTTTTGTTCAGAAGGTTTTATTTCAGTGGTGCCTCACGGTGCCACACTTCACACTGGCCACAGTTTCATTACAAATTAAACACATGGGCTTCGTGCTTCTCTCAGGAAGAATAAATTCACATTTTACAGGCCAGTCGTCTTCAGATGAATGTTTTTTGCTGTCAACTTTTTGCAATGTATTTGCATTGAACAACTTTGAAAAAGCCATTTTAGGTTTTTTGGCTCTACACTATATTGACAAGGTTTTTGGGACGCCTGGCTATTACACCAACAGGGACTTGAATGATATTACATTTCAATACATAACTATAATATCTAATTGGTCCCTCTATTGCAGCTATAACAGCTTCCATTCTTCTTGGAAGGCTTTCCTCTAGAGTTTGAGTTTCTGTGGGAATTTGTGCCCATTCATTCTGTGGAGCATTTATGAGGTCAGGCACTGATGTTGGATGAGAAGGC
>JBBIGA010000146.1:8791140-8806169 GCA_037576975.1 Alestes dentex
ATTGTGAGGTGGAGTGCCACAGATCAGACGTCTTGTTCTAATCTGGCACATCCCTCAGTCTGATCAATCTTATTGCTGATTATACAACAGTTCATTCCAACAGCACAAGATGAATAGAGAATCACTCACTGGTCAATCAGTTTAATCTGGCAAACAAAAACTGCTAAACTTGAAAAAGGAGCTAAACTTGGAATGGTTGAAATTGCTGATATTAAAACATTTGATAAGATGCTAAGCTTTTGCCTTATTTGTTCTTTATTTTGCAGAACTGTTATGTAAAAGTATCACTAACATGACTTTGGTTGCAGGTATGAGCACAAGGTGAGTTCTGTAGATCTTTGCATCCATAATGCACTGCCTCTCGTGTTCTGTAGCTTAACAACTATGAAACTAAAATATACATGTAGTTACAAGATCGAGGAACTGAGTAAGGAACATAACCTACACCATATGTGCAAAAGTACGCAGGCAACTGCTCATCCAGTGTTACTTCTGAAATCAAGTGTACTGGTTTGGAGTTTGCTCCAGTAACAGGCTCTTCGAGACTTACATTAGATGTCAAAACATTGAAGACCATTATTGAGGCGCTTATGTTGGATAAATAGTTGGACAACAAACTCCATTCCGACTCATCCAACTTACTCTGGGGAGCTCTGGCCATCTGTGTAGCTTTATATGTATCAGTAATGGCCAAACCTGCAGAACCCATCTCCTGAGCAGCTGTCCAGCATCTCTAGGCAGTTCCATGGCAATGTGTGGTCTCCAGAGCAGGAGGTGGAATGCAGGGTGTTTTGGACATCCTGGCAGCCCTGGTCTTCTCTATCACACTGGCAGAACACCAACATCTCAGCCACATTCTGGGGCAAACCTGTGAAGAAGTGTCTTGTGGCCAGCCTGCAGCGACTGTCATCACACTGAGCGTCGGAACAGGACTGAACAAATGGCACCAGCTGCCTATTGCAGACTTCATCCTCAATGCACAGCATCATCTCCTGAGCACATGACGAGTTTGGCCCAGGCACTGAGTTTGGGGGAGAATTAAGAGAGAATGAGGCAAGATGAAATCCTATCTGGTTCCAGGCATACATTCTGAGTGAAGTTCTAGGCATTACCATATCCTAAAAGACGGCTCGCTTTCCATTCTGACTTCAGTTGCCCGTCTTGTGCTGAAAAAAATATAAAACATGTTTTGGGATAAACCATGTTATTTTAGTGTGGTGGGGGTATACAACATGCAGTTGTTTGCAAAAGTTTGGGCAACCCTGGTCAAATGACATACTTTGTTGATTTTCTAAATGAACATTTGTAACATCATCTACAAAGAACACACTTCTGGACATATATCTGTACATTATTTGCATTTATGTATTACCTTTTATATGTTAAACTCAGTGCTTGAAGTGGGCCGGAACGCAGCGGAACGCAGTTCTGGAACTTCTGTATTTTTCGACTTATTTTTTCCCACTTCAAGCACTGGTTAAACTCAGCAAATAAGTAGATACAATTAAAAAGTCATTAATCATTTTTGTTTTGTGTTTTTATACAAGAGCTTATTGTGCAGGTACTTTAATCAACGTACAACATAAATAACAAGTAGATATTAAATAATATTTATAATAAATTATAAATATTATAATAAATGGCCCACAAATATCTACTTACAACCATTTTTGTTAAATTGTATGCTCAGAAATATGATTCATAAAATTCATTTTATGAAGAGCATGAGCTCTGTTCACCATTCTGGGCACAAAAATAAATCTACATTTTCCCAACTAATATCGCATATTCAATTAAATGTGATATGTACTAATATGTGAGGTATGAGATATACAGCCATGGTTATAGTACAGTATAGTTAGTTATAGTATAGTATAGTATAGTTCCTATAACTGTAGCATGGTTATAGTATAATTTAATAAGAATTGTATTGATTTTTCACAGTTCCCAGATTTATTATTGTTTATATAAAACATGAAGTTTTACAGAATTAGCTTGTCATATGTTACACATTTATCTGTGTTCACGTAAACATTTTTTTGTTTTTGTTTTAGCATTTATCATTTTATACTGTTAACAACGCTGAGTCCAAACTTTTGAAAGTTGTTTCCATGCTTGTAATGAGGTTACACACCATGGACTTGGCTGCTTTTCTGCTGGATTGCCTCACTTAACTGGTCAGGAGCACTCAAGGCTTCATCATCTGCTGGAAGGTCGCAGGCTTCAGTATACAGTCATTTTTCAGTGCACAGTCAGAAGCAGTCTTTGTTAAATACTGTACCTAAATATGAATGGCACAGGGAAGCTAGCAGCTGCTGAACACTGCAGGGGTCTTCATCGGCACACACACACTCTCTCCACCAAGGCAGGTGGGCTAATATTGCCTGCACAGTCCTATTACAGCACTCAGAGCCTGGCATTAAAAGTAGAAAAGCAGGTTTTACTGGGTGGTGGTGATGGTGGTGGTGGTGGTGGTGGTGGGGGGGTGATTACAATGACCACTGATCTGCGCAGAGTAATCTTTCAAAATGGTTTTTGGCTTTGACAGACAGTACTATCAGTGAACCTTTAATGTCATAGAAAGTTCACATATTATGTTAAACATTTCTTTAAAAACATCCTATTAATTTATTTTTAAGGAGCCAGAAGTAGTTCTTCTATTGCCACCAATTTGTAAGGCCTATGAATTAATGTGTTAATAGTAATTCCTATTGGCAACTTAAAAATCTGTAATAACAAAAATATCTGTTCAAAATGGTGTAGTTGTTTCGTTTTTGTTCTTTTACTGTGGAATGCTGTCATTCTTACATGAATAAAACAATTCTGTATTCTGGCAATATATTTATTTCAAATGAGGATACAGACACCAAAAAACACCTCTGCTGTAGGCTGTTGCTTCTAAATTGAGTTGTCATACTGCCTAGAGACATTGGAACGTGTTATTGAAACAAATGTATGATCATTTAAAATCATTACACTGGTCACGACAAAAGAGGAACACCCTCTGTGGATCCACACAGAACAGGGAGCAAAAACATATCCGTACCTTCAGAGTCACAGATGTTTCTCAGAAGGCTCTGTTGAGTTCTACAGAGGTCTGGCGAAACACATGGTCTCATCACTGACAAACAGCCCGAAGATATCTTGCTGCAAACAGTTTGCCAAATCAAATATATCCCTGCGATGAGAGAAGAAAAACAACCAATTTGGAGAGCAACATCTAAACTATTGGCCCAAAGGTCTGTAGACTCATTTAGTATTTTCTCTGAAAGTAAGGACATCTGTAAGGGGGCTTGTTGCAGTAACTGCTTCTGCTCTTCTGGGAAGGCTTTAGACTAGATGTTAGGACTTTGCCGTGAGGACTTGATTGCTTTTGGCCACAAGAGCGTTAGTGAGGATAGTTACTGGTGTTGGATGATTAGTTGTGGATTCAAACTCTGCATTTTACTACTGTTTCAAAAAATGCTGGACAGAACTCCATCACTCCAGAGAATGATGTTCCACTGTTCCACAGCCCAATGCTGGGTTTTTTATATCCCTCTAGGTGACTTTTAGCACTGGGCATGGTGGCTTCAGACTCATCCAATTTTTTAATCCTGTTTGTCAACGAAGATTAGACCAACAAGTAATGTATTTTTGTGCTTCTGTGTCTAATGGGATTTCTACAGTATTTTGTCTTTTATGACTTAAGGGAAACACCTCTTTGAACTGTGATTAAAAACATCACATTCCCTTCTGACTCTAAATTTTACTGGTAATTGTAATATGATCAACATTATCGCTGATATCTGATATTTTCCATGTACTTCTGCCGATGCATCAGCATATATAACACTAGTTTCATTGGGCTACGAATGTAGTAAAATGAATAAAGTATTGACATTTTAGCATAGTAGCCCAGCCTTAAATTATGTGCCCCTCTAGTACACTATAAAACATCAAATTGGATCATCTACCTGATGTCAATAATTATTTATAAGCAGTAGACTATGGGAAACTGAATTGACAGAAGTGCACTTTGAGTCACATTGGGAAGCATGCTAGGGTGAGTTAGCCTTGTACTAAAAAGCTTTTTCAAGATATTTCATCATTAGAATTTTTATACACATGTTTATATTAATCCCACAGGAAATTACTTGAGTCCTCTGCATTTAACCCATTCACCTAAGTGAAGCAGTACGCTTTGGCCAGAAACCCCCTGTCTGGAGGACACAACTATTCTTGGTAGTCTCTTTCCCCTGGCATTTGCTCAAGCTCTAAGTGGGCACGACACCTTGTGCAGCAGTGAATAGCTAGTGCAGAGAAAGAGACTGAACCATTTTCTGGGACTGTTTTCCAGCACATGCTGATAGAGACAGCCACACACATCTGAAATAGCTAATGTAAAGGGTAAAGGGGGCATTTGGCTGACGCCCTTATCCAGAGCGACTTACAATCATTAGTTACGGCACAGTCCCCCCCGGATCAACTGAGGGTTAAGTGTCTTGCTCAAGGACACAGTGGTAGAAGGTGGGGGTTTGAACCTGCAACCTTGTGGTCATCGGGTTCACAGGCAAGTGTTTTCCCCACTAGGCTACTACCCCCAAATGTAATGCCCATGAGTAATTCTGAGCATTAAGGGCTATCCTCCAATTTAATCATAACCACTGTAGCATTCGGTGCTCAGGAAAGCCAGTGTTGCCTCCACTACTTCATTGCACAAAAACAGAAACAGAGAGTGCACTGGTCAAACCAGATGTTGGGTGCAGGATACAAATACGAATGAAGTCACAATTCATGTCCATGATTGCATGCAAACAACTGATTTCTGACTAGCAGACTTGATAAATGAAATAGTAGGCTTAGTTTTAGTGCTGTTTAATTAAACAATTTCTAAATCCATTCATGAGGAAGTGGTGAGACAAAATGACACAGGAAAAGAGATGTTGTCCTACATTTGCTGTCCCCACTACATTACCATGAACATTCCAAAAACATTTGAATGACAATATTGGAGTTCTATACACTGTGATTTCACCGATGTAAACTCAGTATGTCTCCCTACAGTGAACTACGTCACAGCCAACATCTGAATTATATTTTTTTCTGAACCATCAAAATCTTTTTTAAACTGGTGAAATTCCCCTTTAATGGAAACAAAGCCAATGATTGCACCACATAAATACCAAGAAGCAATACCTTTTTTGTTTTGCTAATTAACGAATACATAATGTAACAATGTTTGCAGTTTTGAAGCAAAAAATCAACAGTGCAAATAAAGTTTCCTTTTTTACATAAAGTGTGATTATTATTCAAAATCATCTTATAAAGAAATGCAGTATTACATTTCAGTGAGACTAATATTTCTTGTATGTGTGAAGCCTGCTCTCAATAACAAATTTTTAAAAAATAGTATTGGAGAGACTGAAATAAATGATTTCCAGTTCTCTCTCTCTCTCTCTCTCTCTCTCTCTCTCTCTCTCTCTCTCTCTCTCTCTCTCTCTCTCTCTCTCTCTCTCTCTCGCTTTCTTTCTCTCTCTCTCTCTCTCTCTTTCTATTTCTTTCTCGCTCTCTTTCTCTCTCTCTCTTTCTCACTCACATACTCTCTTCCATTCTTTCTCTCTCTTTCTCTCTCTCATACTCTCTCTTTCTCTCTCTCTCTTTCTCTCACACACTCTCTTCTTCTCTCTCCCACTATTTCTCTCTCTTTCTCTTTCTCTCACACACTCTCTTCTTCTCTCTCCCACTATTTCTCTCTCTCTATCTCACTCTCCCCCTCTCTCACACATTCTCACACGCCCTCGTTCTCTCTCGCTTTTTTCTCACATCCTCTCTCTCTCTTTCTTTCTCTCTCTCTCTCTCTCTCTCTCTCTCTCTCTCTCTCTCTCTCTCTCTCTGTAAAAAGTTGTGAAAAGTTGACCGTTTAAAATCTCAAAAGGGACTTTATTCTCTGCTCCTGAAGTGAGTACTCACCGACGAACACAGCTGTTTTCATTGTCCTCATGGTGCGCGCCTCAGTGTCTGCGCTCGTGCACTCAGCACCCGCGCGACTGGACAGCTCCGCTCACGCGGACGCGCGCCCTGAGTGGTCTTGACGTCACGGCTCCGGAGGGTGTGTCCGTCACGCACTGTGAACGTGATCAGATGAAGTCTGGTGAGGGCGCGGGCTTCAGTGACTTATCAGGATCAACACGTGACTCGTGCACTTTTATCTGAGCTCAGCTCCAGCTAGACTTCGGGACACAGCAAAGAAACTAACTCATCTGTTCTCTCCTGGTGCATCTTCTTGCTCTACTCTTACATAAAGATTTAACACTTAGTATTCGCCTCTGATTCTCACACTGTCCTGGACCTTGAGTGTGTCCGCATATTGTTTGTCGCTTTGGATAAAAGCATCTGCCAAAATAATGTAATGAAACTAATGAGTCTCCTTTCATTATACAATGTGAGATCCCCATTCGTTAACTAATGGTGTGAGGTGGGCTCCTGCGTGTGTGGAATGAAAACCTGCCACTACACTAGGCCTAGGTGGTCACGACTGGAGTGGAGTGTAAGGATTAGTTGTGTGTGTGTGTGTGTGTGTGTGTGTGTGTGTGTGTAAGTATTAATATTATCAGAGTGTCATTTTAAAACAAAGGCTCACACTGTGAGCTGTGCTTTGGTGTGTTCACACGTGACTATAAGGGCCCGCTTTATTTTAGAGAGCCAACAATTGTTTTTCTGTGCCATCATGCAATAAACTCTTTCTGCCACTCTTATTTTTAAGGGTGTAGGAATTAATAATACACTTCCATTCAACATGGGAGTTCTGCTGTGAAAACCTGGCTATTATGTTCAAACTCCTCATAGCAAATAGTGTTTTCCATTTTGCTGAACAGCCGGTATGACTTATTAGAATGACTTATCACCTTTTTTTGATTTTTGTATTTGTTTTTTGTGTGCCCATGTTTTTGGACATTGACTGGTGCTGAAACTCAGGACTTCCATAAAAAGTGCTTAAAATATGCACACAGTTTTTTTCCGATCTAAAATTCTGAGTGGAACTAATTAAAAGTACATGCAAAACATTTATTCTGAATCTGCATAATGCATACTGTACATCTCCACCACATTATATGGCACAAACAATTTGGGATCATTGATGAGCCATTTTAGTCAAACACTGAAACCGTGTTAGAACCGTGACAGATGGAAGCAATCTTAATCACGCTGGCTTTATTGTACCTTTTTATTACAAAACAAACAAACAAACAAACAAACAAAGGATTCTCCTGTAGGATCCAAATGCTTTTCAAATATAATCCAACATAGAAATATACTGAAGCCAGTATCAATAATACAGCCCATTTCATTTCACCCTGGGATATTAAAACAACACAGTAGCAGCAAGTTAAGTGGTTTAAAGGAATGCTTCCCAGTTTAGTCAAGCTCATTTCCACCCAGTAGCTAGGACCCTCCCATCACACCATACCACCAACACTGGGAGGGGTAAAGGCTAGCATGTGCTTCCTGCGAAAAACCCATAAAGTCAAACACCACATTGCTTCTACATGATTAGATAGCTCAATGCGCTTGGAAGAGAACATTAACTGCTTGCTAATGTTATGTCTACTAACAGATGCCTGTGCTGGATAACATCATGCTGGGGGAGAGAGGACCATTCTATCTACCCAGGGAAGCCAATTACGCTCACTTGGACTCCCAGCCATAGATGGCTGTGGCATCACCGTTGAGGAAACTAGTGATCTAATACTTGAGTGTTTTTCAACCTAAACTCTTTCTGCTGCATCTATACCTTACAATCATTCCCATCAGACAATGTCCCTGTTCTTAGAAAAGAAGAAACAACCACCACATCAAAGCACTCTTACTGTATAACAGAAGCCATTGGGGAAGTTTTGAGTGCCTCACCTTCCCACTGCCATCAGGAATAAATGTTTGTCCTTTTTTCTAAGTACAAAGAAACACTAGTATTGAATGTAACTGACCAACTGCTACAGATGGGCTGGAGCCTGCCGGAGTATTCCTTTAAACTAACAAGTGCAAAGCAAAGACAACAACAGCAGCCACAACAAAATGTCAAAAAGTGCCACTGATTTGCTCTGATTTGCAGGTTTCACCAGGAGCGAGTCTACAGTTACCACAAATAACAGCGAGAAGTCCTAACAAGCACCTGAGAGGGAGGCTAACAACAAAGAACAATCACAAAAGCAATCCTGTGTTCAAGTGTTCACAGTCAGGAGGGGCTCCAAAGCAGGTGCACAGACACACCAGCAGTGATTAAACCCGGATCCTTAAATGTGGCTTGACAAATACCTATTACACTGAGCAAATGCCTCTTGACATGACGAGCGCACAGCACAGAGTCAACAAATGGACAATGCAAGCTTGGCAAACACTTCAAAACAATTCCAGTGCAATCTTATGTGAAAGAGTCATAGTGGTGCTGTATTTCTCTGTTATAAGAAAAAATATTGTTAGCTGCAATCTGTGTGAGAGCTCAGAAAGACTACCATGTTGTCAGTGTCTGCTGCCATCAACAGACTGGGCCGAAATGGTTACCAATAGAATTCACACATGCTAGGTGTTATTTAATATAGAAATAATGCACCACGAAGGACTTGAAAACTTTTCTCATACATTTACAAACATGTAGCGTGAATGCACCATCAATTCAGGACTGTTGTAAGGGTAGTAGCACTTTGTCCTTTCATTGTTGCACTCTCCACAACTAACAGCGGATTTCAGCGGACAATGAGGATTTCTGTAAACATCATTTCTGTGGATTATTTCGCTCATCATTCTCCGCTGCAATAATGCAGCCATAAGCCGGAATAATGGCTTTGACAGAAGAAATGCAATTCCACTGGTCACCTGTGCTCTTCCTTGCAGCAGAATGTCATTTTCAATGTATATGGGTAATTCTCTGGATCTAAAGGGTCTTTGTTGAAGCCTTCAGTGCATTCCAATAGGGCCAGTCGGAGAATAAGGGGGCCCTTCCGAAACCCTCCCCCATCCGTGCTTTGTCCTCCGAGGGGTGACTGTGACCGGTGAAGTGGCACGACAAGAGGATTAGCCTTCCTGGGCCAGGCCTACACAGCCTGGTCCGAAATCCGCGAGACGTTGTCGAAGTGGCTCACTTGTGTGGACAGGGATTTGTGGCTGTCTATGCTCATCTTGGCCCTCACCCGCTCACTCTTTTCACCTCTGCCCGAGCACTGGCAGGTGAATGCCGCTTTGAACTCCTCTCGAAATTTACCTGCAAAGAGTGACAGGATAAAAAAAGTTTAAACAAAGCTGCAGGCGATGAAACCATACTGCAGTTTTACAAGAAACTATCAGTGGATAACACACTGGTGTTTGTGAGTAGAAGAGGAAGATATTCCATTGTAATTTTAATAATTTATCATTAACTATCATTGGAATTTGATGAAACGTTACTGTTGTACAGGTTTTACTTTTTTTTCCTTCTGTTTGTCATTTCATAACAGAAACAAAAAAAGTGTAATGAACATACTTGATCAGTACATTGTGCAAATGCAATCAAATGAAAGTATAATTAATGACATAACTGTGCAATAAGTGATGTAGTAGTGTAGTTATATATTTAAAGTGTTGGATTAGCCCTATTATCTAAGCTTTCCCCAATATTAAATAAGCTCAGGTTATACTGAAAGGGTCCTGGCAAAATATTAGTCATTTAAGACCCTCATTTTTGCTCCCTTGAAGTACACGAATAAATACAAATTGATAACATTATTGTCTTAAAAATAATATTGCTCTTAAAATTAAGCTTTTAAACGATGAAATGTCGCAGCCCACAAACAGTATTTCTCTGCATGCTTTGGAGGGACACTAGAGTTGCCACTCTGCCACTAGGGGGCAATGGCAAAAGTTTCTGACAGCAAACCAGGCGACAGTGGTGGTCTGTGAGGCCATTAAAAACATTTTAACATATGAACGGAGAATACTTATCAGTATGATTTCCAGTGGTACTGCTCCATGCAGTAAATGTGCATGAAATGACTGCAGAGTGCTCGGTCCATATCTGTGGGTTTTTTGGGCCATTTTTCCTAAGTTTTCCCTTCCTGAATAAGTCATTGAGAATTCTGCACACTAGCTAGTACTCCCACAATTACATGAAACCACCAACACTAGAAGAGTGCCACTAATGCAACATAATTGGACACTTGGAGGAGAACATTAACTTGAGCACTGGTGAGCCTCGCACTGGGGGAGAGGGAAGACCCTCAGAGCGAGCGAACCACTGGCTGGCTGTGAATGACAGTGGAGCCCAAAATAGTGCTTCTAACTCTAGACTTCTAAAGGTTAATAATCAGTCGTTCCCTTTCTCTCATGAAGTTCATTCATGCCAATCCTGGACTGCAGTCACTTAATGTCCATGCAGTTTCTTAACATCATATTACTTTTTAATAATACTTCTTCACCTTGTTTAATATCACTGCAGCCAGTGTCCCATATTATATTAATATATCCAGTGTGACAGCAAGAGGGTATTTTATTGCTTGCATTTCCTAGAAATTTACTTTACTTACTGGTATCTCTTGCATCTCTGGCTATAATTACTGCTCCTTAGAGTGAATTAATCATGAATCATCTCCAGAAGTTCGGGATGCTAAGCTTGGCAGGATCATAATGTGGGTATTGGCTCTTATCGGAGTTGCACAGCACAGGCACAAAGAGAATATTAACCATGCTGATTAAACATTAATTCAAAGGGGCTGAGCTGAAATGAAAGGGAGGCGAATGTTATTTGAGAATAATAGCCGTTTAGAAGCTTTGAAGTCTCATTTTGAAACTAGCTGACTGGGAGGTATGGACCCTGGTGATGCCTCTGTGTGTCCAGCAGATGGAGAAAACATCTCACAGAGAGGACGGCTAGAGCACACAGGTTGGACACTTACCACTGAGGAAATTATAGATGATGGGGTTAGCCGCACTGTTGGCATATATAAGCCAATGGGAGAAGGTGAACCAGGCATACACTGTCTCTCTGTTGTTTGTGTTCTTGAAAGCGCCAAACACTCTGGACATGGGAGATGAGAATACAAATAAAATTCAAGGACAGCTACAAGGTTTACTAGATAGAAAAGCAAGAGACATTTTGTAGTGTTATAGTGGCTGGTGTAATGTAGCAGGCAACGTCGCTGCCTTCCAGGTTTGAGTACTACCCTGAGCAGCACACCACACTACACCAATATGAGTCCTTGGGCAAGACTCCCAACACTACATTTGCCTGTGATATGAAAAAAACTATAGGTCACTGGTTAAAAGCTTCTGCCAAATGATATAAATAAATAAAAATAGACATCTGTGACAATTTCAACTGATCAGTTTGTCATGAACATTTCACAGAATACATAGGCGTTCAGATAAGGGGCATACAGGGTTTTCCTAGGATTTATTTTTGGGCCTTCACAGCCAATGCTTTTCATTCATCTGTCACAAAATGATGTGGAATTTTGATGCTTAGCTGTCAAGTGCCTAGTGAGTGTAAAACTTCACCCGTTAATACACAGCGTTAGTATATCATGTTCAATTTGCCATCATGCTATGAAATATAAGACTAATTTTATAGAAATTAGTCTTTATGGTTCGTCTATTTTTATTGTATGGTTTATTTATTTAGCACTCAATGTCTCCACCATTTTCAAAAAAAAAAAAAAAATTAAGTTTAAAAATTTCAATGGCTGTGCCATGTTAAGCGGCATTGTAGAATTCTTTATACAGAAACAATGGACCGCACGCATCAACTGAATGCTGAATCAGTGTGGTGGGTATACATGGAGTAGTCTTTATATAAAGACCTGGGTCTGTCAAGTAAAGGAGAAAAAAATTATATTTGTTTATCCTCCATTATTTTTCTAGCTGCAAACATTTTGACTGTGTTGACATAATGAGTTTTTAAATTTCAAACAAATAAGTTATTATTTTGAGATAAGGAAGTCTTTTGAGGCAAGATTTTAAAATATGTCATTATTTTGATGTACTTTTTTGATGTAGCATTAATAGAATGAAAACCTAGAATTAACTCTAATTTCAAGAAAAGTTAAAAAAGGGAAAAAAAAAACATTTTTTGATACAACATGAGGGGTCCTGGGTATTTCCCAGTTACAGTAGACCTACGAAATTTGTGGGGATTACATTCCAAGAGCACCCACGAAGTGTGAAAAAATTAGAATTTGTGAAGTGGTAAAAAAATGCCTAAAAGTGCCTATTTTTATACTATACAGTAACCCCCCACTTATACGCGGATCAGCAGTCGTGATTTGTCTCACGCAGATTTTTTCTGAGAACCAAACTAATAATTTTTTGCAGAACCCCACGGAAAAGGCAGATATATTTCACTTTTTTTTTGCTTTTGTGAGTCCAGGCCTCGTCCGCCACGCCCCCTCATCCTCATGCAGGGTTGCTAAGCACGCGCCCAAACATAAACAACCAAACATAAACAACCAGCACTAGGAGGAGGGGCCGTGGCAGAAGAGGCCCAGACATCACAGCCTTTTTCATCGTTGTACTCACAGGCGGGAGGTTTGAAAGTAGCCAATCCGAGCACGTTATTTATTTTTCCTTGGTGCTGATTGGCTGCTGCCCAGAATTCCCCCCTTGGAGCGTCTTGAGTGTTCTCGTTTTGTTCTTCTTAAAGCCTTGTATTTTTATAAATGTAAATTAAATGAATTTATTATTGTATTTAACTGCTTATGCCAATGAAAATGACAGCGCATACCAAAGAAAACGCACATGCATGAATTACAGTACAGTCTGTACAGCGGTAATATCAGTATTTACATTCAAGCAATGCTGGAGTTCAGTGTAAACTGTACAGTATCGATACTGGTTTATCTTTACATTTTCTTTAATGAGTTTAAAATGAAATTAAAGTGTTTTGGGGGCATATTTAGGGTTTGCACTATGAAAATAGGCTTTTTTTTTTTTTTACCACAACACAACAACACGGTTTTTCACTATACGCCAGTGCTCTTGGAATGTAACCCCTGCGAAAAGCGGGGAATTACTGTAAACCCTAAATATGCCACCAAATATGCTCCCAAAACACTTAAATTTCATTTTGAAATCAGCTTAATACATTACCCTTAAAGAAAATGTAAAGTTAGAATGTAAAATACTGATGTTAGACTGTATAAAACTGTAATTCATACAGGCGTGTTTTCTTTTTCTTTGGTATAAAAATTGAATTTACCGTAATAAAAATTACAGGACTTTAAGAAGAACAAAATGAAAGATGCATGAACACTCCATGCGGGAAACTGTTCTGATGCGAGAATGCTGGACTGTATCTGCCAGAGATCCGTCACAGGGCAGCAGCCAATATATGGTTGCTTTGTGTTCTCTCGACAGTGATAAAAAATGTCTACGGTTATATTTTATATGGAAATGTAGATGAATTTACATTAATTTGTATGTTACAAAATTTGTAAATTATATTTTTCTAAATAATTTAGCTCTAAAATGCATGAAAAATTATATACTGACACGAAAAAAGAAAATAAAATCCGGAAGACATTTGCGGTTTCCATGAATTTGAAGGGGTTTCTGAGAACAATTATTAGTTCAGTTCTAATAAAAAATCTGCAAATGATTGAGAATTCGACCTCTGAACCGCGACTTTGCGCTGAGCACAGTATTAAAATTATTAGAGATAAGAGGGCTTTGTTCGAACAGTGACAACACGGCATAATTATTATAATATACATATACCGTTAATTTCATTGATCACTGTGCAACTGCAGCAGCAAAAGTAAAGATAAGCTGAAATATCAAGAAAATAATTATTTCATTATTGTAAGAAAAAAGGCCAAACCTTTGGCATAAAAAGTGACATGTTTGACATACTACCGCAAAAACAGAGGAAAAACAACAAATTTAATTTTTCCCCATCTGGCTGGTAGAAACAGGCTTTCATAGTCAACAAGCGGGATTGTTTGCTGGAAAGGGGATTTTTAAATTAAGTTAATAAATTAAGTGTAAAAAAGTAAATTTAATGATGTCACGTGTCCATTTTATAAAAGCCAAAAGGCTTTCACAGTGACTGTAACACACAGCCTGTGGTGACTGAGAATGTGAAAACTCTGAAGAGAATGTGACCTGAAAACAAAAGTCAGAAACACATTTATGAATGAGATATAATTTAAAAGCAGAAACTGGAAGTTAAACCTGTATTGTACCTCTTCATGATGTTGAGGACACTAATGGGCAGGTAGCACAGGGCAAAGACAAAGAGCACCACCATCAGCATGCGGGCCGTCTTCCTCCGCGCCTTTACCTGCTTGATTTCGGCTGACACAGCGGTGGTCCACACTTTAACCGGCTCACCAGCGCCTGCAGCCTGAGCAGAACACTGCAGGGACTTCCACTTCCTTTGCAGAACTGATGACGCACCCGGAATCTTAGAAGAAACATCACAGCACCAGTGAAATGTAGCACTGAGAAACTGTAAAGAGCAGTAAAGCCTACTTCAAACTGCACTGGATTTTGTCATCTTTCTTTTAAAGAAAAGTCCTGAGGAGATTAAAGGGTTTTAGAATGATTTAAATAGCAGTTTGAACTGTGTGAACAGTGTGAAATTTTAGAACGTTAGGTGGAGGAGCTCAGTAAGTACAAAAACGGTTAAATGATTCGAGTTCACAATTTCTCCACTAAACCAAACCAGACATGCATTAAAAAAGGCATGCTAAACAAAGAAGAGGGACCATCTTGTCCAAGTAATCTGAGGATCATCTATCACTATACAACCCCAGGATTAAAAGTCATAGTCATAAAAGGAAAGGAAAGTCTGTGTCATCTAACAACCAAGCAATTTAAATAGAGGGATTGAAACCCAAATAATGTACTGAGTAAATAAACACAGTACATGTTTATCGCTCATCTAACTATCTGTAGACAAATTGCTTTAAAGGACCATTAAACAGTATTTGAATTACTATGAATTATTGACAGATGATGTTAGACAGGAGTCTCCATGGACTATGATGTTTGCAGATGACATTGTGATCTGCAGTGAAAGCAGG
>JBBIGA010000146.1:8816059-8827968 GCA_037576975.1 Alestes dentex
AAAAATTCTCTCAAAATTATATAAACTAATATATACAGCAAATCCAACGATTTCTATTCCAATTGCAGCATGGGAAAGAGTTTTGGCTCCAAATCTGCAGGGACATCTTCACAATGACTAACAACACTAATATAAGCAACTTGACTAACAACTTATACAATATAACGTGATCCACAGAGTCCACATTACCCAGTACAAATTGTACAAGATGGGATTTATAGAAAGTGATATTTTTTTACACTGTACTCTAAAAACTGCAGATGACTATTTCCACACCATCTGGTCTTGTCCCCCAACTCAACACTTTTGGCAAAAAGTCATCAATACAATCTCTTTTATAATGGTGACCACTCAACAACTAATCCATCAATCCCAACTTTCAGATCTCTACTCGTTGCCCTGGCGATTGCAAAAAAAACCCAATCCTGCTACACTGGAAAACTAGAAGCACACTAAACATTATGCAGTGGTCAAACCTCCTCAGAGAACACATATTAATGGAGAAATAAAATTACAGCATCAACTTCCACATTTCCAAGAAGTCTGGGGCTCTTTTATCACTCCTTTAGACTTGCTTGTAAACTAACTCCCAACAAACACTTTTTAAAACTTTCAAGTAATCAGTTGTATTAATCCCCAACATTCCCACACATTACCTATTTATCTGATACAAATATACAGCCACCTTATTTCTATCTATTTGTCTGTCTGTCCATTTGTGTGTCTGTATCCTAAGTCCTGTCAAGTCATACGTCATTTTCTCTCTTCCTTTTAGATCAATTGTATTTTTTGTGTTGTGATTGAATTTTTTTTTTCTCTTTTCTTGGGTTTTGTCATGTCTTGTCAATGGCATGTGGGTGGGTGAGGTACAGCTTCACTAAAGTTTTGAAACTGTAACTATCATTAAAAATAAAGTTTTTAAGTATATAAACATAAGGCAGGGTGTTTAACCTCATTATATTGATAAAGGAAAAACATATGGCAGGAGGACAGTGGCTGGAGTCTTAATCTCAATAATCTATCAATAATGGATAATAATAAACAATATATTCAAAGTATTCAAACTTCCAACGACTCTACTAGATCACTTCCTACATTTTTCTTGTATGCTATGTTTCATCTTTATTTGATCCATTTTTGATGTCCATGCATCTAAAACAGTAATATTCCATTTTTTGGGTGCCCATTTCCAATCTCTCTGATCATTTCAAAATAAACAGAATACTGCGCTGTAAAGACTTTGTAAATCACTTCTGTTTTGACTGGGAGCCCTGTAGTGTGCAGTCCAGACTTATTTTGAGTGGGGGCAGATTTAACTGCTGTTGGCTGAATATGGAGATATATGTAAATGTGTTGCTTGTCACGGCCACATGAAAACAGTGAATTCGAAATTGACTGCTCTTGCAACTTATTTTTCATATATGGACTGTGTGAACTGAGGAGTGGACAATATGTTTTGAAGCTTTAACACTGATAACAAATGATGAAAAGCAAAGAAAATAACCAATATGCAATATCTATACATGTTCATGCTCATATGCCCTACAAAAAAAGCCTCAAACTGAAACTGAGGATTAAAAGGCATTTTTTGCACAGATGAGGTCATTATCTGGAATGCCGACTAATTTCAGTACCAACATATCCTCACTTACAGGACTTAAAGGATCTGCGGCTAACGTCTTGTGGAGTCCATGCCTCAACGGACCAGAGCTGTTTTTTTAGCACGAAGGAGCCCTACGTTATTTTAGGTTATTTTGGTTTTAATGTTATGGCTGATCAGTGTATAATCACACCATAATTGAAGGCCATATACTTACAATTATAAGCCTTAAGATGTTCTAGGATTTGAAGGGGTTGTAGGTATCATCTGCTGAAAACTATATGGTTTGTGTAATTGTGCATCACTAAAGAAGGCATGCGTTCGAAGGTGTTTAATAATTGGTAAAAGGCACAACCACGAAATCTCATTTAACTGTGAACAGAAAATTACTGAGAAAATCTCTTTACAAGTGTGCGGTCCAAGCAGTCGCTTCATATCTGCCTCCAAGCACACTGAATTTGAAACCATGACTGTGAAGATAAAATGCAGCAGATCTTTAATTCTGAGGTGTTTCTATCTGCAGCTGAAGGGAAATCCCAGCCAAAAAGAACAAACACAAAGATGTAATAATCCAGCTACTTACAGACTAGACTGTATGTTTATGAACGTGAGTGGAAAAACAAGCACTGATCAAATTTGCATGGAAAGAGGCAGAGAATCTGCTGCGGCTCGTAGCCAAATGACAAAGTTGAAATTTGATTGCAGAGCAGGGCAAAGCATTCAACAAGTAAGGAGAAAAAACAAATACAGCGAAGAGACAGTAAAGATTGAAAGGACATTGGAGCGTCCACACAAAATTGTTTCAAAATGAAGATAAAAATCTTCAGAATACCTCATTGTGTCTCATCAACTGAGACAGATGAAATGTATGCAACTACACATTACTGCTCTACAGTACTGTGCTGGACAAGGATGGAAGTCATATCTTCACTATGGATCACATGAATAGCCAGTACTGATTCCTCAAGGGCATCATCAGGAAACAGCACATCCCTTCCTCTTTGTGGACAATTGATTAGTCAATATTCCTGTCTGAAAACGAGATGTTTTTACCTCTGTTATAAAGATAAGGTGTCTTCATTCTTCAAATACCAACAACTGACAGCTGAATGAATGCCAAGACCCGTGGTGCCAACTTACCCAGCGTGTTTCCAACCAGAGAGACCAAGAAGACCACAATATATCCTGCGATCAGGACCCACTCGTACTGCTTGGGATGCAGGTATTCTCTCCATATGTACCTCAAAAGTTCCTCGTCCTCGTCGAGCTGGGGAGGAGAGTAACTTTCCGTGGTATTGAGCCTCTGCTCCGCGGCTGAGCAGTCGTTCCGGCCGGGCAGAGGGACGGCGAGTCCGGCCATCGTGGGTCCGCGCGAGCGTCTGGAGCATGACTGACGGCGCGCGCGGGTTAGGCGAGGGTGGGGTGGGGGGGCGGGGTGAGGGGGGCTCACCGGAGGGGCTTACTGGAGCCACTGAAAGAACAGGACGCCCCACCCAGAAAAACTGGAAACCACAGACGTTCCATCAGCAAATCAGGGGTATTTTATCTTGTCTTATCTTATCTTATCTTATCTTATCTTATCTTATCTTATCATCTTATCTTATCTTATCTTATCTTATCTTATTTAACCTACTAAATAACCCTTGAAGAACATCCTTTGTAAGGATGTAAACTCTTCAAACAGATGATATGGGTTCTCTAAATTAATTTGCAGCATTCACAGCATTTCAACAGAATTCAACATTCAACATCTTTCAGCAGACTGAACACAATTTCGGTTTTTTTTTCTTGCTGCTCAGAAATATTTCATCAAGGAACATAATTGCTAGCAATTTTTCCAAATTCTGGGGAAACTGTTGTCAGTTCAATATCTGTGTGTTGTATGAGGGTTCTTGGCTTGGTTCATAGGCATCATTTACACTGGGGGTCATTGCGTACATTCCGTGTCCACCAGTTTTTAACCTTCGTATGACGTTCTGGTCATATTGTAGACAAGAAGTGCAATGTTACTGTGAAATACACTGTGCTTTTTCTGTTTACTTGCAGGTAGCCATGAATTAATGGTATGACACAGGAACACCGGTAACCAGTTGATAAGTAGATACCTCATTTCATTGTTTTATTGCTGAAGTTGTGAAGGGGCTGTCAAATGCTATATGCATGTGAGCTATCTCTCATCCATTGCTGTGACCAGCTGTCAATGAGGAACACTGTAAGAAAACGGATGAAATCAGTGCCTTTTACTATCTGCCCTTGTTACAGAATATATTAATAATGGTATAATATGCATAATACATACAATGCTGATAACACCCCATGTGTTCAAACAGCATAGTGTTTCCTCACTAAGCAATTTAAATGGCTTCTTACATTATGGTTGTTAAACTGACCTCTGTTAGGAACTGCAATACTGAGACAACATGAGAGGATTTGTCCATGTCTTTTCATCTCAGTCATAGGATATACTCCTACGTAACATTTTGCATATGAGGTAAGACAGAAGCACTGTAAAAATGTACATTTAATTACAAATGTAAAGAACACTGGTATCCAACACTGGTTTTCACCTTTCAGCCCCAACTTAGTACAGAGAAATTATATTTAATTTTACTTAACATTGTTAGTGTTGTCTAGTAAAGTAAAGTCACGCTTGGACACACCACAGCACAGCGGACAGTGTAAACAACGTAAAATTCTTTCTCTGCGTTTAACCCATTCACCAAGTGAAACATTGAGTTGCCACCAACAGGGGGCGCCCACGGAACAGTGTGTGGGAGGGTACCTCGCTCAGGGGTACCTCAGTGCTACCAGGAGCAGTCCTGAGATACTAAGCCATGACCTTTTGATCACAGGGGTAACTCCCTATCAGAGGTGGACAGTAACGAAGTACATTTACTTTAGTAAAATCTGTACTTTACTTGAGTAGTTTTTTTTTTTTGAAACTTATAACTTTCACTTCACTACATCTGAAAGACAAAGCCGTACTTTTTTACTTCACTACATTTCTATCAAGGTTCTCGTTACTCGTTACCTTCAGTCCTGAAAGTGGGTGTTATTGTTTCACTTTTCTAAAACATGATTTTTTTTTTAGCAGATGACAGTCTCTAAACAGAAAGTGTAAAAGGTGAAAACAAGTAAACAAACAAATAAAAAAATAGTGTCACTTGCATGAGAATGCAGTGTGGTGCAATCTTTGCTGAATTATGAATGATCCATGAATGATGAACTGGACAGGGTGCATAAGCTCTTGTGCCCTTTCTGTTATCCCCGATCTTACGCTAACACCTTCAGAAATGGATTTTTTCCACACCTCATATCCCCGGGTGTATGCACAGGGTATTTGACCATGTGAGCACAAAACAAGACGCTTGGAGAAAGGTCAACAAAGTGGTGCTGCATTTTTGTCTTTTATTTTTTATTTTATTATTTGAAGACTTAAAGGTCTGACACGTCACCGGCATGAAAATTACACTCATTTCAAAAGGTTTTCCCGGTTGAAGGAAGTGTGTGTGAGGGAAATGACAGAGGTCTTGGTGCTTTGCTGCTTCTGCTTCAGTGCTGTACATTACTTTGATAGGCAGTTTGAAACAAGCTGAATTAGCAGACAGTCTTGCCTCACCAAGGATTTTCATTGCTTTCATTAACAGAATGGCGATTGTGCTATGATGATACAGCGAGTTCGCTTAGAGGCCATGTCATTTCATTCCAGTTGTATGATGTTTTCCCAACCCCATTAAAAAAAAGAGAACATATGAGGTAAAACAAAATTGATAATAACACATGTTAGGAACACTGGTATCCATATCCACAGTCTTTTTGAACCGGTCAATCCATGCTTTTGCACCACTTGGTACTAGGGATATACTAAATGTACTAAAATTATACTTGATGGTTGTTATGGGTACTGGATCAAAATATTATGAAATTAAAAGTGAATGCATTTAAACACACTGAAGTTTAAACAAGGAAAACATTTTTAATAAATTA
Organism: Alestes dentex; assembly: GCA_037576975.1. Classification (NCBI taxonomy): domain Eukaryota; kingdom Metazoa; phylum Chordata; class Actinopteri; order Characiformes; family Alestidae; genus Alestes; species Alestes dentex. The sequence continues at coordinate 8,821,647 of JBBIGA010000146.1, forward strand.
ACTTTGGTGGTTTGGTGGTATATGAGGTAGTGTTGTCTAGTGATCAACTAACTGTCAGTACTACTCTGCACAGAATTAGCATAATTGTAGGCTGTTTCATTTTATACTGATATGAATTTGGTAGGATGTTAAAAAAAAGCCATAAATTCAAATGCATAGAAACTATGGCAAGAGAAAGCAAAACTTTGACTGGTTTTCTAACATGTTATTATTACTTTTTAGGTACAATATATTTATTTAAATATAGATGTAACAACTGTAACAAGTTTTAATATAACAAGTAAACAAGAATTTCAATGAGAGGGTATGGAGCAATTTTCCTTTGAAATGTACTAGTTCTCTAGCACAGGTGTACGTGAAAATGTAGGCACCTCTGGTCAAATGGCACATTGAGTTTCTAAGTGAAAAGAAGTTAACACCACCTCTGCATAAAACACACTTAAATGACATCTTTTTGTACATTTGATTGCACAGTTATTACTTATTTATGAAACAAACTGGGAAAAATAAATAATAAAATGTGACATGCATAAGTTTCATTTTTTTCAGCTGACCCTCTTTGGCTGAAATCACATCTCCAAATGTTTCTTGTAGGCAGCAGTATTTATATTCTTGATTGAATATTTTGCCCAGTTTCCCTTTGAGAAGGCTTCTAGTGTAGTAATATTGATTGACTCTCATACATCCACAGCATTTGTAAGATCTAATCACAGATTTTCAGTAATGAAAGCCTGGGTGCAGTGAAGGCCGTTTCCTTATTTGTTATTTAAGTTCAAAGTTATTTAAAGTATGGCTATTTATGGACACAGGGGTGTCATGACCTGAAGAGGTACGTTTTGTCTCAAAAGTGCAGAGAGGCTCAAATCTGCTGTACAATCGATTTCCTCCAACCTGACCTCTCTGATACTGACATGTTGACCTCTGTGCCAAACCTGACCTCTCATTTGGAGCTTTGGCACAAAGTTGTCCTGATGTTCTCACATTTTTCCATTTTTCCAAAGTATAATAGATCCACACATTTGGCCCACAGCACTTGATTCTAGCATCAAGTTTATCCAGGTTGTGTAAAAGTACTTTGAATTTTGTGATGGGATCACAGGTCACCTTCTAATGAACCCCTCCATGCAGATGATGTGCAGCACTGCATAGTGGGCCAGTGCATCACTATTCCCATTCCAACCAAAACTTTCTCACGCTTTAACAGTTCTTCCATCACTTAATGGAAAATTACAATCAGAAAGTGATTAGATATCTTTTATAGCCTTCTCTCACACTGTTAGAGTCAATTATATGCAGCTTCAGACGCATAAATGAATGTCCTGAGAGATTTGAAGAGTCACATAATTGTAATTACTACATCTGGAATAAATAATGTCATTTGAAAATATTTTTTTTCATACAACTGTATTTTCCAGTCCTGCCTAACATACCCTGCACATTTTCTCCATTATTTCTTTATTGTTACACAACTGAAAAATCTTTATGGATAATACAGTGATGCTGTGGATTAATGAGCCCGGTCTCACGAGTTTTCGTGAAGCCATCACGATATACAATCTATTAAAAAACGTGCTACGATCACGCTTTAGGCCTTTTTTTCGTGCTAGTACAACGCTTCACTACCCTATGGATTTTAATGCGCACCGCGTAACATAGTCAATATCAGCGCTAACTGCTGACTGAGGGACAGTAGGAGAAAAATAATGAGTAGATTCGTTATCGTTTTTGTTTGCAAAGCAGTTGAAACAGGTTGAAATGCTGTAAGACGGGGAAAGTCCCTAACCCTAACCTTAACCCTAACCCTAACCTTAGCCCTGACCCTCACCCTAACCCTAACCCTAACAGTCACCAGCTAGCGCTGACACTGGCGGCGTTACGCACTACGCAGCACGTTTTTGAACAGAATTCATGTCGGGATGGCTGCATGAAAAGTCGTGAGATTGGGTTGGATTAACTGGATAAGGCTCAGAGTCATAAATTGTTTTTCTTAGTAATGAGAACACAACATGCTGAAAAAGCAAAACCATTGAATTGAAGAGGTCTCCCTGCTTTGAGATGTAAAGTTTATAAGTTTTGGAAGCTACAGACTTTGTGACTTTGTACAGTAAAGTGAAGATTTCTTTAATGGCATTAGCAACTTGAACTCTTTAAAAGTGCAGATCATTACTTATTCTTGTTGATCAAATTTCCAACCCTCTGTATAAAACGACCTAATTTATTTTCATTACCATGTGTGTGATGAGCTATGTGATTGCTCTGATCAGTGCTTAGATTTCCTCTTGTAAGGAAAGAGCTTCTTTGTTTCTCTGAAGTATGGCTATTTATGGACACAGGGGTGTCATGACCTGAAGAGGTACGTTTTGTCTCAAAAGTGCAGAGAGGCTCAAATCTGCTGTACAATCGATTTCCTCCAACCTGACCTCTCTGATACTGACATGTTGACCTCTGTGCCAAACCTGACCTCTCATTTGGAGCTTTGGCACAAAGTTGTCCTGATGTTCTCACAGTTCCAACTCCAGCTGGGGATCCGTGGAGCTCCTCTGTGCTAAAACGAGGAGCAGATGATTCCCCAGGCAGGGCCACAGCATGATTCTCATTTCCAGAGAGACGCCCATTTGCCCTTTTCAGCCTGCTGCTGTCAGTGGATTTCATAGAAATGTTTGTGCAGTCCTGATGTTTCTCGCTGTGCTGTGCTTTATGCTCTCCCTCATCAGAAAGAAAGGTGTCAGAGCTTCCTCCCACTTTTGCACTCGAAAGGTTCTTCCTTTTGGGTGAGACATCCCTCCTTTCAGGAATATTTAGAAGAGACTTTATTTTCTTGGTACTCTTTTTGAAGAACCGTGGAGATGACATGCCACTGGATTTGCTCTGTTCTTTGTCCACTTCTAGAACTGTTTCTGACACAGTTCTGGAGGGAGGCTCTTGCCAAATGGTGCATGGAGGGTCTTTGCTGTCAGCCTTTTTGAAGTCATGATGGGAGACAGATCTCTGGTCTTTCTTGAGATTTTGTGAATACCCACCACTTCTTGATTTATCTCCTACTGTAGTCTTCTCTGTCTGTCTTCTCAGCAGAGATCCATACATTTGGCTGGAGGACTCTTTAGTGTTACTGTTGTAAGAGTTATATCTAGGGTCTGCCACACTGTGCCTCTTGTACAAGTTCTCTTGTTCAGGGTCCTTGGGTAGGAGTCGACTTTTAGCTCTGCCAAGACTGGCATATATTGCATCTCTTCCTGAGACGTAGTTCCCTGAATGGTCTAAAATCTGTATGCTCCGTCTTTTTAACATGAAGTCATCAGGCTGTACACGATTGTCCGTTAACCCTGTTTGATTCCATTGCGCTGAGGAGTAGCACTGTGGACCCGGACGCATACCAAATTCATCGTGGCATAGGGAGGATAAAGACTCATTCGTGTAACTATTGGTTTCTGGATGCTCTGGTATGGTTGACTTGAAAACAAGGGATGACCTGAGACGGGAATGCATCACAGGACCAGGCTTGTTCTCCATCTCGTATTGGTCCATATAGTCATAGGGTTCTCCAGGAGGTAGCTCGCTATTATTGAGGTAAGATTCTATCCTCCAAGTACGCAGAAAAGATTTTGAAGTGTTTGCCAAGCTTGGCAGGTTCTGCTGCATTGAAAGAACTTGTTTATCATGACCGTGGTATGACTGGCGTAAGTTAGCACTTCTGTTCATCATGTTCAACCTGGAGTTTTCATATGAGTTTTCCATTGTGCTTGGGTAATGGTTCCCCCCATAAGACCTGTTCTCTTCTGCCACATTCCAGTTACTCAAACCATACCTGGGGTATTGGGGAATTAAGGAGGGCTCCCGTCGTTCTCCTGCATAGCTGTGCCGTTTGTTGAAATCTGTTGTTTCTTGAAGGAATCTACTATGGTGTGCAATAGGGATGGGAAGGTCATCTATTGTACTCTTAAAGCCTGGTTGTCTTTCACAAGTTTGTCGGTACACTGAATCGAGCGTGTGCCTTAAATTGTCTCTCCTTTCAAAGATTCTGGTGGAGTGGCCAAGATATCCCTCCACTTTGCCATTTATCCTCCTGTCTGACGCGATTTCCTGAGGTTGGAATCCTGTTGGAATAGTGGAGCGAGCATAAAGGGTCCGAAACTCCTCATCATAAGACTCCACCAGTCTGCCTGTTATGACTTGGACCATACTGAGGTGGATCTTTTCATAGGACCACATGAAACTGCCGACATAAATGCACATTTTTCATATCAGTACTTCACATCTGAATTGAATGTACCTTTCTAACTTTTATGAATTATTCCATCTTACCTGTATGATCCAAAAAACACTGTCTGGCAGTCAACTAGGAGAAATTTCTGTCCCATAGCCCCATGGAACTTGGCACCTGACCTACAGAGATACTCCTGGCCTTTCACAGTACGCACCCTCATGTTCTGCAGATGGGAAAAACATGTTTAAATAGAGACAGATATGATATGAGTCTACTGTATTGACAAGACATAATTAGGTGCAGTAAAATGACTACATCAGCCTCTTACCTTCCTGAAAGAGTTTTACAGCTGCTTTACATATTTGGAGATAAGGCTTTTTTGAGGATAAGGGTCAAGTCCTGGAGCTACTTATTGTTATGGACAGACAAAGGTGTTTCAGGCAAATATTTTTATTTTAATAGTAAATTTCTGACATCAAAGATTCTGTAAACTTGAATGGTCATCCACATTAATTAATATTACTGTGAAGTAATTTCACCATAGGCTTTTTAATTCCAATCAACACAAAGCAAGAAATCTTTATCTTTGGTGGGCTACTCAGTGGGTCAGTGGACAAATAGTTTTTTTTTTTATAATTATATACTATATTGTTATTTATAATTATTTGTCATTATAAATTGTATCTTAAGTTCGATGGGAATACAGGCCTCTATCCCAGTGCACTTTACAGCTGTGGCTGTCTGATTATTAATGTTCCACCATTTCCACTGCTCTCAAGAGCATGTTGTTTATGTGACAGGCTGCTTTGAAATAATTTGAGGTTATTGCTTTTCATTATTTTGTTGTATTTTGCATTATGTATATGTGCTAATGATTAAGTGATCTCTGTTTTGAGGGTAGTCCTGGTTCCACCTGCTCTTAGCTGGGTAACCACCCACTCCCACAGATGACACTGATAGTTAGCCTCAAGCTACAAGATACTGTGATGGATCCCATGGGAGTGCACGTTAAAGGTGAAGTAAAATAATGGCGCCATCAACACACTTGAGACAAAGGGAAAGTTAGTGCATGAGACAGTGACAAAGTTTAGTGACATCGAAAAGTGAAGTATTTCCTTCAACATTCTACAGGGTTGTTATCCTACTCCAGCTAAGAAAACTGAATGTGTAAAATAACAACTCAGACTGTGAGGGCATATTGCAGCTACTGTATACCATGCCCTATCTCATGTCTCTGGGTTGTGAGTCACGTCTCAGACTGGAGTATTGAGTCTTGCGTAGAGAATTTCAGTTTTGTTATTAGTTGTGGTTTTAAAATGGACTTAAATAATAAGCATTTCATTTTAGGAAACCTTCAGTTTGATGGGTAGAAGTACACTACACACAGTAAACACAGTGTTTATAGTAAAGGGACAAAATAACTAGCAAGTGTTATGGCTGGGGTTTTTATTTGGGACTTTTATTTTGAACTTATAGGTGTATGTTTGTGTCTGTAGTCATGTTGTCAGCTGTCCTGTGTTTTAGTTTAAGTGATTGTGTTTTATGGTAGGTTCTTGTCAGAGTGTGTTTTGTATTTAAGTTCTTTGAGTTTTAATCTTAGTTTGCTGGTCAACCATCACAATTACCCTGAATGTTTCCTGCACATGACCCCTTCCTTGTGTATCTGCTGTTACAAACACAGTGAAGACAAGCAATCTCGGGGGAAAAGGGTGAAAGTGCCCTGAAAGGGACCCGGAACCCCCTACGTGCTTTAGAACAGCGCTCTTCGAGAAGGGGTGAATCCTGCATTAATTTTTTGTGGGGGTGTACAAGTGATAGTGGGTCCCCGAGGAGGACGTGTGGGGCCCACGGTCCGTGAAATTTTTTTTTTTTTGGGTGTTTGCCTCCACCTTCCCCTCCTCCGCCCTTGGTAGGGGTTTTGGGGTGCCCAGGTGGGCACCGTAGGAGTGTGTGTGTGGGGGGGTACTGTTATGGCTGGGGTTTTTATTTAGGACTTTTATTTTGAACTTATAGGTGTATATTTGTGTCTGTAGTCATGTATAAATTGGACTACTGTTGGTCGACAGAGGAGAGGAGGAAGGCATGTGCGTAAGCAGAGAGAGAAGAGGAAAGGCAAGA
>JBBIGA010000146.1:8847074-8857563 GCA_037576975.1 Alestes dentex
AATTCTCTCTATTTTTTGCTGTAATGTTACTCTTAAGAACAATTCTCCGAACAAGTGGTATTCGGGTGAAAAAAATATGTCCTATATATCTAAATATTTTCTTTATCTCAGCCTTACACTTTCTTTATAGCCTTACACTTGTCTTAGTCTCACACTTGTTTTAGTTGAAGAGAAATACCCTTAATATGTAACTTTTTTATAAAGTGATTATTGCCTATTACCTCAATCATCACTTCTTTATCTGTTTGCTAAAAATTGATGTTTGGTTGAATTTATTTTGCCTGTCATGTCCTTTCAGTGAAATAAAAATGAGTAATATATTTTAAAGACAGTATTTTACAATTTCACCGTAAAACAGCTTTGGTGTTTTTTTGTTTGTTTGATTTTTTTCCCTTTGTTTATGTTTCTCAATTAAATCAAAGCAGAATGGGTTTTTGGTTTACTGTGTTTATGTTTCTCAATTAAATCAGTGCAGATTTTTAAAAGTTTCCCATTACGACTGGGACAGAACTGAGGCAATTAAACACTTTAATTAAACTTTTTCTATGCATTACTTATCAGAAGCACGGTCCTCCACCATTCTAGATTTACCAAGTTGTGGTCACCCAGCCATTACAGTAATCAATTCCTAATCTTTCTAGCAGGAGGTGCTGTGAATGCACATTCCTGAGCTGAAAAGATTCACTCTCCGGTTACCATCCCGGCAGCAAGGCCCGAAAAATCTGCATGCAGCCGAGCAGGGTTCTCACAGACACACCCAGACAACTCAGACACTCCTGTCTGTGCAAAAGCAAAGGGTGTGGACAGACAAAGTTTTCTCTTTCTTTATCCTGGTTTGAGTTTGTGCTTGTTCACAATAATTTAGGTGGAACTGTTGCTAGGGAGAGACGCCTTGTGATTGTTTCATATGGAGGAATGTGTACCTGGCTTTGACACATAGAATCAATCAGATTCCCCCATCTTTATACACTGATACAGCTCTGGAAAAAAAAAAAAAAGAGACCACTGCAATTTATTTTTAATTTAGCATCTCTATGAGTATGACAATCATTCCATGCCAGTGTCTGTTAAAGTCCTACACAAGCACCTCATTCTGCTTTATGAGGTACTGATTAGTGACCACCTGAATCAAATCTTATTTAATGAGGAAAAGTATTAAAAAAAAAACACTGCTGTAATGAACACTGTCCTCTTGCAATGTGACCAGTTGGATGGCAAAAAACTACTAGAAGTACATCAAAGGTAATTATTGCCATTTTGTTTAAATGTGTACAACTTCTGTAAACACTACGTCATTTCTCTTACTTTGATGTATTGATAGTTCCTTTAAAATTATGATATGTAAAGAACAATATTTTTATTTGAAAATAAGGAGAAATATTGTCAGCAGTTCTTAAAAACTAAGGCAAAGTCGTTCAGTTCAATACTTGCACCTACAAAAGATAAAACCTAACAAACTGAACATTTTTGCAGTAGTCTCTTATTTTATTCCGGACCTGTATATACAGTAATTCACTGAGATGAGTTCAGCAGATTATGCATGTGGGTACATTTCCATACTGATAAAGCAGGTCAGACGCAGTGAAGCGTATTGACTCTTCCCTCATAAGAGTGATAGGGTTATCATACAAATACTAACAGAGCCTCATGCCAATAACGCCTTGTGCTATGACTACATTATTTAGTTAAAGACATATATGCAGCAACAAGAGCCTTATTTGGGTCTGGTATTTTGGTGCAAATTTCAGTACAGCCTGACCAAATTCTCCAAACAGAGACTGCATAAAACTCCATAATTCAGAAATAGCATCTGCTGAGTTTGCTAGTAGTTTAGTGATGATGGAAGGTGTCATTGGATTCTTTGATCCAAAAAATGTGTAATCGATCCAAAACAAATGATAAATTCCTCATAAAGATGATTTATCTAATTATCATAGCTTTCATTCAACATCATGGATTTTTTTAGTCTGACAGATTAAAACTGTTCAAGGAAATAAAAGTTGAGAGGACGATTAAATGCAGGCTAATTCTGTTATAGTTGAAAGACGGACTATAACAGAATGAATGTGAACTCTGGACCCATCCTAAGGCTGACAGATGTTTCAGAAAATGCCAGAACTTGACAAACATAGTCTTATCAGATTAGAGTTCTGGCAGCAGAATACTCTTAAAAAATTGGCCTCTGTACAAAAGTCTATTTTACATATTACAAGGAATGTATCAGCAAAGTACAACCCATGCAAGCTTCTGGTGTCAATCTGAGGAGAGAGAAGTTCAGGCATCACTCTTTGACTAGTTTGACACTAAAAATGTGCTCTATACTGTGGCCTGAGGCTCCTCCTGAATAATGACTCCCAAAAGCATCACAGCACTAAGATCATCCTAAGATGGCTGAAGGACTGTTACTCAAAGAGAACTCCTTCCTGCAGATAGCTGATCTTCAGGCTGAAAAATTCTGTTTAGTTATAGATGATGCACACCCATCAACCAGGCTGTCAGACTGTACCACCTCTCCCCAGGGGGGCACTGGGTTCATAGATGTCTAGTTGTCTTTCTGGCATTTAAACAAAGATGTGGTTTTGGATGTGTGTACAGCAGTGATGTCCCCATGCATTGCATTCTGATACTATCATCTGGATGATACAGCAAGAGTATCTTCTTTTGGGGTTTTTTTTATATTTTTTTAACACGAAATAGTCCATTGTGGATCCATTCAAATTTGATGGCAATGGAGTAACAGTACTTATTTACATTGGTCATCTTTATACAGACTAATCATGAAAAAAATGTGTCATTCACAGTCATGCGTTTTCATGTTCAAAAATTGACTTTGAGACTAAACTTTGTTAGATCCCTTATTTACGTAATAAATAAATGCAAAAAATAGCCCTGAGAAATTTTACTGAATCAGACTTAATGTCTGTCTGTGGCAACATGCCATCTTAACCAATTCCTCATGGTGGGAGGAGGAACAGGGAATATCTGTGGAACTACAGAACTGCACTGGATTTGACACGGCAGGGGAAAATAGGTCTATCTACACAAAGGAGTGGAAAAGGGCTAACCTTAACAACCCGTCTCTGAAATTAGCTGCCTTTGTTCTCAGGGTCTCTAAAGACAATGCTGGACAAGCTCAAATAAAAGCAACATGGACGCTTTGGCACTCTTGCCCTTCTAGAGAAGGTTCAGTGGGAGGAAGCAGCAGCAACTGCTCCTCATTGATGACCTCATGACAGCTGCTGCTGCCAACACTGTCAACATCATACTTCTGTTTTTGACAAGCGCTGAGAAATGCTCAAAAGCTCAGCCTAACATTTCCCCAGTGTAATGAATATTTGAAGTTGTGGTCTGTAAGGAAAATACAGAAAAATGTATTTGAGGGAAGACAAAGCACTTGCTATGTACTGCATATAGAACTGAGGGCAGCATGTATCATTATTTCTCATCATTTGTACTGTCTATTGTAGCACGGTGTAAGAATATTTGCATGCAGTTTGTGAACAGTATTAGTGCTAAATGAGGAACACAAATGAGGAATTGCTCAGGGGACTTTAAAAGTGCATCTTAAGTAAAAACCGTTTCCATTTGAAATGAAGAACAAACCTGGAGCGCCCTGATCAAATAGACAGACCAGGAATCCATTCAAACTACAGTTTTGTTACAGCATTTGTTACCCTCACTAATTAACTATTGAGGTTTTTAATGATGTTAGTCTTTTCAAGTGAATGAATTAAGCTGATGCACACTTTATTAGTGCGACACTGGTATAGAATTTCTGGGCTGAACGTAATAACCAATTTTGTCCACTTATGATGTACTTCTATCAACCAAAACCAGCTGAAATTCATTTTTGCATTACTATTTTCCAACACCTCTTTATCCCTTAGACAGACTGTTCTTGTTACTGCATCTTAAACGCTGAAATGGGTAATATATGAAAATGACCTCTGTTCTGATTGGCTGCCCTATATCATCCATTCCTCATTCAAAAACAAGTTTGGGCTGAAATACTCCTTATAATTTCAGCATGTGTGTCATGTTAAACTGCTGTAGGCGAAAACCAGATATATGCAAAGGTGTTCTTTTCCAGATTCAATAACAAGCCATGTTTTTCACCTATTGACTGCATTGGTTGGGGAATTAAGAGGAAATTTTGAAACCCTGATCGTGCGGACATACCATATCAAACTCTACCCTTGGGAAAACAGGAAGAACACACTTTTCCTTGATACGGGCCCTTTAAAAGTAATGCCCATTATAGCCAATATATGAAGTGCAGTGATCAGAAAATAGGATCTAACTGAAGATTAGTAATAATTTCCCGTGATTAATTTTACATAATGAAGTAACACATGGTATTGTATTGTTATTGAAAACATTTATGTACCTTCACCTAATTTTCATATATAATAACTGGCTTCATACTTATGTGCAAATAATATTTTGCCAGCAGGTAATATCATGTATCCTTATCTTTTCTTTGTGGTGCTTATCAAACAAACTTTTCTTGCCAACTCAATAACATCATATTGCCAGAATCAATGTCTTTGTGTCCTGCTATTATTTTTGTGATTACAGAAGCAATCACACTATTGTTCTTCTTCTGTTGTATAATAATAATAATAATAATAATTATTATTATTATTATTATTATTATTATTATTATTATTATTAATTTTTTTTTTAGCTGCAGTTTTTGAAATATGGGCATGGTTCCAACGTAAAAACATCCGTTAATATCCCCTTCAGTGCGCTTGTACACAGCTAATCAGTCACATGATCAGGGGCTGAGTATTAATCATTTTAAAAATCAATTTTTGTGGTCAAGTCCCCTCTGGCATATATGGGGAGAGAGAAGACAGTCTAGTCGCCTTGAAAATATGTGTCAGGGAGAGTCTGTGATATCACAGGTATTGAGGCCAAAAAAAGGACAAAAAACAGAGAAACACAAACACAGAAAAAATATATGCAGAGCAAAACACACACCAGACTCATAAATGGTCTTCAAGACACTAAAGCTAAGGTAAGTTATAAAAAAGAGACATGTCTCACGGTTTATCAGCCCCGGCAAGAGCCAGAATTACAAGTTGTTTTTTGTTTACTTTTTTGTCCATAAAACCAATGTTTAGGTTTCTCCAAACACTGGCTTTATAGCAGCCACACAATCACATTTTCTGCTTTTGAGGGGTAACAGGCTTCTTTTATTTATATGTCTAGACGCAGTCATATTATCATCGGGAATGATGTAGATGCCATATTGACTTATTGTTTACATAAACACTTCAAAGATGAAGATGAATCTTTAAAACAGTGTTTGAGTGTTTAGCTCTGGAAAGTGATGCCTAGCATAGCATTACCTGTCGAGCATCCTGAATGTGTTTCCTGATCACCTCCTTGATGGTGGGACTGTTCAACCTGGGCGGATGGTAGAGTAGGTCTATATTGGTCTGGAGCTTGTTATGAATGACTTCTGGCCACCCCAAGTCCAGGTCAGGTGGAGGGGCATCAGAGTGTGTGGGCCAGTATGTCCCTGTGGAGGCCTCCTCATCTGCTTGCTGGTCCACTTCCTCCACCTGGACGCTAACAGGTAGCTGCTCTGCATTCTGCGTGATAAAGTGGATTTCGTCCTCAGAAAGGAAGCTCACAATCTTCTCGGCTTTGACGAATTCCTCGTACACGTGTTTGCCTCCACTGACCAGAGAGTCGATGGCCAGTCGATAAGATTCTCTGTAATGGGGCTGAACATAATCCTCAGGCTTGAATTCCTCCTTCAAGGAGGACAGCAAAGACAGATTTGATTCCATCTGGGCTGGGGCTTGGATCATTTCTCTCCCTAAATGCCTCTAGCTCAAGAGTGAGCCACCTAATAAACAAAAACACAGGTGCATGTAAGATAAACTGCTACTGTGAAACAAAACTAGAAAATCCATTTTTTGCAGATATTGCTTTGGCTGAGTGAGGAGAAAAGTTTTACTCGTACTGAAATGGACTGGAACAGTACTGACTTGCTTTCAGTAGTTATAGTGAGAACACATGAGAGCCAATAAAAAAGACAATCTTTGTGTGTTTTTGATATAGTGCTCAGAATTTCTGGATCCCTTTGTTGCAGAAGGGCCTAAGCTCAACAGGCATTAAACCCAGTGAGAAAATGACAAATGGTCTGTATCTTCTTCCCTGGTAAAGTGCACAGACACAGACACAGAAAATGACTAAGAGAAGGTGTGCTGCTAAAATGAAAACGGGATGACTCATCAGGCAAACTCTTTTTGTGAGAAAAGCAGATGTTTCTATTCAGCATTACCACACACTATAACGAAGTGGAATTTTAAACTTTGGCCTTATTATCACTTCCAAGTCGTTGTTTGTCAGAATGTCCCTCAAAAACAGGCCTTGGTTGTTGTTTTTTTTTTTTACAACCAAGAGGGCCCAGAGATTCCAATTTTTAATCTGTTAATTTTACATAGTACATGTAAAGGTGACTACCCAAATGCTTAAACATGAATACTGTTACATAGAGAATGATTGCGCTATTTTTCAGAACAGTATATCAGCTCATTGTTTAACAATCACATCACAAGCTGCTCACAAAGGCAAATATAAAACCATGCAACTAAAACACAAAACATCAGAATTAGAGTATCAAAATATGTTAATAAGCATTCAAACCTAACTTTAGGGTAGGAGTAAAATGTTAAAATTCAAAAATATAAATAAAGATGAAAAAGTAAAAGTTAATAACCACCAAAACTGCAACAATACAATCTTTGGACACAGAGTGCTAAAGACATTACAATTTAATGATCACTTTCCAAATATCCTCCACAAATAAGAGCTAGAACAGTAAAGTCCCACATTTGGATATCTTTGACAAGATGAATGCTCCATGTTTTACAATAATCTGCTGTGTTTAAGGAATACAGCAGATTACTGCAGTTTTTCCACTGTAAAATGATATTACTTTTTTTTGAACAGCAAACATATGTTTAATGGAAGTTTATTACTTTGGTATAAATAGTTTGTAAAATAACACAAATGCACACACATAATGAATGTCTATTCCCTAGATGTATCTCTAGTATACAACGTAATTGCGTCACGGACGGGAAGACAAAGGCAAGGAATAGCTCAGCTTGACAGCGAAGTCTGAGCTGACGCGCTTGTTAACATGCTGCCGCTTGCCAACAACTTTCCATTCTACATGCAGGTACAAATTAAAAACTGAAACTGACTTAAGTAAAAGTCATCGACTATGAAATGTAAACACAAGAATTAGGAAAACTTTAGAAGGAAAATAAGTGAAAGATATGTGTCATGCCATTCTGGGAGTATCAACAGCAGTAATAATATGTGCAAAATAATTCAGCAGCAAGTCAAAGAAGTACTGATATTTGTTAGTGATTGTTGGTGCTGTGTCAGGAAACACAGAATTTCGTAATTTATTTCCCAGCTACATTTACTATCACTCTGTTACCAAGTCAATTAAAAGTTTTTTGTTCATTTGCATATCTTAACTGTTTTAAAACAACTTACCTGAGATGTCACTTAAAGGGGAATCTTCTGGCGCGTTGGCGGAGCATTCTTGCCCTTGTTTTTTCAGAGAGATAAAGAATTGTGTGTTGAAAAGCAAAGTAAAGTTTAACTACTGGAGAGGGAAGGCAAAAAAAAGAAGAGAAAGAACTGAGGACATCACGACACGCTGGGAAGCCGGGCGGGTGGGGATTCAAGTTTTCACATGCAAATGTGAAAAAAAAACCTGAAACGCTCCCCTGGCCACAGGCTAGAAACCTGTTTGAGTCACACCTCTTTCTCTCTTTGTCTCTCTCTCTCTCTCACCCCTCCTCCCTCTATCCCTCTTCCTTGTTTGAAAGAGTTCAGAGTTCACTGATACAGCTGACAGTTCTCTCCCTCTCTGTGTTCTCTCTCTCTCTCTCTCTCTCTCTCTCTCTCTCTCTCGTAGACTATTTATATCTTCGTTTTTCTGTCACTGAGGACTTTGTAGAAATGAGATGGCATGGCATTTCATTTAGGTCTGTTCTTGCTCTTTCTTATCTTAGTGCTGGAAAAACAGGAGTGTGTAGGGAGTGTGTCATATCTTGAGAAACGAATGTTTATTCTCAAGCAATAAGACAGAATATTACAAGCCTTTCAGACTACGTATTATGCATGTATTATGGGGGCCCGAGTCAACCTAGAATCAAACTGAAAATCTTGTCATATTAAGTATAATCCATTCTGTCATATCATTGAAAAAAAACATTTTGTTGTTTGATGTCTAGGGCAGGGGGAAAAGATATTAAGCAGTAATATCATAGCATCTTTTCCCCCACCACCACCTACAACTGGGTGAAAACATCAGTCTTCATGTCAGTCCCTGGCTGCATGTAAACATATGTAACAGCAATGCTAACTCTTTCACTTTCTCTTTGGGTTTTTGGCGCAGTTGTAAATTAATCATTTACCATTATTTCAGTGTGTCAACTGATGAACTTGTTGACATAAACCAGGTCATTTAAGTGTGGGCAGTATTTGCCTAAAGCAACAAGGCTAATGTAGCTAAAGTGGTTATAGTCAGTTCAGGAATTAACTCAACAATTACAATTCATAATTCATACAAGGAAAAGGAGTTGGAATTGGCATTGATCAACAACTACAGGAAACTGTATTAGTTTCAATTAACTTATATTTTTTGCTTTTTTGAAGTATATATTTGAAATGATGTGTAGTGGCATACATTCGAACCTACAAATACCAAGTGATGTAAGAAAAGCAGTCGAGGCCCTGTAAAGTAGCCTAGTGGTCCAGAATTCATACACAAATCAGTTTCTGAAAACAGTCTAAGATCAACTGTTTTAATTAAATGAAAGTAGAAAAATGTAATGAACAGTAATGTGCAGTGTGGAAATAAGATGTTTGTATTTTTCTTAATAAAGAAATAAAAGTAATTTGGGAAATGAACATGCATAATATGTACTTATTTATTATAATATGTATATATGTGGAATTCATTTGAATGCAGTTCTTTTTCTTGACATTGCAATTCAATTTTTCCTTCAGATGCATGCAGTTCTGATTCCAATTCCAACTGCTATATATATAAATATAGGCATACATTCATAAATGTTCAATACATGATTACAGTTGGCATCAAAGTTTGTTTCAACCCTGCACTCTTCACAGAGCTATGTTCAGATAGCTTACTTTTGCGTGAATATATCACTGAAGAACATCAGCTTACTTTAGGTAGGTAACAGTAAGAAATAATGCAATTGACATTTAATACATTTCACATGGTGAGACAACAAACTACATACGATTTTGATCCCCCAGCTGAAATTTTTAATTGGTTTTAACTGGTTCTGCTGTTGAGTGTGAGACGCTCTCCTTGTCTTTTTCCTGTTTTTTTTTACTTTTTGTAATGTTTTGTCTTCTGCCTGTTTTCTTGTCTGTTGTTTTTTAAATTGTCCATGTTTCTTTCTTTATGTGTCTTTACACCTCAGTACCTTTTTGCTTTATTTTGTTTCCTTCTGTTAGTCTCCGTGTTTTTTTAGTTTTTTGTTTAGTCTTGTGTTTCTTGTTTTGTTGAAAAAATGGATGTAGCGAGCATCGATGTTTGGGATGAACTTTGGGGAAGGGCCATGCTACAATTGCTAGGAAATTGGAAGAGAGGCCAGTCTGCAGGAGGGCCGAGAATCCACTGGATGAGCTTTCCCGGCAGCCAAGAAGAAATGGCAGCAAGATAAGCACCGTACCGAGACTGAAGCATCAGGCCCCGAGCTCTCAGCCACAACCAGGGTCATTGCTATCGTGTGGGTTTATATTACCTTAGTACTACTCCGCAACACAGAGGACACTGCTGAGCAGGCACTCAACCCCACAGCCCCACCCAGCAACTCCAGGGAAGAGGCATGTCTGGAGGCTGGTATTCTCGCTCTATAAAGGCTGAAAACCCAGCTCACCTGACGGCAAAAATTGCAGAGAGGGACTCAGCCAGCCAGAACCTCCTCACACAGACGAAAGGCTCACAGGAGGAGCATTAACATGGCAACCTCCTCCTCTGAGCAGGCCCCCGCTGTTGCTCTGGATTGCACTTCGTCACAGGCACCCCCTAGGGCTTCAGAGAGCACTTCCTGACCAGCTCCTCATTTTCCTGTCCTCATGTCACCAATGTCCCGTAATGCTTCGGAGAGTGCTTCTTAGCTGGCCCCCCAGTTTCCTGTTCTTGTGTTACCAGCACCCCCTAGTGCTTTGTAGAGTGCTCCCTGGCAGCTCCCCAGTTTTCTGTTCTCCTGTTTTTTTGATGCCAGCAGCACTGTCTCTTGGTTCTTTGTCACCAGTGCCCCATCTCCTGGTTCCTCATAGCTGGTGCCCCTGTCTCCTATTTCTTTGCAGCCTGCTCACCAGCCTCCTGAGCCTGAGCAGCCTGCCCTTCAGCTTCCTGAGCAGTCTACGCTTCAGCTTCCTGAGCGGTCTGCCCTTCAGCTTCCTGAGC
>JBBIGA010000146.1:8868620-8880435 GCA_037576975.1 Alestes dentex
AGAGAGAGAGCGTGAGAGAGAGAGTGAGAGAGAGAGAGAGAGAGAGCGAGAGAGAGAATGAATGCGAGAGCAAGCGCAAATGAGTGAGAGAGAGAGAATGAGAGAGACGGAGAGAGAGAGCAAATGAGAGAAAGAGAGGGAGAGAGAGTGAGCGCAAATAAGGGGGGGGGGATAAACGCGAGAAAATGAGAGCAAATGAGAGAGTGCTAGCTTTACTAGGAGCATAAATGATACAATTCAAAAACAATCCTACACCAAAAACCTTCTAAACTTTTGTACTTTC
Organism: Alestes dentex; assembly: GCA_037576975.1. Taxonomy (NCBI): domain Eukaryota; kingdom Metazoa; phylum Chordata; class Actinopteri; order Characiformes; family Alestidae; genus Alestes; species Alestes dentex. The sequence continues at coordinate 8,868,904 of JBBIGA010000146.1, forward strand.
TAAAAGAAAGTCCATTCAAATACAATAAGGTGTGCATTGTTAACATGTTTATTTCTTTATTACATTATTATTTCTTTAAAGAATGTGTTTTTGGTTTCTTTCAATACAAAACCCAGACCCCTAATAACTGATTTGTCCTCTAACAAACCTGTTTCCAGACACATCAAATACGTGCAGTTCTGTGGCTTGCGACAGTTCTGACGGGATGCGTGTTAAACGGTTGTCTCTCACACACAGCACATTTAGGCTACTGCAGCCCCCTATCTGAGAAAAGAAATAGAAAAGAGAGAGAAAAGTGTCATATTAGCACGGAGAGGTGTTGAAGGCAACAATGGGGGAATTCCAGCATGCCTGAGAGTTAACGGCTCATGACGACCATCATTACAATAACAAAATATTATTCAGGTTCTGAAAGACAAAAAAGAGCAAGAGAACTGGTGAAAGGCGAACAGTGGGTAAACGAAAGGTAAGGGGGAAATTTCACATTAAAAGTGACTAATAGCTCAAGGTCCCTGTTAACCTAATTTCAATTATTCAAGCCAGCTCCTTTTCTGACTTTGGTTCTGTGGCGGGTCTGACATCACATACTCATGCTCAACTCAAGCTGAACAGAACAAAACGGCAGAAAAAAATCTCTCTGCTGAAAAGCTGTGCTCAGAATGAATTCATGAGATAACAGAAGGTAAAATGAGAACAAAGGTCTTTAACTGAATAAAAGTGAGTCAATGAAGGAATAGATGAGAATGAACAAAAGCAGTGCTCTTTTATGCTACATCTGGTCTTCTCTCGGATCTATAGATTGCTGATGGAGCTGCACAGCGGGGCTAAGTTTAGAAGCAATTAATGGTTGCCTGCTGGAGCGCAGAGTTAACAGGCAGTGAGAGAGATGGCGTACAGAACAGACACAGTACTGGCCGAATGTGTCTCATCACATTATCTCAACAGGCGTGAAGTCGTATGCGTCAAGGAAGACTCATCGCCCTGCTCATATCAATGGACACAAGTTGGGGAGATGGTTCAGAGAGGGTAGACTGAACAGTGATATATCAGAGCCTACTATTAAATTTATCAATGGGAAAGCATAAATTATTTTTATAAGCCCAATGTTGAAACAGCACAGTGGATAACAGCCTCCCTCCACAAACATAGTCCGTTCACAAGATTCTCAGGTAGCACCTTTTCAGAGTCTCTCAAGCTTGCTCCTCTTTAATATCTTTGAAGAAAAGTGCACTATGACTGGGAGGCACTATTAATCCCATCCAACATGCTTCACACCATTATAACTTGAAGAATTATACTGCATTATATGTCATAATTACTCAATTAAAAAACTAAGCAATTAAACTGTGTTCAGGCTTACCGACTACTTTGCATTCTGAACAATCAACAGGGCATCAACCATTCATTATAATAATAAATGATAAAACATTTGAAAATATAAAAGGAAATCCACACCATCAGGTTCAAACTAATGTGCATATGTGTTAAGCATGAATCGTGAAGTCTTGCGTTGAAAAAGCCATTGCTTTAGAAGAAAAATATTCATTCAGAGGCAAGGTCAGGTTGTAAAGGTGTCAGTTCTTACCCGGCCAGACTAACGGCAGTCCTTCAAATTTCATAACAAGTCTTCCTACTAAGTGAAAACAATGTGATCTGAACACTGTTAGGAGCTCAGAAAAGCTCTTGTATGAGTGGTGTGTGAGGCAGCAGTGGGAATGTGCTTGTGCATGGCGTGTGGCAGTGTATGAGGTCAGACTAACAGCATTGCTGAGGGCTCTCACTGCACAATCTGAATTGCTGAAACACAGGGCCATTGTTTCACCTGCAGAGAAAGGCCTTTCAGACTCCACTTTAACTCCTGCATGTTCTCCCTTCCTCTGCCACACACTCAAGTGAGAGAGGAAAACAAGTGATGGGCAATATGAAAAAATAAATTCATCAGACCAGTGATACACTATCATTACCTTTCATTCTCATGATACACGATCACGAATACTGATTTTCTAAATTAATCTTGTATGGGAAAAAAAACAGTGGGATATGGCAGCATAAACAAACAAGCACCAAAGCAAAATTGAGTTAGATTAAGAATAAACAGGCTTTGATTTCAGGGCATGACGCTTTAGCTAATAAATAAAAGGAAAAATATTTTAATAATAACAGAATTAGAACTGACATGAAGTAAAATTCTTAATCTCACACATGCTTAATCCTTCTTGTCCTGTTCCTCAAATCATTCCTGAACTATTTCTTTGGTATAGCAGGGAACATTATCCTGCCAAAAGAGGCCACTGCTATTAGGGAATACCGTTACCATGAAAGGCTAAACTTGATCTGCAACAGTGTTTAAGTAGGTGGTAAGTATCAAAGTAGGATCCACATGAATGCCAAGACCAAAGCAGAACACTGCTCAGACCACCACACTGCCTCTGCCTGTTTGCCTTCCTATGACAGCCCCAGGACGTCTCTTCCCCAAGTGATGCACACATACCCGGCCATCCACACGTTGGAAAAACAAATGCAATTCATCAGACCAGATCACGGTCATCCATTGCTCCATGGTCCGGTTCTGATGCTCACATACTTTCAGCAGTGGAGACTGGCCGCCATGGGTGCTCTGACAGTCTGTGGTTAAACAGCCTGACAGGCAGCAACCTGTGAAACAGCGTGTTCTGACACCTTTCTATCATAGCCAGCATTAACATTTTCAGCAATTTGTGCTAGAGTAGCCCTTCTATGGGATCAGACCAGACGGACTAGTCTTTTCCCTGTTGCCGGTTGATAGGTTGTCCTTCCTTCGACAACTTTTGGTGGGTCCTGTCCACTGCTTACAGGTTACAGCCCACAACACCTGCCCTTTAGGACAGAATCCTCATGGCAGAGTCCCTGGAAACCTTAAGCTTGCCCATTTTTCCTGCTTCCAACACATCAACTTCAAGAACTTGCTGTCTATAATATATCCCACCCCTTAACAGGTGACATTGTAATGACAATCAATGTTATGCACTTCTCCTGCCAGTGGTTTTAATGCCGTGGCTGACTGTGTATATATAAGAAGGCAAATAAACACATTCTTCACCCAAAACAGCAGATTTAATAAAACATCAACATACAGTATATTTACACCTCAGAAAACTCAAAAAGAAGTGCAAAATGGTATAATACTGTAGAGAATAACTGAAGACATAAGACCAGAAAGACACAGAAAACCCTTCACTTCATGAGCTCTCCATTTGACTGGGCATGCATGAATGCAATGGACGGCCCCAAGAGTACACTGAGGTCACAACCTAGAAACAAACACTACCACTCTCTCTTACACACACCACATGGCCTTTAAGCACAAGTGAGTTGATGTGTGAGGGGCTAATGGACCATCACGCAAGGCACTGACAGCAGAGTACACGTTTCACTCAATAGGATTCAATGCACAGAAACCAGATTGGATGGTTAGCAAGTGTGAGGATTATCTTTCATAAGGCCTGTTAGAAGGCAGCAGGGACAGCTTCAGTCAGATGAATCAGCATGTAAGCCAAATCACTAGCCACACACACAAGGGCAACTTTATGGACCAAGCATGAAGGACTACTATTGCTCCAAGCAACAGAGTACATCAGAGACAAAGTATAATTAAAAGAAACAGTAACGTTATAAAAGTTCTACATAAACTTTTTCTGCATTAGAAGTAAATTTTATGTTGAACTTTTTTTTTCTGCTTAGTTACTAATGTTACAGATTTTAAACAGAAAAAACAGGAGTGGAGTAGCCAAAGCTGCTTTATGTCGCACTGCTAACAGATTATGAATGAAAGACCCACAAACCTGCCACACCTAAAATCACTGCCACCATGGCAACAAGATGAAACGAAACAAAAATGAAACCCCATCCCGGTTGACAAAATAAAATTGCTAACGCTGCCATTCCCCATTTGTCAAAATGAAATTGTTTGTCACTCTGCCTCACCCTCTGGTGACAAAACAAAATCACTTCTCCACTGCCACATCAAATATCTTGAGCCAAAGAAAACACTGATCCCTACTCACACCCTGACTTACCAGCAAATCAGTCTCTATGTTAGTAATCTGACAGTCACAAACAAACTTCAAGAAGAAAGCTGATGAGCAAAACAACCCATGTGTTGGTTTCCTAAACAAGGATTAGTCCAGGGCTGCATTTTAAATAAAAAAACCCAAGAAATATCCCAAGAAATAACCTAATGCATCAAAGTAGCTGCTCGATGAGGTAACTTTACTCTCCACAGCTGCTCCCCAGGGAGATTACATTACACTCAAGTGAATAAAATCTAATTGTGGTTTGTTACCACTGACCACAATGGATACTCTTGAGTACAGGGGTTCAGATCTTATGCCAACAAAATCAAGTAGGACTGTCATGCTATTTCACTTCATCAGTTAAATGTCACCATTTAAATAAATCAGTAATCAGCAGTTTATTTTTAGAATTTGTATGAGGTATTTTGCATATTATGAATTCTCTTACACTAAGAAACACCCATTTCCATCCAGTTTCTCCATATACTGTTTTAATACAATCCTCAAGAATCAAGTTTTTTAGGGTTTCTTAATTTATCCTTTCCCATGAAATTATTTTTGCATGGTTTGTCATGGTTAAATTAAGTCTGTTAAACTGAATGGCGCTGGTTACACAATTAATCATTAAAATAACCCGTAGATCGCTTAATTAATGTAATCTATAGTGAGAACCCTTAAGTCAAGCACAATGACATGCAACAGTCAGTCATTTAAACACCCTGCACACATAAAATATCTACCTTCATGTACCCACTGTGACAGGCTGAAACATCAAGTCTTACTTGATAGTAGTGACAGTAGTAGTAGTAGTAGTAGTAGTAGTAGTAGTAGTAGTAGTAGTAGTAGTAGTAGTAGTTGTCTTTACAAATACCACAGATTTAACTTCACAGGGTCTAGATCTCTTACTGTTCAGGGTTTACCTGAAGTGTTTGGAGGAAGTGTTCAAGGTGGCAGCCTATAGGCCAATGTCCTGCTGACAGGAGTGCAACTCTAATAAGATTACCAACACCCCTCACAGCCGTGTCAACCGAACTCCAATTATGTCTGACTTAGTATTTGACTGCTTAATTCCATTACCTAGCTTACCCACTCACCAGTGTTAACCAAGCAACTGTCTTCACACAAATACATCACCTCTATTCTCACTAGCTTGCTAGCTAGCAACAAAGAAATCACATTTGACTGACATGACTGGCTAAGATAAGGTTTTACCTTCTGCTGAACAGTACACAAACATTTTTTTTATCATTCTAATCCCTTATAATCTCCATGTGTTTGTCTAAAAAATAGTTTGGAAAGCAGTGAAGCTATCTTTGCCAAATATTATTGTTCACCAGCAGCGTTGTCTTAGGAATTGAGTACACACTTAAAAATAAAGCTTCGTAGCATGTATGGCTTTATAACAACATTTGAAGAACCCATATCCTACATTTTTCCTGTATGCATTTTTCTCCCTGGATTTACTTGGGATGTATGTGTGGTATTATGCACCAAAAATAGTTATTTTGTTTTTAAATGATCCCTTTCCAACCTCTCTTCATCACTTTAGTTTAAACAGGCTGATTCATTTACTTCATCTTTATGACGCATGAATATACATGACCTTTGTTCTGATTGGCTGCCCTATTTATAGGCTTAATTCAAAACGTTTTCCAGAGTAGAACAGTCTTCATAAGTTAGTGGTACAAATCTGCCTGGGGCTGTGTAGACGGATTTATGTAAATGTGGTAGTGGTTGTGACCAGGGAGTTTTTACGGTTTAGTTGGTGTATATGGACCATATGGACTGAAGGGTCCATTCTGTATGTTCTGCCGTGTTTGCGTCCCGTGTCCAGCTTCAGGTTTCCAAGATAAGAGAAATGGTATAAATTGACGGCACCTTCAGTACATCTTGGTCTTTGAAAGACAGAGGTTTGAACTGTGTTCACAGCATAGGAGCCATTTGTGGCTGCACCTGAAGTCAAGTGTGAAGGTTTCCAGGTAGAACCGGTTGCATCCCAGCCTGTTGTGCAAGTTAGCCACCACAAGTTAAATTTACTGTAAATGCACTGTACATTAGACTTGTCTGTACATGTCCAGGTCTGATCAGAAAACTAGAAGACAGTGACCAATTCCCATTATACAACGTTTCCTAACAACATGTAATAAATTAGACAAGGTACATACCTCTTTCGGTAAAGACGTTAAGCGATTTCGATCACAGTTGAAGTTTGAAAGTTTCTTAAGCTTTCCAATACTTCTTGGCAAACTCTGAGGAAAACAAATGTGAACATAAATCACTTATATACTACAGGAAAAAGCACCGCTTACACTTCTTGTGTTTTCTTATTAGAAAACCTGTTGGCATTAAAAGACTACAGAGGATGGTGCATTCCTAAGCACTGATAATCTAGAACACTTAAGGTGTCTCAGCTCTTCAAAGCTCACAATGACCTAAAGTAGGTTCATCAACATATCAATATAAGTAAATATAATTAATCTCATTCATGTACATGATTTGATTTGTGAGCCTGGCTGCAAGGAGACTACAGTATTGGTAGAGTATCGTTCTTTGATTCAAGCTCTTGTTTGAAGTAAATTTTGGAAAAAAGGTCTATTTTCCACTGATACCAAATTATTTTACACATTTCAATTGATTAAGTGATTGAAATAACAAATATTCCAACTTCTTCCTAAAGTCAATCACTGTGCCTGGCTTCTGCCAGATATGACTTTACAAAGTGAAAAGTTTAGCTTATTTTTGTGACATACTGCACTAATCTAAAAGGCTAGTTAACTGCACCAGTATAAAAGATTAGTTAACAAAGGATTTAACTATAAGCAGTATTAGGGTGACTCATTTTGTTGCTTAAATAAACTAAAAATAATAATAAATAAATTATCACCCAGTTTTGTGTTTGACATGTTTTTTTTTTTCCTTAAATGCTCTCAAGAGTTTTTGCCCTAAAACCTTTTCAGAACTATATTTTTTGCCATTCTGTAATAATGTGTTTTTACACAGTGTAACTCACCAGTAGCTGGTTCTCTGTCAGCACCAGTTCTGTTAGACTTTCACAGTTGCCAATACTCTCGGGCAGCTGCACCAGGCGGTTCTGATCTGCCTTCAGTATCGAAAGATGTTTTAATTTTCCTGTGGGAGTACACATGTGAGATTATGGCTGAAATCACACATCCAAGAAGAGGAACGCACATACCCAACAGCAGCTTTTTGAATTGTGTGTTCACAGATGACAAATGTAGGTCAATAGACTAACATAAGTCCAGCTAACTCTGTGCCAGTAATCTTTCTTGACTTTCTGTGTGGGAGATGTGGACGGTGACGTTTGACATGTTCATCAATTATACAATCTTTTGGTGCCATACATTATCAGTATTGTGTAGCTAGAAGGCCAGGAAATCCGAATCAAGAGTGAAAAAGACACCATATGCAGTATAAATATGTAGAAGATGCGAATGCGGAATACACAAATGTCCCATGGCGTACAGTAGAAAGTGTAATCACTGACCTATGCCCTCTGGCAGGGCATCAATGAGGTTCTGGGACACCAGCAGATCAGTGAGAGACACCAGGCCAGCCATTTCCTCTGGGAGGTGCTCTAGCTTGTTCTCAGACACATCTAAACACACTAAGTTCTTCATGCTGCCCAGCTCCTAAGGAGGAAGATGCACAAACAAATGCATTTCTGCTGTTTCGAATTCAACTGATTTAATTTCCCAAATTGTGCTAGCCTGATAAAAACCGACAGTCAGTTCTTTCTAATACCAATAACATTTTAGAATGGATACACCTAGTCATTTCTTGTCATGTGTATATATCTGGATAGGGATTATCCACATATAAATGCAGGTGCAAACACACCAGGACGCATTGTGTTATATGTTGCACCTATGGTCCAGAAGGACGATATTTCGTCTCACTGTGTACTTAATGGATATGGCTGGGATGACAATAAAGCTCTACTTGACTTGACGTTATATTTATAACAGATTTTCATAAAGCAGTGCCTTTACCATATATATTATTTAAACCAGAGTAAATGCACCAATCTTTCCAAGCTCCACAGTCAACAACCAAAATCCCTCCCACTACTATGATAGAGTCATCACTGCTCCTTCAGTTTAGGTCTTAATTTGACTTTCTCCACACAGTTTGATTCAGCGGTCTTCAGCAGACTGAGTATCAAGCACCCGTGTTGATAAATTTAGACTTTTGACACCTTATTATTCGCTGTCTCACAGTGTTTTTAATGCATGTTGTTCAAGAGTGTGATGACAAATACATTAGGCAGTTACTCTAAAAAGAGATCTTCTCATAAACCTCGGTGTAAGGAGATGAATAGCGGTATGGGATTTTTTGCTTTTAAAGTGGAAATCACGTTTTAAATAGAACAAATAAAAAGTGGGGGAACACCACATGCAAATTATTGTTACACGTGATCTGATTTGTGAATTACACGTTGTTCAAAAATCAGATTTCAATCTACCTGAAATGCATCTTACTGCCAAGTGTGCATGCATGTGGTTAAAATCGTAACACGTTACAAGCCAGATCCCAGCCACATGAAATGACCAGGTTCAAACAGGGTCATTTATGTTGAGATTTCTTATCTTGTGTAAACTGTCTCAAACATGACAGATGTCCTGTGTAAACTTACATTACTCTGCCTCCCCATAGAAAACTAATGCTGTCCGAAAACTAGTTAAGGGAGGGAAACCACTGGTCCCAGCCATGGTAAAATGTGGAGACGTACATCTAAAGCAGTAACCATAAAGAATGAAGCTAAATCAGGCTAAATAAAAGGCTAACCAAAAGCTAGTCTTCATTATAATCAATTACCCATGATAACGCAGTGATCACCGCAGAACATTGTAAAAATTCTTTACCGGTGGTATTTCAGCCAGCTGGTTTCCATCTAGCCACAGGTCCTTTAAGCTGACAAGGCATCCTATTGTCTCTGGCTGCAAGCAAACATGTTTGACAGTTCAGGAGGGATACAGAGTAAGAACAGGTGACTGTCACCAACATACACAGGAATGCAGAGGTATGCAAAACATTTGTGAGCTGGCATTCCACTGCAGCTTGTTGTAGGCCCAGCACATTGCTGCCTCTAAGCGTGGTCAAACACAAAGATGTGGACTTTAACAAAGTTTGTACAAACTTTCTGTACAATTTGCTTGCCCACTTTTTTTCATTGATAGTCTGAAAAGGGATTCAAATGTTCACAGTATTTCAGATCATTGTGCCCACAAACAATACTTAGTTCTCCAAATCAAATAACTGCAGAGGAACTCACCAAATTATACAGTTCATTGTTCCCTAGATCAAGTTCTTCAAGTCTGTGAAGCTGACAGAGAGATCTGAGGAGAGTAAAAGACAAACATGCAAGGGAGGAATTACATGTTTAGTATTCGCGAAGTACATCAAGCACATAGACATGTTTTTAAGTGGTCTACTTACTCTGGTAAATACGTCAAAATGTTCTCTCTGAGTTCCAAAGATACCAAGTTACTAAGGCTGAAAAGAAAAGACAAATCTCATTACAAGGTCTGTGCATTTTTTTTTTATCTGGGGCAATCACACAAGACTGCTTAAATATCATACCAGCACCTATACTCTGGTTACAGATTGCACTCATTTTCACAGTGACAAGGTAGCAGCAAGAACTGTCATTTATTACAGATTACAATTTATGGCAGAGGCAACTCTTATTGTGAAATCCAGGACAAATAGTCTCCTAAAAGAAAGGCCAGAGAAAATGTTCATGTGCAATAGTGATGTGCGACAGGTTCTTTAAACAGATTAACCTTTATTAAGTCATTTAAAGCGCTTTAGAGTGCCTGCCCACGTTTATTTAAAAAATCTCATTTGTTTGTTTACTAGGTAAGCAGCAATAACTAAACTTACAGAAAATTAAACAAGACATACATTCATGTGCCTTTAAATGCCTTTTAGCACCTACCCAGCAAATTACTCAACAACCTACCCTAAATAAAATACTTAGATTTAGTATGTAAACTCTGTTCAAATATCGCACCATACCATTCACTCATCAGTCCACATATGCAAACTAAGCTGCAAAACCAGTCTGTTCTGAATTCATTGTGTATTGTGATCTCAATATGTATTCTTATTCAGTCTCCAGCAGCTTGTCCCAAGAAATTCACACTGAAGTTATAAGGAGTGTTTTGGCAGTGCAGAATTTAAAGAACGTCCATGAAAGCCTGTTTTTCCCCCTCATAACATACGCTCCAAGTAGCAAAACACTGAAATAATCTATAAAAATAATTTAAAAAAAATAATAATAATAAAAAATAAAAATTTACTATAATTCAGTGAAACACCAATGTACTGTCTACATATTTTCCTGTAGGTGACTGCTGTAAACAGTCATAAAAGTGTAAAGTGTCCACTTGCCACACATGAAGACACCACACAGTGTGAGCAGTGTGAAATTTGCCCACTGCGTTTCACCCTTTTACCAAGTGAGGCAGTGGCATAGTACTGGGGAGTAATGTGTGGGGACAGTACCTTGCTCAAGGTTACTTTAGGTTGCCACGGACAATCCTGGGATTCAAACCCACAACCTTCCAATCACAAGGGCAACTCCCTAACCACCAGGCCACCAGCCACACCAATTTTCCTCACAGCAGGGATCAAAACAGCAATGTTCTGATCCTCTCACACAGTGCGGATGAGGCTGTAAAAGTAAACTATGAAACATCCTTAAAATGTAGGATATGGGCTCTTCTATTTTAATATTGTCATTTCTCTTAGTAATTTATATTGTGTTCTGATGTGCAAACACTCACTAACCAAAAAGAAAACAACAAATTAGATTTCTTCATGTTTCAACATAAATCCACCCACCCTCACAGGATGAACTCAATTTAACCGCCACAGAAAACCACAAAACAAGATCCCTAACTCAAAGCTAGGCAAATTTAGTTTAATCAAATCATGACCGTTTCAGGCAGGCCCATGTCACACCGTCACTCTTTTACATGCCTGAAGCTCACAGCAAATAAACTATTCTGCTCACTTGTTCAAGTCACACAAAGTAGTCAGCAATGTTAGCTAAAGTAGGCAAAAGGAGGATTATTGTATATTGTAATTCCAGGATTGTCAAGTTTCAAAAAGTACAAAGTAATAAAAGTAAAAACTGTAAACTATAAACAAAGCCCTGAAAGAGGTTGAAATAATCTTATAAATGGAACATTTCTAGCTGCTTACCATTTAGCTCAGGAATATCATGTTGCTTTTCGTATTACACTTTCGTATTACACTTACAAACAAAGGTGAACCTGCACATTCCATCCCTGTAATTTTCTATGAAAATGTGGCTGAATTTATGTTAATATTTGTTACAAAATTAATAAATTATATTTTTCCTAATAATTTAGCACTTAATTGTATGAAAAATATATATTGCCCCAAAAAAAGCTGTGACGTCCGGGCCCGTCCACCACACCCCCTCATCCTC
>JBBIGA010000146.1:8899490-8916585 GCA_037576975.1 Alestes dentex
AAAAACAAATTATAAAGGGACACAGTCACACTCACAGGAGAGACTCAGACTGTACTTGGCCTCCAGATCCCCCCCTTCCCCCCCTTCGCTCTTTATAGGCCGTCTGGACGCCACAGGTGAGCGCTGGTGTTTTCTGGTGCCACACAGCAGCTCCTGAATGTGTCCCATTCATCTCTAACAGTAGTTGTTCTAGTTTGAACAATGCTCCCATTGGCAGCCCAACGGACTGGCATCTTCTGCCCCCCATATCACCCCCATCACCCCCCTTTCTCCCCCTGCGCTCTCACCTTGGGCAAGTCTCGGAGCTGGTTGGCGTCGAGCAGGAGCTCTTCCAGACTGCGGCTGTAGCGGTAGATCTCGTCGGGCACGTAAAGCAGCGAGCAGTGGCGCTTATCGATCGTTTCGACGTGACGGTTACACCGCCACAGGGGGATACAGTGAAACATCCCCCCAACGGACCAGCCGCCGTGCTGGGAGCGCAGGGGAGCGGGCTGGAGTGGAAAGACTCGGGGGGTAGGTCCGCTCCTGTCTCGGCTCGCTCCGGGTGGAGTGTCTATCTCGAGTTTAACGGAGTTTCAGATCCGGGCGGGCGAGTAAACACACAGCAGCAGGTCCCGGGCCGGGCTCAGACTCTCTCTCTGCTCGGACGAGTCCCCTCTCCTCCTTCGACACACACTTTTCAAATTCAGCCCCCCTTCTCCGTCCTCTCCGACTCATTCCCGCCACGTCTTCACTGGAGCGTCGAGCACTGCGCCATACCGTCCTTCCCAAAGCGCTTACATGTCTGTTCGGCAGGGTTTTTTTTCTGTTTGTTTTGTTTTTTGCGCGACTTTATTTCCTCTTAGTCCAGTTTTCTGACCCGGAACACTCACTCCCTCATTCCAAAGAAAACGTCATCGCCCCTCCCTTCTCCAGGCTCCGCCCCTTCGCAGGAAAAGCGTCCAGGCTGGAAAAGCAGGCGCTGGGAGGAAACTCTCAAACCTTCACCCTCAGGCTTCTCTTGACTTACTTCTCTAACTTTACTCTCAGACCTCTCACACTTATCCAGACTTCACTCTCAAACCTCTAAACCTTCAGTCTCAGACCTCTCAAACTTCTCCAGCTTTACTCTCAAACCTCTGAAGGGTCACTCTCATAACCTCTCAAGCTTCATTCTTCAGACTTCACTCTCAAACTTCTAAACCAGACCTCTCAAACTTCACTCTGCAGGCTTCACTCTCAAACCTCTTAAACTTCACTCTCAAACCTCTCAAATTCACTCTGCAGACTTCACTCTCAAACTCCCCCAACTTCACCCTCAAACATCATTCTGCAAACTTTAATTTTCAAACTTCTCAAACCCCTCAATCTTCACTCTCTACTTTCACTCTCAAACTTCACTCTTCAGACTTCACTTATAAACCTCTCAAACTTCACTCTTCAACCTTTTAAACTTCACTCTCCAACTTCACTCTCAATCCTCTCATTTTTCTTTCAAACTTCTTACTCCTTTACAGGTTCATTTCCATTTGCCATTTTGCCATCTATTTTTATATTTTCTAACATCTATATTTTCTGTATTCACATCTTCTGAATCACTATCATTATGTGCATCACTATGTGCATTATTAGTTTGCTATATGTGCAATAGTCTACTATATGCAATATTGTCCAATGTTCTTATTATGTGCAGTTGTCTTACATGTAAATATCACTACTTATGTCGATATTACTTATACTACTGATCTCTACTAAGTGAAATAACGAACTCATAACAACCATCTATGTCATTAGATTTCATTTAACCGTGTTATCTATAGTATTTATATGCAGCATTTGTGTAGACAGATTTTCATTTCGGTTTATTTCGACATTATATTTTATATTATTCTCGTCTCTGTGTCTCCGTGTGTCTGTGCGGTCATGAGATAAGCAATTTCCTCTGGGATCAATGACGTTTTCTGATTCTGATTCTTATCAGACAGTCATACAAGGCATTGCACTGTGTGACTGCATTTGTGACCAGTAAAAATTCATTTACACCCTCAAGGCCTTTGGTACGGTCTTTGGTTTTCTTTTTTTCCTGTCAGCCGAGATGCTCTGCATTTTTCAATTTTTTTATAAAAACTTCAAACCAAATTTATATCAGTGTTAATAACGATACTATTCTGTCTTTGTGTGAGGACCAGTATTGACGTAGAGGACAACAAAACAAGATCAAACTTCAAAGTTATACAGACATTTAATTTTCTTTTGTATACTGAAGGAGTATATCACCTTATCACAACTACTGTCTCAAGAGGTGATCCGTTTCATACTCTGTTTAATGTTCATCAGTTAAGTGTTGGCTATAAGAACACTGCTTCTAATAAAACCTAGTACAACTTGGTGGCGTTTTCTGAGGCAGGATTTCAACAAAATATCATATCCTCCGGGTTACTGCATGACTATTCCAGAATATTTGGAGAACAACTTCCTGAGCGTCTAGATGGGCCTGCTGCATCCATGTAAACACATGATAATGGTGTTTTGTCAAGGGGATATCTAAGGAGTGCAGAGTACAGACAAACACAAACAGGGCCCATAGTACACCAGTGGGGTTTGGTTACTTGAGCAAATTTGACGTTTGAAGAACGTAGCTGCTGTTCTCCAGCCGATTAATCGCGACTGTAAAAACAAGGTAGAGCAAACCTTTCATTTACAAATGGGATGTCCTGAGAGCTGCAGTGTTCTAAAATGTCATGAAGGTTGATGAATACCAAACACTGATGAATTCCTCCTCAACTAAACAGCTGTTTTCAAGTGAAAAATCAACTCTGAGAATTATGATTTAGTTTTGAGCATCAATACACTTCCCATTTTTACAAGACATAAGACATATGACTCAGGCTGGCATAGCACAAGGACGAAAGAGCTTGAAAAGATCTTGAAATGTAATGATGTGTGTCTACAAAACAAAGACCAGAATTGTCCAGGATTCCCAGAGTTCTTTATGGACAAGAAAGCCGGCCGATACAAAATCAGGAAAGGATCATTTGATGCCTTTAAACTCTTGTTTCGACTTTTAAGAGAACCGTAAACAGCAAAGAAAGCAAGTCATTGACCAAATCAAGCCTCACTTCTCACTTAAAGCCTAGATCACCGAATGGAAGCATATCATTTGGGGCATATTATGAGAAGAACCAATCCACTAGGAATGCCTTTATTTTCACCCTGGATTAGTTGAAGGTAAAAGAGGAAAAGGACCACCAGAAACATGATGGAAGGAGATAAGAAAATCCATTAAGACAGTGCCTTGTACTGAACTCCCTTAAAAGTAATCTGTTTATCTTTTGTAGTCCAGAATTTTCCAGTCCTATTTTTATTGCATACCAACGTGTTCTTAAAGCAAAAGAGAAAATCTATGAACAGAAAAATGCTGCTTCCACAAGAATCAATCCCTTTAGACTATTACTTGGTAGAAACACCTTTTGCCTTTGCTATTTATGCCCAATTATTCCTGGTAGATTTGCCTGCCTGGTTGTTCAGCCTGGTTGGATGCCACTTGTGGACTGCAGTTTTGAAATAGTGCCACAGATTCTTGATTATACTGAGATCTGGACTTTAATCTTGGCCATTAAAAACATTCATCCTTTTGTCATTGGTCCCCTTCTGTATTGCTTTGACTTTGGGCTTAAGATCACTGACCTGCTGGAACATGAACTTTCCACCAAGCTTCAGTTTATTGGGAGATTAAACATTTTAATCCACAATATGCTGCCGCTGCCCCATGCTTCACAACTGGCATGGTGTTTATTTGAGGAACAGTATAGTGCTAGGTTTGAGCCACATAGAGCGTTCTGAATTTTGGTCAAAAAGCTCATTCTTGCCTCATCTGCCAACAAAGCTTCACTCTATATTTTGTGTGAAGTGTCCATTCATCAAATGTGAACACAGCACAGAGAACAGTGTGAAATTCCTTCTCTGTATTTAAACCATTTACTAAGAGAAGCAGTGGCACAGCGCCCGGGGAGCAGTCCTGGGATTCAAACCCACAACCTTCCGATCACAGGGGCAACTCCCTCACCACGAGGCCACCGGCCCATTTTGGACGGGTTACTGTGAAACCCATCACAGGTAATCTCTCCTTCTCATCACAATCGGACTCTACGAGTCCTCTCTCTGTCACAGATCCACATAATAATTAGTGCACTGGCTTCTGCTACTTTGTTGTGTAATTTCTTACCAGGTTTAAATAACCATCATTATGTGTCACTATGTGCATTATTTTGCAGTGATGAGCAACAGTCTACCATGCGCAATATTGTGCAATGTTCTTATCAGGTGCTAAAACATTTTCATTATGTGCAGGATCATGCGCCATTTTTTAAATGGCTGCTGAATCATTTTATGATGTGCAATAGTCTTATCGTATGAATATCACTACTTATGTCAATATTACGTATACTACTGATCTCTATGTGCAATAATGTACTCCTAACTATCTGTCATTAGATTTCACTTAACTAAGTTACTTATCAGTAGTATCCATATACCCAGCATTTGTGCAGATATCATAGTGTATTTCACATTCAGTTTTTTTTTCTGCAGATTTTTAAATTGTACTTAGACTTCATATTTTATATTGATCTCGTCTCTGTGTCTTTGCAGTCATTACATAAGCAATGGATCAGTAACGCTTTCTGATTCTGATGTTTACTGGAAAACTCCAGTTCTGCTTTGATTATGTCTCCCTTCAGTAACGCCTTCTTTCTAGGCAGCCTCCCATCCAGCCCAGTTGCAGAACTCTTGGAGTTTGACACCCCATGGTCTAGGAGGTGCCTTGGTGGTATAACAGGGCTTCAGTTTCCTCACAGTTCATCCAACAGTACTCATGGGAATGTCTGAACGTAGATATTTCGTGGCCTTTTCTCCAACTTTATTTCTAATTTTCTTAGAAAATTGTTTTGTTCTTTTTTTTTCACAACTTCAATGGTACTTCAGTTAAGGAGATGACCTTTCAGTAATTCACTCATTAGGGAAATATCTTTTATCTGCATAAAGCACAGGGGTCTAATGCAAATGATATATTTTTAACAATGTCAGACTTTTTTTTTTTTTTTTTTACATAAACCATTATCAATTCAAATTACTTCCGGAAAATAAAAAGTGTTTGAAAAACGCAAAATATCAATGTGATTTGTAATACAGACTGATGACTTGAGGGATTCATTCTTTTGCAAAGCCGTCAGGAGTCAGAACTGACCTCATGGTACTTTGTAATAATTATAGCTGCAGATACATGCAATAATAAACTGCCAAACAGGCTGTGACAGTGAATATTATGCATTTATTTTGTCTTTTCAGTTGTAAGTCAAGTTACATACAACTTCCTTTGTACTTTCAAAAAGAAAACCAATTTTGCTTGAACGAAAAGTGTTTATTTGCAGTCAACTTTTTACCCTCTGCAACTGTGTAAACATGTGTTACCTCACGTCTGAGAATCTCTCAAACGTCTATCAAATTACACTTGTATACCAACTCAAACATGCTGGGGGGTTCGACAAAACTGCTTCACCTTGTTTGCCCCGAAACAACCCAGGAGTTAAATGGGACTAAGAACACAAGAGGTATTTTCCTGCATAACCACTAGAGGGAGACAAACCACTTCACAAAATCTCAACAGACCAAAGACTGCCCTCAATTTAATTACATGAAAAAAAAAATCAAATCAGTTGTTTTATCATTTCACTGAATTTAATTTATTCAGCCAGTGCAGTTCATCACATCACAAATGGGTAATGTGATTTTAAAGTGCATTCCTACTTTTCCACATGGTGAACGTCAAAATTGGATCCTCAAACTGAAGTGTGGGGAAACAAATGAGGTAGCTTAATTGATTTCCATGAGTGTGCAAAGACTTTCAATTGAATATCTATGGCCAGTCACCTTCGACATTCATCTGCGTCCCAGCTGCTTCTTAAAGGCTTTCAAAGACTTGGCCATCATTGGTGCCACTCCTGTCAGAAGAACATAGAACACATTGTGAACCTGGAACAGGCTGTTGAAATCCTTCCAAAAAGTACCATGAATAATTATATCTAGAAAACCTTTCAACAAGAAAAACAGTCATTCTTTCCACCTTTATACACTGTTAAGCAGGGTAAGCCATTTCTTTAACAATCTTTCAACGAGCTACTTGGCTGAGCTGCATGAAGCACAGTAGATGAACACAGGCACGGAGTTGAAAGACAAGAAGTTCAAACAGACTGACTAAACTCTCAAAATGAACACAAAAGTTTCCATCTGGAGAGAAAATATCCTCTACACAGACTAGCAAACCAGTCTAATGAAGAAGGAGCCTGCATGGCAGAAGTAAGAAGTGCAAGGTAAACAGATTTTTTTTTTCCCCATAGGCCATCCTTCTGGCCATTCTGATATTTTCATAGCATTTGCAACCATCTGATTTGTGCAATTAATGTGTATATAAGAAACTTATATAAATCATCTTTTCTCTGGCTGTAATTTTAGCTAAATTTGAAGCTTATCAGCCTCACAATTAAGAGTTTGCCAGGCTAACATGCAGCTTCCACATGACTGAAACCCTTATAAGTAATCTTTCTATTGTAAACAACAGAGGATACCCATTTCGTGCTCAGATACTTTTATTTACTTACTCTTGATAAATATCTCAATTTTATCTAAAGATAATAGGATCTCTTTTGGTTGGTCATAGTTATGCCAGTGAATTCTCTCTTCTCTATGCATTTAGGACTGGAAACTCAAACAACACAGTAGTGATACATTTAACTACACCTAAAGGTCACGTTGACATTTCCATTCATGCCACTTTCATCTGAATCCTTCACAAACAGTAGGAGCGGTCATTTTCCTTTTTATTTTGTAGCAGAGAAGTGGATGCTACCTGAATAAATACGACCAATCTTGCTCAAATATGAAAGAAATGATCAGCAAAACGTGTCGCGTTTTGCCCTGCTTTCACCTACCTCTCCTGATTCCCCTGTTCAGCTATTGAGGCCATATTTTACACATCACTCCCTGCGAGTCGCGCAGCCCGGCAAAAAGAAAATAAACGAACAGCCTTTTATCATTCAGTCTTTCCGGGGCCTGGGAGCGACAGCGATAAAATACAATAGGAGGAAATCGAGCCTTCAGCACTGTTGCCGAAACACATGATTAGCATTAACGCTCAGGCCCTGAAGTACGTTTCCTGTGTGTAATCCACATTTACACACCTCCCTTTTTCCTCAAGCATCCTTTCTGAATGCAATTTTCAGTACAATGCGACCTAAAACAAACTCTTACTCACTTCGGATCTTTCGGGGGTCCTGGCACTGGCTGGATCCTGAGACGGTGGGGGGGGTCTTGGTGGGCTCACTGAAGCAGGGTCGTCCTCTACTCTCATAACCCTTCCCACTGAGGAGAAAAAGCATGAACACTGAGTAGCCTACAGCGGCATCATGACAGGAGGCTTAATTCCAAAATTCGGATCTAATGTAGCTTAAATAAACTGACTTAGACCATCTCTTATGACTTCAGGCATTACCCTCATAACCCTTCATAATTATTCCACAGTTGCCTAGGTCAAATTGATTTGAGCAATCCAAGCATTTGGTAAATAAAAGAAAGCAGAAAACACATTTGTTTAGACTTTTTAAATAATGTATGTTTTTCATAATAATGTATTGTCATAATAGATCATTATGACAATACATTATTATGAAAAACATAAACTAACTTTATATTAAACATAGTAAGTTTAATGCAAGGTATGCAACCCACAAACCAGAAGTATTTTCAAAAGAGAATGAACAAGTTACTCTAAAAAATTCCTAAGTTACATAACTTTCCAATGTAAGAAGAAACTAAAGCCACAATGTTTCTTCCTGCATCAACCTCTTATCAGCTAGGTGTAATTGGAATAAATTGCAGCTTACTCAGCTCCACTCTAAATTTGTCTCTTCCTCCTTTAAGCCAGGTGTGAACTGAAATAAGGTCAGAGTAGAATTTCATACCATGATGAGCACATTTAACCTCTTTCAGAACCTACAGGGCATCGCTGTGGATCTGTTTAGTCTGTACACTAACAAAACTGTATCTCAAAGAACGTCAAACCATAGGACTTCATGATTAGTCCAGCAAGCCTACAGCACTACTAATGTAACAGCTGCTAATTTGGCCATTTTAGGCCTTCCTAATTTATATTTCATAACTATTATACTTTAATCGCTGTAGATCATGAAGAGAACAATACTTCAGCTGTTAATTGCGCATTCAACAATGCAAGATCAATTAAATTGTCATGATCATGACAGGTCAAGTCCATGCCCGCTGACTAGCAGCCTCTGGCTGATGCAATAGATTTCAGTTTAGTTTGTACCCACAGTACACACTTCAAAAGGTGTCAAAATAGGTTCTTCGTAGCCATTCCACTGACAAATCACTTTCGGTGATTCAAAACTTGAATAGAATTTCTCTACAGAAATTGAAAGCTCTTCAAGAAACCAAAAGTGGTTCTTTTATGAACTTGTCCAAAGAAACCTTGCTGTCCCTTTTTTCTTAAGTGTGTGTACCAATGTCACACCAAATACATTTGCTATATTTGCTCCTAGTAGCATTTCCATGAAGCAATAGACATAAATGACAGAAGCTGCAATCCTTTGCTTTTCAACAGCACACAGTGAAACTCAAACTCTTAAAAAGGATTTGGTTTGATTATTATGTTCATTTTGGAGCACTAAGATACATTTTTGCTAATCTTCACAGGACTGCATTTTTATCGTAAGCTGCAGGAGGTTGGCCTTAGGACTAAAACCACTAAAATGTGAGAGCTGATGGTGCTTGTACTGGACAGATCTGGTCAGAACTGACCTGGGTTTGTCTGAGGGGTGAGGGAGCCCGGCACTGGCTGTACCATGGAGTTCCTGCTGGATGCGTACGTTTCTCGGTGGCTTGGCAGCTGAATGAATAAATGCCATCTTCACCTGTCTTCCTGAGGAGGAGCCAAAAACAGCACAGCTGGGAAGGCCATGAGGAGACATGACACAAGGACGCTAATGTCCTAACATAAAATTACGTTTAAAGGAAAAGCTCTTTTACAGAATGGGCCCTTTTTATAGAAAGAGTGTAACATGGTAAGTAAACAATGTTAAAAGGTCTCAAAACGAACCATTCACTCTTCTTTCCGTAAATAGGAATTCTATGCTTTGTTTTGAATTCTATGCTTTAGTGAAAACTAACACCTTTACAAGTATATCCGCCCACTGAAGTTATAGTGTTTCAACCTGACTGCTTTTAGGAAGTCAGAACAGAGATCAAAAAAGTCATACAACTACCAAAACCGACCTGTTCAATTGTAAGGGATAAAGAGAGGTCGGAAAATGTCAGGTGTGAAGATGAATCAATTCCAGTCGTTGATTCATGTGACTTTGACAATCAATTCTGCTATGAATCTTGCGCAGTCTTTCAAACATTGCATTTACTCTGTGCAGTGCTTCAGCTGTGCTAGACCGAAGGTTTTTCTAATCCAGAAATCTTGACTTGTGAGCATTTCAGTCTGACAATGGAAATGAATCATAGCTCCCCCCCCACAAACTTACATGAGTGTCATAAGTGGAGAAAGAACTCATCAGCTCATCAACAACCGCTTACTGGATTGTTGTAGGTGTATTAAAGAAGGGAAATCACTGGGGAACCCGGTGGTTATGGAGTTGGCCCTGTAATCGGGAGACCGTGGGTTTGAATGCACCACTGAGGCACCCCTTAGCAACGTCCCATCCCCACAAACTGCTCCTCATGTGCTGCATTGCTGGCTGCCCACTGCTTCACTTGGTGAATGGATTAAATGCAGTTGGCAGTGTTCACAGTGTGTGCTGCGGTGTGTTCATGTGTGACAAATGACAACTTCACACGAAAAGTGCAGGGCAGTGTGCATCCTGAAGCAGGGTTGAGGAATGACTGCTACACTATTTCTCCTACAGTCAGTAATGTCGAATGCAGCTCTGACTAATCAGTGTGTGGCTACTGACAAAAGGCAGCATGTCAAAGTTCACAGCTCCGGTGTGAATACCACACATCAAAAACAGGTTCATGAATTTTAGATAAATAGACAAACTCTTCTTTTAAATAAGTGAGTAGGAGTAGCAGCTGCTGAGGAGCATGTAAAGCTATACTGCGGAGCTAACAAGTGTTTTGTAATGCTATCACTACACAGGCCGCAACCAAAAGGTCATGTAGGGGTGGGGCTTTTTACAACAGGGCTGGCAGGTGAGCAAGAGTGTGAGATACTTAGGGGTGAGATAAATGTGAAAATACAAGACAGTTTCATCAAATATAAAGCCAACAGTACCTTCTCTTCTTTTGTCATTAACCTCACAATGACATTTTCGCTTTAAATCTATTCATAGACCAAGCAGACAGGCCAGCTGTCCTCACGAGCCATCCAGCAACAACTGCTGTAAAGGAGCTGAACACACTTGAACACAGTGTTTGTCTAATTAAATATATTGTCTTAACACATCTTCCAGACAAAGAAAACTTGTGTTTGCACAAGATGCGTTGGATTACGGAGCTAAATTGTGGAACTTGGACACCGCATTTTTTTTTTTCCAGGAAAATTGTTTCATTTTTATGAGTCAAATTTCTTAGTACAGTGTGCATTTCCTGCAACAGTGTACCCACGGGAAGCTGTCTCATACCCCCAGATTTAAAACTACGCACACACAAGTTAAAAACACTAGACTGTTATAGCCACTTCAATGCACAAACTCTTGACAGTCACCTTTGGGCTTCCCAGAGTGAGCCAAAACAATGCTTTTGGTGAGCTGCTGGAGTTTGCGCTCTCGTTCCTCAAACAACCTGAGGTACATCTCTCTCCAGGACTCATACTCTTCCAGCTGAGCGTTCCTGAAGTCCCTCTGGCAGTGCCTCTCCCACAGGTGATCTGTCACACCAATGTACACCTGTGAAGCGAACATACAAAAGAACAGAAAGTACAGATCTCAGTCGGGCCAAAGTAAACGCCAGAAGAGTTGGAAGACATCCAAGACAATAGTTCACAACATGAAGAGCTATTCAGCCGTGACTTAATTTGAAACAGACAGAAAATTGTTCTACTTGAAAATGGAAGAAAGCTCACTGCAAATTAATCAAAAGGTCAAACCAAATCTCTGTCAAACACAAGGATTTTCCCCACTTTATATATAATTTAGCATATATTTCATGCAAAAGGGACTGCACAGAACATACCGAGAAATTAAGCATAAAATAAAATGACCCTCGCTAGAGCTAAACAGGCTTGACAGTATGTTAGAGCCAAGAGAATGGATGTAACATTACATTATGATTATATTATCAGCAATACTCGGATTGCTCCTTACAGGATTGCACTCTTCAATCCGCAGAAGCTGCTCGGGCGTACAGCGCTCCAGCACCGGCTCCACTATTTCAAACGGCACTCCTCCGATTTCAAAGAGTGCTGAAAAGTGAACAAGAGAACCTTTACTCAACAGTTAAAGCATACGTGGCAGAGGCTACTGATCTAGAGCACTCACAGTCGATGTTGTTTTGCAGCGTCCGAATGCATTGCTGGTACAAGGTCATCATGGTGGGAAGATACACGGCCTTACTCCCAGAGTACACCTGCATCTTCCTGTTCAGCCGCTGGCCGGTAAACACTGGGGCTTCTTCACAAATATTGTCGGGCTTCTCTTCAACTGTGAAAACGGGCTTCATGGGTATAATGTTCTAAGCATGTATTTTTAAATAAATAAGCGGTGTGCATTTTAGCAAAGCATAAACCAGATTAAAACGAATACAATTAAACTATTCTCAAGGAAGTACACTGAAAATCTCGTACACAAAGTTTCTGGTTTATCAGCTACACCTTACTATATAGGCACACTTCATAGGTTTACAGCCACTAACTGTATTCACCCATTCAACCGTACCTGACCCATTTTTAGACTTTTGGCACAACTTGATTTCATTCAATGAAATCAAGTCACTTTATTTAGTGAAATAGTCTTATATGGCAGGTATTTTCACGGTTTGCTTATTTACATTTGTAATAAAACTAGAAAATGTCTAGAAATAGACTGAACAATCTTAGAATCTTCTTGCAACAATCTCATCATAAGAAATATTAGCTTTATTAACAAGATTGAAGATGTTTTCACTCATAAAATCTTTTGGCCATATGTTTTGCTTTATACCTAGAAAATCTCTTCAGCGAATTGTTAAAGTGAAAAGCTTTTAAAATGTAGTTCAGTGTCTATCAGTTGCAGCAATCAGCATTTAATTTAAATGTAGTTTTATTTATCCTTTAAGCATTAAACTTTTCCACTTGTGTTGGTCATTCTCTAGCATCAGCTAGTAAACCGTACATAACTCCTCTGACAACAGATATATGCATACATGTGCATATATACACATACACACATACATACATATGTGTGTGTGTGTGTGTGTGTGTATGCACATGTGTATGTGTATATGTATGTACAGATTGTATATTCCATATACATACTGTATATATTACATATATATTGTATATTCCATATCTATACCCATCTGTTTATGTGCCCTAATCACCAAAATATGGCACTCTGCACTCTGTCATGCTTATAAATACGATTGCACATGTACAATACACATTTAAATGTCAATTTTGCACAATATTATGTCTACCATACACAGGAAAAAAATAATAAAAATAAATAAATAAATATATATATATATATATATTGCACAGTCTTAAGTGTGATTTGGGGTACATTCCACTGCACGTTGTACATGTATAACTGTGTATGTGACAAATAAAGGATCTTGATCTTAAATCTTGAATCTTGAAATGCTGGCAATTTATTTTTATTTTATGACTGTTCTTAAGCCAGCAGTAAAAATGAGCTGTGCTGAGAATGGACCGACCCTAAAATAATAATTTTGTCATCTTATGGTGATCCCTTTACATTGTGGTAGAGGGAGGCTAATAAATTATGCAGTAACAAGATGGGCTACAGATAAGCTAGGTGTGAACTAGTAACTGTAGTGAGAAACTAAGCATGTACCGAAAACACCTCCAGTACAGTATGGACCCAACTCATTGAATACTGTGACTGATAGGATAGACATACTTCAAATGAATGAATGGAAGTCGCGACTCACCTTTTTTGTTCGCAAAATACTGATACTGAGAAAGATCCTCACACTCAGCTGAAATTAAGGGTAGCGGAACCTTGAGCAAGTCCAACACAGATGCCTTTGGAGCCTAAGAGTTGAAATGCATCTAATCAGAAACTGAAACAGATATAGTGTATGAACTAGGTCAATACTGCTAATAGCTACCATTGCAGCTGGTGCCTCTGTTTCAGCCTTGCTGGGCTTAATGCTGGAGGTGTGTACTTTGACGTCCTCTTTCAGGTCAGTCTTCAAACGTTTTGCATGCTTATCACCACATGATTTCTTCTTCCGTTTGGGAGCCTCGAGATCATAGCTTAAGCAAGCCTCAAAAGACATGGAGGGCATCTCAGAGCCATCACCCTGAGAGGCCTTCTCAAGATCAGATGCCCTTGGCTTACTTTTCTTCTGCTCATTACCCTCTTTTCTAAATATGTCTCCCTTCTTTTTGCCCTGTTCTTCAATCAAATCATCTTCCTTCAATGGGAGACTTTTCTTTTTGGTGGGAGTCTTCGGTCTATTCTTGTTTGTCACATCAGAAACCTTTGTCTCCTGTTTTTTATGCTTGTGTTTTTGCTCTGAATTGTAATCCCTGGCCGATTTCTCTTTCGGCAGGAAGGATTTCTTGGGAGTCAGTCTCTCATCAGAGTTTTTCCTGTCGCCATCTACGCCACCTTTTGATTTCTCCACAGCTAGTTTCACTTTACTCTTACCATCAGTGTCCAAGGATGGTTTGCAATCAGAGTCAGAGTTTTCATTCTTAGGCTTCTTTTCAGAACTGCTCACGTCTTCCACAGCCTGATCGTTTTCTTCTTTGTCTGTTTGTTGAACTTCAGACTGCAGAGGAGGAGGGGAAGGCTGAGAATCTGCAACACTGGAAAAGTATCAGAGAAACAGGATTCAACATACCAAATAGCACAGGAAATAAAATACATGGCATACTTAAAATGAACCTTCACTTAACAATTAATTGGGTACCTCTGATATTTAAATCATGATAAAAGTTATACAAATAATCATATGTTATCTCATAAGCTTTAAGTGTCCTAAACCACACTGATGACTCTATGTCATCTTAATGAAGATCGGATGTTATTTGTGAGTTCGGGGCTGTATTTTCAGAAAAAAAGGTCAACTTGCGCCAAAAAATGTCAAGACTACATTTGGGATAAGTGCAAAAATGTTATTTATTTTTCTTTAAATTTACCCCTCAACGTGATCACTGGGTTGGAAGTCTAGTACCTTGAAGAATCTTTTGGAACTAGTTTTTTCCATCGATGAACTAATGTTTTGGCTACTTCCCCAGCATCATCATGCTTGCGAAAAGAGTTCACCACTTTACCAATTCCAGTCTCCTGTTTGTAACAAAAACACTTTAGTTTATTAAAAAAAGGTAAACAAAGGCTTGCTTTATATGGGTTTTCAAACTCTTACAGCGAGAATATCAAGGGTTATGTCCAGTTCTTGAAGTTTCTTCAAGGTTTTCAGCAGCTGAAAAAAAAAAAGAATATATTTATGTATGCCTTTAGAAGACATGACATTTAAAATACATGCAAATACCACACCAACAAAAACTATTTTTAAGTTTTTAAAGTCTTTTATGTCTTTCTTTTCCAAATCAGATTTGTGCAAAAAACCGTTTAATCTGTGACGTGACGGAATTTTACTGAATGTTAATCTCTGCTGCTATTTTATTGCATTTAATTTTTTATTATTGCATTGACTCCAAGTTACTTTCATAAACCGTTTTGCACTACTGATCTGCTGGTACAGCACACTAAATCTAAGCAATGTCAGAGTTACATTGTTATTTGTTACAATAATATTCTTCTTGTGCTGCACTACTGTCTGTTTTTTTTTTCTATTGTCTTATGATCTTTTATTCTTTCTTGTTGCACTGAACATGCTAATGACATGTAATTAAAGTAATTTCCCTCACTTCACTTAAGTGAAATCAAACACCACAGATGGTAGTTAGGAGTATGTTATTGCTCTTGGTAGAGATGAATAGTAGATCAGTAATATTGACATAAGTAGTGATACTTACATGTAAGGAAACTGCACGTAAGATATTGCACATAATGAAGTTACTCAGCACCCGTTTATAAAACTTGATATCGAGAATGGTAAGACAGCTGCACATAATGATAATGTTTTAGCACCTGATAAGCACAGTATTACACAAGGTAGACAGAATATTGTAAATGGTAGACTGAAATTAATGACTGAATAAAACCTGTAACTTTCATGTTTTGCTCCACATCCAACAAATGCACACCATTTAAGGGCAAAACCCTCCAAGCAGCGTCCTAAGGCTTCTGTACAAAGCCAGATTCGCTGAGCAGGCAGGAACGACAGTCTCTATGTATGGAAAACCCACATATGCAGCTCCCCCGTTTATGTGCTATAATTGGGCAGAGCTACAACACCCCCCAAGTTTGAGAAGAAAGCCTACAGCGCATGCGCAGAGCCACATGAATTTCAGCGTTACAGAATTTCAGGCCTGACTTACAAGTAGTCAAATGTTCACTTCATTATAGTCATTTAGTGAGGCATACAGACTAACCACGTCGCTCCTTTTTATTTTTTGCCCCTCAGACTGACAGACAGCCAAGAGTGGAGACAACTGCAGCAGTATTTTTAGCCTAGAAGCACTAAAACATCCCAACCCCCTCTGAATCTTGTCCCCCAACTCAGCAGTAGCGAGAGAAAGACAGGCCACCTGCATCGGAGCAGGTCTCCAAATCCACATTCAAGTCCCACAATAATCTCACAGAAAAGAGGTTATGCCTCATGGTGCTGAACCATTTACAGCTAAGCCGAGAAACTACATTTATACACCTGGCCAAGTAGCTCTACAGTCTATATACCACAACTGTAAACAAACAGGCCCCTAACATGACCTTACTAACAACAAATATTTGTGTGTAGCAACCGGGAGAGTCCCACACAGGCGTAAAGTGTCCTTTTTTAAGTGGTATAACGCCATTAAACTCTACCGTGTGCGTTTCGGTGCCCTCTTTAAGCTGAAGTTTCAGCTGTAACACCTTTTTCACGTCTGCTGAGGCCATGGTGGACACGGTGCTGCTAGCCTGCACACAAGAAAAACCAACCAAATTCAGCCGTCATTTTATATGGGGCGGAGATTTGGACAACCCAGTGCACTAACTTGTCTAGAGTAGTGGGGAAATTGATCAAAATACCAAAAAATAGAGTAAACCGGTGTTTTACAACTCAATGGCAGCTTATGTGGCTGTTACCACGGCAGGCTAACGTTAGTAACGTTAAAGCCTGCACTTCAACAGGACCCCGATAGGTCTTATCAGAATATTTAAAAACAACGGTTTATTTACACACCGAAAGTGAACAACATACTCTTTCATTTAATTATTTTACAAATGATGTACTTCAGTGATTATTTTACAGGTTAAGCGCACTAAATCGTGTTTTCACTAGTGCTGATCTAGGATCAGATTTCTCTTACTAACTGTGACAGGAGCCCGGGTCAGCACTTTGACACGCCTGAGCCCACGACTGCATTACTGTCTCTCATTCTTAAGCTTTATTTTTCATTCTGAAGTATGAAAACAGAAGAACGAAAATAAGCGTATTCCTTGTCCCCGTCTCCTTTGCAGAAGGTGGATGTAGTCTTTATTTAAGTTTTGTAATCTGATGTGATTTGAGATTTAATGTGTGCAATGTTTTTTTTTTTTCAACTAACCCCTTTGTTACATACGAAATATTTTTTTAACTGCCAAAACATTTTTTTCCTACGCTAAAAAAAACTGGATGTATAACGGGTCAATGTTTTCTGCTGGAGTCTTTACACACACGTGTCACGCATGTCACTCACTCTCACACACACACACACACACACACACACACACACACACTCACACTCACACAACACACACACACACATTCTCTCTCTCTCTCACTC
>JBBIGA010000146.1:8940498-8976874 GCA_037576975.1 Alestes dentex
ACCGAGCTGGTACCAGTCAGTGGAAAACCACCATAAGAGTTAGAGAGGTTTTTCTTTAACAGGTTAGATTTTGATTTTTTTAAAACTGACTACTGTGTAACACTTTTAATATTTGACCATTTCAAAATGTCTGTTTCAGGTTAGGTTGCCCAGGCTTCACAAAGCCAGAATGCAGACCGACTCCAGTTGAAAAAGGAGTGTCAAAGTCCCTCTTTTTCCCTGACGAGGCCATCAACAGGCACCCTCGCTTCAGGTGTGAATTCTGAACTTGCTTACCTTGTTTTTCAGTTCACCTTCAATGTGTGCTGTGGAGTCAAAAAGAGTTGTTTGGGGGGTTTACTGAGACAGGCCGTTTTATGGTGTGGCTGATAGGAAGGGAGTGGCCTTTGAGACAGCACTGTGAGTTTGTTTGTATAAGGGTGAGCTCTGTGAGGCAAGTAAAATGAATGGGGGATTAAGAGGAACCCAGTCCCATCCCACAGAATGTACTACACAAAGCTCTAAAGGATGGGTGCGATCATATCCCAGCGGCCCCAAGTGTTTTTTTAGCAAGCAATGCGTTGACATGTGAAGCTGCATAGTTATGCACCGTGTCCTAAGAAGTAGTCTTATGTTATTATGGTTACACCTTATGACGCTTACAAAATGAATTCCTGTGTGTTAAAATATGACAATTTTTGACTCTGCATTTAATGCATTGTTGTCTGAATGTGAAGTAATTTAGACAATGTAACAACTCAGACCTTAAACAATACTAAAGTGTCAGTCTCTTTGAAAGTACCCTATTGCTTACACGGTAATTACTTGTTAAAATCTCATTTGAGTGTGCAGAGAAAGGTCTGAATGCCCCTGATCCAATTGGCAGGCCATTTAGAGCAGCTACATATTACCATTATAAATAAGAACCGTTATTTATCATCATAGTGCATTAAGACTCTGTTACTGTAAAAGGAGTATGACTTTCAGCTGTTGCTTATATTGAGTTTTTTGGGGGGTTTTTTTCATCTCTTAGCACTTTGACCAGAAATATTCGTCACAGAAGGGGGGAAAAGGTGGTGATCAATGTACCAAGTGAGTAACCACTCCTTTTAAAACAAATTCCTTTCCATGTTTTCATTAACAGTGGATGTTGTAGATTAGAAATGAGTAACAAAAGATCTTTTTGCTAAATTCCTTTGTCCTATCATAGTGGTAATCATCTGAAGGCAGAGTGCACAGTCGTACCCTGACTTTGAAATCTGATACAAAAGTAAGGTGCCCGCTCTGTGAGGTTCATTTGAGATCCTGATGACACTAAGGCAACTCGAATTACCCTCTGAATTGTTGCTACAGTAACAGCATTCCCCTCACTTCCTTGTGTAAAAGAAAAGTTTCTCGGCATTTTTAAATATGTTCAGGCAATGGATGAAGCAAATTTTATATTGAGTGGAAAGTTTTTGTGTGATTCGTTTAGTAAATGTTCTACCCCATATTGCAGTGCTTTCATTGGAGCATTAAAAGTGTCATACATACTCACTCCACATCTATCTTTCATAGTTTTTAAAGACAAGGACACGCCATCTCCGTTTGTGGAGACCTTTCCGGAAGATGATGGAGAAGCTGCACGTGCAGCCCTTCCTGACCACATCTATATGGATGCTATGGGTTTTGGAATGGGCAACTGTTGTTTGCAGGTAGAGCCGTCTTTGTAATAAAACTTGCCTGTGTGGGTGATCTAATTGTATTTAACAGGAAACCTTACATTTTGCTGTGTGGATGATTGCAGTCTGCTGTGCTGTTATTGTAGGTCACATTCCAGGCTTGCAGCATCAGTGAGGCACGATACCTCTATGACCAGTTAGCTACGTTCTGCCCTATTGTGGTAAGACAGCAAAGTATTCCAAGTAGCCTTTTCTTTTAAAAGACCGCCTGAAATATACATCATTTGAAACAGTGGAAATAGCTTTAGGAAACCCTATTAATGATTTCTGTTTGAGCTGCACAATAGCAATTCCTATTGCTAAATATATATTATTGAAGCATCAAGCAATTGGAATACTAGTCAATAATTTGAATTATAGGGATGTATAAAACATTTTGAAATGTTAAAACATTGTTTTTATGTAAGTGTAGTTTCTTTACAGCAAAAGTGTACGGAATGTGTTTGAAGGTGCACAAGGATGTATAGTCAGGGCTGTTGTAGCTTTCGTTCAGCTTGGCTTTGGTTGACTTATCCATTCAAATTTTTAAAAATGTGTGCAGATGGCCCTCAGCGCTGCCTCACCCTTTTATCGTGGCTATGTGTCTGACATTGACTGCCGCTGGGGTGTCATCTCTGCCTCTGTGGATGATAGGACTCGTGAGGAGAGGGGACTGGAGGTAATCAGTGTTTTCTTTTTTTGTTTGTTTGGGTTTTTTTTTTGTAATTTGTAAAATTTTTTCCTACGAGTTCTGTAGAAGTTTGAAAGTTGTCTGCACAAGCCATACAACACAGAAATTCTCGTTCTGCACTGAAAACACAGTCTTTACAGTCTTTTGCTTACTTTGCAGCCGCTTAAAAATAACAAATTCAGGATCCACAAGTCAAGATATGACTCCATTGACAGCTACCTCTCTTGTTGCGGCGAGAAATACAACGATATCGAGCTGACGAAAGATGAGGAGATCTACAAACAGCTCCTTGATGCAGGTAAAGGCATGGCAGTATTACAAAGTGATGATCCAGTGATCCAAGTGTCATATTTGTTTGCCATTAAGCTGTGGGTCTAAATTGTGGAAACGTAATTGTTGCAGGGATTGACAAATTGCTTGCCCAACACATTGCACACCTCTTTATCCGGGACCCACTCTCACTGTTTGAGGAGAAGATTCATTTGGACGATGAGAATGAGTCTGACCACTTTGAGGTACTTTAAGTATAAATGGTCCTGTGTGAAGTAATGAAAGTTTAAAAAAAAAAAATTATTTTGCCTCCAAAAGCATTGTAACCACATTTGCAGTTCAAAATTTACATTACATTTCTTTATTGCATTTAATTTAATTGATGTTTCTTTGGTCAATATGGACAGAATCTTCAGTCAACCAACTGGCAGACCATGCGGTTCAAACCACCTCCTCCAAACTCTGACATAGGATGGAGAGTGGAGTTCCGTCCAATGGAGGTAAGTAATCTAAGTTAATGGTCTGATTTGCTGTTTACTCCATTGTCCAAGTCTCCAGACTTGTCGTTTCACTGGCATTGGTCTTTCATTCACTGAAGTTCTCCGTGTCCTCACATCAAGCCTGGAAGGCTGCTGGGCTGCAAGTAAAGTGACAGGTCCTCCTAAACTTAAAATGGAATTTAAATAAACATCTATCAGTAGGTCTTCTGAAATAGGTACTTAGCCATGGCGCATGAAATGTGTGTTACTGGATATTAGATTCGAAGGCCCTGTTCTTCCTTTTTCTTGTGTCGTTTTACAGTGGCATGGATGCAACTAGACTCATTTTACAAGTGTTATTGGTAAATTACAGTGATTTTTAAATTCTACCTAATTCAGTAACAAAATGGTGAATTGCAGAGAAAGTACTTTCTTGGATTTTTTTTTCAGTGATGTTCAAGGAAGCCGTGACAGCAATGTCATAAATATGACTTTTTTTTACTGTTGAAATAAACTACATGTGTGTGCGTTTGTTAATGGTTTCTAAAACCGTATCTCAAAATTGTCATGAAATTATTTGAATTATGCAGAAATGATCAAATTGTGGAAATTCCTTTATGCCAACCCGGTACAATAACAGAAGTCACCTTATTTGTATTCTTCAGAAACCATGTGGCTGCAAGTTTTCATTTCAGTTTCTCATTTCATTTCTGATCCTCCTTGTTTTAATCTTTTGATCTTCAATTGCTTAGTTATGAGATGGAGCTCATGTTGGTTGGAATGAAAACCTGCAGCCTCACCAGCCCTTCAGAGATAAGATTAGTAACCTCTGCTCTACATGTAGAATATTTTTACTCTTGTGCCACAACTGAGAAACACTGGTTTATCACTGCGGTATAATCACTGCTGCCCTCTGTTGGTTGTTACATGATGCAGATAGTATTGAATAAATGATTATTCTCAAGCATATTTTCTGATCCTTTGTAACTTTAAAAACCTGACCTATCTTAGAGAATATCTACATGTGATATACATTTATGGAGTATTCAAATAATTGGCTTTAAGATGCCTTGTTGCATGTTTTGGTTAGGTCTTCATGTTAAAATTTAGATAATTTTTCTTGATTACTTATTAAAAAGTAAAGGATTGTTTTTTTGCTTGATGATCGTATGTCTCCATTACACATATACACAGAACTCATTAGACATTTGTATTCATTTTCTCACCGCATAACACCACACAATATTTTAGTATTTTGAAATGCATGTGAAGGCTTTTTTCTAGTTCAGTCCATATTTATTCAGTCCTGTTTCGCCTTTTTTGAAAACCCCAATTAAACTGACAAGCATATTGTTAAAATTGTTGGTAGATTACTGATAATGACAGTGGATACGTTCTGCCACACAGGTTCAACTGACAGATTTTGAGAACTCTGCGTATGTTGTGTTTATCGTCCTGCTAACACGAGTGATCCTGTCCTACAAGTTAGACTTCCTCATTCCGCTGTCAAAGGTTTGTTTAGGTTTTTGTTTACATTCACCAAAGCAATGGTTTTGTTTATTTTTATGTTTTAAAAGAGAAAGCTTTTAAATACATGCCTCTTAGGTTGATGACAACATGAAAGTTGCCCAGAAGCGAAATGCTGTGCAAGAAGGACTGTTTTATTTCCGGAAGGACATCTATAAAGGTTAAAGAATATTTTCAGTTACTCGATTATTTTATCTGGTTGAAGGGGAAACTGAATATTTACACAACACAGCAAGAACATCACAGTTTTTTTTTTTTCTGTGCTTTAAGTCTGTTGTCTGTATTTACCTGAATTTCCCTTCAAGGCTGCAACCCCATGTTTGACTCGGCCTCCACAGCGGCCCAGAACGGAGTGGAGAGTGAAGGGGACAACGAGGAGTATACTCTGATGAGCATCGACACAATCATCAATGGAAAGGTACAGTTCCTTCACACAGATTTCCGGGGTGTTTTGTGTTTTTTTGTTGTTTTTTTTTTTTGTTCAAAAGGCCTTTGAAAGTGGCGGTTCAACCAAACAATGCAGATGAGCTGAGATCAAAATCTGATATTGAGCTTTTATATGCAAACTTGCAATCTGTTTTCAGGAGGGAGTATTCCAGGGACTTATCCCAATCCTGAACTGCTACCTGGAGAACATGGAAGTGGACGTAGACACGCGTTGCACCATCTTGAACTACCTGAAACTCATAAAGAAGCGAGCATCTGGTATGCAAATAGTCTCATACAAACTCTGCACAGGCTTAGTGCACAGACATGTTTCCTCTCTGTATTAGCCTAACACTAGCTTTGCGATGCAGTAGTGAGTGTCTTTTTCAAGAAGAGTTTGAGATGAATGGGTTTTGTTCTTGCTAATTCTCTTCAGGAGAACTGATGACCATGGCCAAATGGATGAGGGAATTTGTTGCCACGCATCCACAGTACAAGCAAAACAGCGTAATCACTGACAAAATCAACTACGACCTGCTTCGGAAGTGTGACCGAATCGCCAAGGGGCAGGAGGGATGCCCTGAACTGATTGGTGACCCAGTAAACAGAAGCAAATGAAGCAGAGAATGCTTGTTGCCATTACTGAATACCTTTTTTTAAATCAAAGTTGAAGACCAAAACATTTAATTAAAAAAAAGGGGTCTAGGGGGAAAAAAGCATTAGAGAGACGATTAAATAAGCATGTATGGATTGCAAGGCTCAGCCAAATGTCTATGGAAGTTGTATATATTAAGATTTTTGTGAATCTGAAAATTATTTTAGTATCTTAAGAGCTCAGATATGTAATTGAGATCAGATTTGTACATATTTCCCTCTTGTTTCAGGCTCCAGATCCAATGCAGAGTTGGTGTGAGATTATGTAAATGTAGCAGACACTAAATTTGTACATGAGTGAGGATTTTTTGTTTGTTTGTTTTTCATTGTTCTAATGTGCTGTAAATAATGTTCCTTTCATCACGTATTAACAAGTGTACTTTCTTTTTATCATGGACAAAAATGTTGCTTCATTAGCTCGACCTGCAGTGTCTTGCATAACCTTTAACAGTTTGCTCTGTGTTGACATTTTCTTGGCTTGAGTTTTGTTGTACAAAAATCGAATCAGAGCTGTGCACACATTTGAGTTTTATACAGAAAAAGCTTTTCCAGAAAAAGGAAACATTACTGGATTTTAATGCTGCACAGGTCCATGAGGAACATCACGTGACTTGGAGCACTGCAATATGAACGAACTCTTAATAATCATTTTGAAAGGGCATTTGGTGTCATAAGCTTTTTAAAAACAATCAGCATCTGATCATGTGGTAGTTAGAAGCTTGCTTGATTCTGTTTGGAATTTTGGTATGTAGGTATTTACTGAACTCAAACTTTTAACACAGTAGAGCGGAGGTTTTGGAGTATTTTGGAGTCACCCAGCAGAGGGTGCACCGGACACAGAAGAATTTGTAAAACTTTTTGTGTGTTGCTGGGGAAATAGACCAATGTCATTGTGCTAAGTTACGCTTCTGCCTCGCTGCTGTCTACATGGCCTTTAAATAAAACAATGCCTGTACATATCATACACTTTATTTTTCTTGCTTACCGTGTTACGCTTTAAAGGCGAATTTATCTGATTTTTCCATTTTTGAATCATTCAGACCCGGTCATTTGGTTTGATTTGAACCTACACCATTACAAAGAAACTTCCCCAAACCGTTCCTGGAGTTTGGCGATACCTGCATTCGGTGCCTCTGCAAACTATGCTTTATGGACAAAAGTATTAGGACACTTTACCATTATCAATTTTATATTATATTGCATTCATAGACATAGACTTTAATATGGAGTTGGTTCCCCCTTTTGCAGCTCTAACAGCCTCCACTCTTCTTGGAAGGCGTTCCACAAGATTTTCAAGTTTTCCTGTGGGAATTTGTGTCCATTCATTCTGTAGAGCCTTTATGAGATCAGGCACTGATGTTGAACAAGAAATTTCTGGCTCGCCATCTCCGTTCCAGTTCATCCCAAAGGTGTTGGATGGGGATGAGGTCAGGGCTCTGTGCTTCCCAGACAAGCCCAAAGTGTCTTGGTATGCCGAAGCATTAAGATTGCCTTTCACTGGAAGTAAGGGGCCTGGTCCAAACCCTGAAAAACAGGTGTGTCCTAAATCTTTTGTCCACATAGTGTACCTCACAAAAAGTTGTTACATGAAAGTGTTCTGAATATGTTGCCAGATGGCTGAGAGTTTTCTCTGAGATAAGGGTTTGGCATAAAAATCCGTTCATGGTAGGAGAGGTACAGGCAGAGGCTTATGAGGTCAAATAGTTCCCAAAGAGAAATTATTTGACTATCAACATTACAAACTCAATCTTAGAGGACAAGTTTACTGTTCATTTTGATGTAGAAATGAAGACCCCTGGTTCTTAAAACTGATAGGAACAATTCTGGAATGATTATTTATATTACAGTTTTAGTTATATTTAATAAGTCAATAAAACATTCAAAGTCACAAAATGGGAGTTAATAAGCACCAAACATTTTTGGTGCCTTTGTGTACCACCATCCTCCATCAGTGTCTGCTCTGATTAAACTGCAAGAACTGCACTATCTGGGAGATATCAAAAAGGTAAATCATAAAACTGGTCGTTACACAATGGTCCTTTATATTGCAGTTATATTAAAAGTTAATATAAAAAGTTAAATAAAAGACCATTTAAAGTCACAAAATGGGAATTAACAAGCACAAATCCTCTTGGTACTCAATACTGTGTGTGTGTGTGTGTATGTGTGTGTCTCCGTCTCCACTTGCCCCCATCATGGCCCGCTCTGATGTGTGTGTTTTTATGTGTGTATATTTCTTTGTGTGTGCGTGTTAGTGTGTATCTGTGTGTGTCAGTCCGCCCCTCTCTGTTCCTCGCAGCTGCCCGAGAGCCGTGCTCTGATTGGTCCGTTCGAGCTCCACACTGATCGGGTGACTTTAACAAGAGACGGTGAACGCCTCGCGAGCGTTGGGTCTTTTACCACGAGCTCCAAAATCCGTGCAGTTCGACAAATCCAAAAATCCCCCCCCCCCACCACACCCACACCCACACACGACCGCGCGCATACACCTATGTACATACAGACACACACTTACACACAAACATATACACACATACACAGGTTCAGAGACGTTTATGGAAAATATAGGTAACTGAATACAAACTTTAACCAGGCACTCAAAAGCCTCCAGCACAGACCAAAGTTAAATGTGTTCATTTATTTATTCATTCATATAGTCATTTATTTATTCATTCATTTTCTGAGTTTCTGTCCAAACCACATTAGGCTGGTATATGACATTACTGTTGGAAAATTAATGTTTACCCAAAAAGAAAAAGTATCATGTCTGAGGCAGTGCATAGACTTTGTCCTATCAGGCTACTGGGAGACATTGCCCCAGCCCGTTAGATGCTCCTGAGTTCCGTCCCTCATGACGCTGAGGTCGTTTCTCACTTCGCCACCTTTTTTTCTTCCTCCACTCACACGGCAGGAGTTGGACAGGCAGACAGGAGCGGCAGACGAGGCAGAAGAGGAGGTATGTGGGGGCTCTTTTGGGGGAAATGAACTAAGGACAGCAGTAAATGCGGCTGAAGGAACTCTTCACATTTGGCACGTCTGCGTAAAAACGCATTTTTCGACGCTTCTGTCGCTAAAACCGCAGCGAGGTTAGTGCGGATGCTGCCCCAGTGTGTGTGTGCGTGTGTCTCGTAATGCAGAGAAGATGGACTTACAACCAAGAGGCTGAAAAAACATTTTTACACTTCCAGCTTTAGTACCAAGTCGTTTTTTCGACAAAAAAACTGGCAGGACTTGAGTGAGTTGGTTTTCAAGATGAAGTCATCATTAGGAGACGTTCTCCTGACCGAGAAATGCTTTTTCCATGTTGGGACTGTAAAAAAGTGGGTTCACGCCCATGTTAAGAACTGTTTAACTGTGAAATTAAAGCTGTAGTTACTGAGTTACAGTTATGGCTGGAAGAACTAGTTTACTAGTCTACTATATCAGTTTATAGGGCTGTGTGGAGACTGCTCTCTTTTCAAGATAAACATGCCTGGTAGGGTACTCTAAGTGAACCAGTGCTTAAAACAGAACAGAGAGAATTAATTCCACCTAATTTTATCATGAACTTTTTCCCTCTTATGAAGTGAAGTGATGGCACCCTTTTTTCCTTTTCCAGTCCTGGTACCCAAACTTTGAGGATTGTCCAGTTGTTCCTTTTTAAACTCCTGACCTTCAAAATGAGCTCTTTTTCGATTGAAATATTTCTCATGATGCCTAATCTGCTCAGACCCACCACTGCCCACCAGGAGGAAGAACACAGCTAACATGACATGGCACAATAGGCTGTTTCAGCTCAGATTTCTGACAGCACAGGGTGGCATTTTTTCCTCTTTTCTGCTGGTATCGACGTTGATCTCTCCAGTTAGAATCTGGGTTGCTGTTTTTGTGTAACCTATTTAAGGCTGTGTTCTAATAGCGCACAGCTGGCAAGTCACATTTCATAGTTTAAGCCTCGGTAATGTGGAGTGAGACAGCTCCCTTTGACTTTTGAACAACCCTCAGAAGCTATTTACATGGGAATCTGCATGGGTTTTGCTCACTAAATTATGAATAACTACTTTTTAAAATGTGTTTAACATCTGGAGACTTGAACTGTCCTTCTGTTCCCGACAGCTGCCTAAATTTGGCCTGTCCTGCGTCAAAATCGATTCAGGGTCTCAGAGGGTTTTCTTCTGTTGGTGTCTGCTGAGTGCTTATGTAGTTTTGTGTTAAGTTCCCATTTGTTCGAGCAGTCAGAGATAGCCCTCACCTCGGAGGAGGAAAGCGAGAAGGTGAGCTAATCTCTCTATCTCTTCCCCCAGACTGGAGATGGAGGCCTTTAATCACAGACTGAATGCATATATTGACTCATGGATGGGTCCCAGGGGTAAGTTCAGCATGCTTGCTTTAATTTATGTGCAGTGCCCTCTCTGAGAACTAAGCAGACCCCTTAACATTGTGTTGATTCATCCCAGTGACCTTATCTTTTTTCCTTATCTTTTCCAATAAACTGACAATTGACAGTTACATTCTGACAGGGAAGATGTTGCTTTAACCTGCTTCCAAATATATAACTTTGACGCATAAATGCCAGAATAACTAGAGAAAAAAATTCAAGCACATTAGCTATATCGGAAGCTAAGTGGCATCACTGTCTAAAAGTCGCAAGTCTAATCCCATATGAAGCCACAACCATTTAGCGCCAGCAGTCAAAGAGAACACAGCTGGCCTCATTGTCTGTAGGTGGGTAGAGTGGCTCTCTCCCCATCACTGGTAGACAATGGTAGCCAGCGCGATCGTCCGTTAGCTGAATTAGCTGGTTAGTGTTCTCCTCCAAAAAAGTCATCCCATGATGTCAGCAGCAGTTTGAAAAGATGCTGTGAAACTTCACGAGATTTGGAGGAAGCATGTACTAGCCTTCACCTTTCCCATGTTGATGTTATTGTGTGATTGAGGGCCTCTTCCAGAAAAATTACCCCTCTAGTACTTCAGTTTCAGGTTTTTTCATATTCTGAGGTTGATGCAGAGCAGACATCCTATAGTTATAGTTAAGTTACTACTTCATGGTGGGCACCAGCCGGTTCAATCCACCCCTGAATTTGTTGTGCTCATCCAAAACAGCAGTCCTAGCTCTAGTATCTAATTTAGCATCTGAGTAAATGCATAAAAATCTAAATATTGTCATCAAAACTAAACCTTGTATCTCCTTGTATTTTGTTGTTTTTAAGTTTTTAGCATTGTGTGAAAATAGGACCAATGGAAATGGCGAAACTTATATGGAAAACTTCCATTA
Organism: Alestes dentex; assembly: GCA_037576975.1. NCBI lineage: Eukaryota > Metazoa > Chordata > Actinopteri > Characiformes > Alestidae > Alestes > Alestes dentex. The sequence continues at coordinate 8,951,479 of JBBIGA010000146.1, forward strand.
TAAGTAATTAATGTTTCTGCCTTCTGCTGTAAAGTTTTTGGAGCCATTTTGGAGGTGCAATTTTTAGTTCAGACAGCACTAGTATGTTAGTAAGGACCAGCTTCTGACTGAGCCAAATTTAGGCTCATGTAATAGACCAGGTTCAGTGAAAGCCAATTAGAAAGAACAACTAGACATGTAATTGCTTTTTATTCTTCTTTAATTCTGTTATTAAGTAGTAAATTTTATTACCGGTTATCATTGTCACATTATGGTTGGCCAAATAGAATGTGACTATAATGCAAGTTTAAGCCTCTCACTGTCTGTAAATCCTCATGTAGCATTTCTGAAGGGATTGACTTTTAAATTCAGCTTACATTCTAATTTAACCAGATTTCAGGTTCCCTAGGGTTTAAGGTGAACAGTTTCCACTCTTCTTGCCAAGTCTTCTGCGTTTTTTTTTAATTTGAGGAGGGAAGAAGGAATGCATTGTTGTACTGAAACAAAGCACTCTAAATTAGGCTGTACAGTCTTACAATACAGTATTGCACAGAATGACATGTTCCTACTTATTCTATTTAATACCACATTTTGCACAAATTTCCAAAGTTCTCCTCCCTCCTTCCTCATTCCATAGCTTTGAACATCTATTTGACTCACCCTCTAGTGCCTGGCCTGATTTATTTGGCTGAGCAGTGTGGTCAATTGAAATGACTCTGCCTAGACTGGAGAAAAAAGATGCCTTTTTTGCTCTGGATTTTTTAGATCCCCGTGTGAGAGGATGGTTTCTGCTGGACAACTATCCCCCCACATTCATTTGCACCATCCTGTACCTTCTGGTTGTATGGATGGGGCCAAAGTACATGAAGAACAGGCAGCCATTCTCCTGCAGAAGGATCTTAGTGGTGTATAACCTGGCCCTCACTCTACTGTCCCTCTACATGTTTTATGAGGTGGGTCAATTTTATTGGTTCTTCCTAAAGGCAAGGTCTTGGTCAAAGGGACTTTGCGCTTACAATGACAAATGTTGCATTTTTGGCCATAGGCAGCAAAGAGATTTGTTGAAAGCTTTTTATCTTGGCATTAAGCATGTTTTGCCAAAAAAACACTATGCTCTAACATAACATTACAATTAATACAAATAAACATGAATACAGTAAAATATGAGCATTATCTAGGGAAGAAGAAAACAGATTTGGTTCCTGATGTCTCAGTAAACTTCAGCCATTGCATGGATTTGTGTGATTCCATCTGCAGCCCCTGGTTTAATTTAGGATTTATTCACTAAAGCAGAAGCTGCACGATAACTGTAAACACAGGGCTTACAGTTTGGAAATGCACAAAGGAATAATGTATTTTTTCTTTGTAGTTATTATGATGCTCTTTCTTTCACAAACAAATTCCTATTGCTCAGTGCTGTGTCAGTACAATATTGGTTCACTCTGTGTCCAGCATTGTGTTGAAGTAGTAAAAGATGAGGGTTATGCAAAATGCAAAACAGGCACATAAAGCCGTAAGCTGTAATGACTATGGGTTTTTCATTTTTTCCACTGTAGTGTATAGTAGAGCATACACTGTGATAGAAAATGATAGCTTTTCAGTTGACAGGCTGCTGAGACACTGCATCTTTGACAGGTTGTAATGCCTCATCAGTTTCAGTGGTATTTCATTAACAGCGTTTATCCCACCATTAGGTTTGGACATGCATAGAATACATATACTGTTGTTTAAATTAATGTTTGTGTCTTTTAGCATGATTCGGTGGATCATGGTTTGGTGGATCTAGAGGTGTCCTTTAAAATGGAAAACATTATTATTAATTGCAGACATTATCCTCTTTTGACTTTTATTACATTATTAATCAGAAAAAAATGCAAACAGTGTAAGTTATTATTAAATACATTACATTACATTACATTCATTTGGCAGACATTTTTATCCAAAGCAACTTACAATGGAAACACTCAAGTTTCAGGACAGTGTGAGAACCAGAGGAGAGTACTAAGTGCTAAAATCATTATGTAGGAGTAGTGCAAAGTCTAGTTGAGCAAAGTAGTAAAAGTTAACCAGGGTTTTATAGAGTTTAAGGGTTAAGTGTGCTCACTGCCCAAAATGTCTAAGTAACCCTGTTCCTGAAACCTATTTACACTGTGGGAAATTACTTCCCTGTCTGGACAGTATCTAGTATGCCATAATTCTCATCATGTATCACATCCTGTATTATAGAACAAGGTCATGACAAGACTCTGCTATCAGGAGCCAGTCAGAGACCCACGACCCACCTCATTGTCTTAGCCCTCCAGTCACTGCCTTGCAACTGTTGCTAGCCACTTTTTTATACAGTGGAATATTTGGCCAGAGTAGTAGGTCATCCAGGTACCCTTGACATACCGGAGAAGTTTATCTTGTTCACTTACTGCTTACGACTTACTTTTTGGCACAAATCTTGATTAATTCCTGCTTATCATGTGACCTCTTGGTTTTCTACTGCCTTAAGCAGTTTGATATGTTTCAGTAATTGTTGCTCATACATTGATTATATTATCAGTTGAGTGATTTAGCCATTATTTTGACACTATATCATAATCATATACACAATTTATAACAGCCAACATTTATTTTTACTTCATAAAGATAAAAGTAGTGATTGCAAACATGTATATCAGTGAAATTTGCTGTTGTTGATTTCCTCCCTTTCATGTCATATACACAAAAGCTACTAGAGTGCTAATAGGGTGCTGTAATGCTCAGACTGCCAAGCATGGCTTTATATTGACCTGCAGACATCCTGTTTATTATTGCACGGTAATCACTAAGCACTGATTTATTGAGAAATTTTAAGCAGATTTTTTATTTTTTGAGCAGCCCTATTTAGGACACAGGTGTATCATTGTCGCTTTTTTCCAAACTAATAATGCAAGATAACATTTTGAACATTTAGGCACATTGAATATTTTTAAAGGAACTTTGTCAGCAGGCACTAGAGGTGGCCATTGTTTAAGTTAAATTTGGGACTTTTAGTTTGAAAAGGAAATGGGCTTTCTGTACAGTCAAGGTGTCAAGATTCATGTTGTCTTAGTTACAGCTGTCTAGTGTTTTAGGTTAAGTGATTGTCTATTTTGATTGGTTCTTGTCCAAGTCGTTTGTGAATTTAAATTGCCTTGTTTCATGCCCTTGTGTCGGTCCACCGTCTCCGATACTCGTCTTTTGTACCTGTTTTGTGAGCGAGTTAGTCCTCTTCTGTGTCTTAGTTTTGGCGTTTGTTTCTTTGTGTTTTGGCCCTCGTGCCTTTTTTGAGTTATTGTCGTTGAAATAAAAGTCAAAGTGAAATGGAACCCTGCATTTGCGCCTTGCTATCCAAGCCCTACTTGACACTGTGCATGTATTCTGTAAAAGTGGAGTGTGTCTGCAATTTGTGTGCTCAACAAAATCTGATCAGTCAAAAAAATTTAATTGGTTCATGTTCGTAAGTGCAGCCAAGTGTGCTCTGTGCTGAAAAGCCCATTGGTGCTGGGTGAGTCCAGAACACAGCTGGCCTTTCACAAGCGCATTGTCTCAGCAAGCACATCTGCTATGGTTCTCCTTAACCCTGACAAGTTTGCTTTGTTGTCTTTGGCATGAATTCAAATGCTCGCTCTCCTCCAAAAAGCACGCATAATGATCCTGTCTTATCCATATAGCTATTTGATTGACCTTCATAAAACCCAGAGAAGATAAAATTTCTAGTTGAGTAAGCTAATCAATTCGGCTTTCATGGTACCTGCAAGATTAAAGTCTTCTCTTGCTTAATAAGTTCAAATTAAATGATCTGTGTTGCAAAACTCATTGGCTGGTGACCATCCAGGTGCATTTCAGGGCAATTTGAAAGAGTGCAATTTTTGTATTGTAATTGTGATTATTAATAAAAGCCTTTTTGCATTCATTTTTTATAATTCATGAAACAATTATCATCAGTATTTTCAACACTGTTGTTCTAAGTGTAAAGTAGAAAATAGCAAGACTTTAATAGGAGCTTGTCTGTAGACCAATCAAAAACATCCATTTACCTATGTACAGAACAAGTCAGCCACAAATAAGTAACACTGGCACACTAAATTCAGGCTTTGAGCCAGAAAAAGACAGAAAAGGCAATAGGCCTGTGGCATTTTGGCATTTTGATTGATTATCTCTTTCAGCAAAGGTTTGATGGTGGTATACAGATCCACTGAAGTCCTTCGGCTAAGATGGCCATCTAAAAAGACTTGATTTGTTCGAAATTCATCACAGTATTTTTCCCATGTTTCCTGCTGCTGTTGGCATGATACTAACACTGCTACTTTGAAAATACTGATGTTTTTGTCCTCACTAAAAGGTACCACCAGTCTCTGGGGTTGTCATGGTAGGAGCAGATGCACTATATGGACAAAAGTATTGGGACACACCTCTTAATTTTTGAATTCAGGTGCCCTCTTACTTCTAATGAAGGCTAATCTTATTTGGACAATGCCATGCTTCCAACTTTGTGGACACAGTTTGGGGAAGACTGTGCCCCAGTGCGCAAAGCAAGGTCCATAAAGACATGGTTGGATGAATTTGGTGTGGAAGAACTTGACTGGCTCATACAGAGCCCTAACCTTAACCCCATCCAACACCTCTCTGGATGAACTGAAACAGAGATGTGAGCCAGGCCTTCTCGTCCAACAGTAGTGCCTGACCTCATAAATGCTCTACAGAATGAGTGGGCACAAACTCCCACAGAAACTCTCCAAAATCTTGTGGAAAGCCTTCCAAGAAGAGTGGAAGGTGTAATAACTGCTAACCAGTTCCATATTAATATACTTGAGTGCAATGTCATTAAAGTCCCTGTCATGTGTCCTGATACTTTTGTCCATATAGTGTATATGAAAGACATGACGACAAAGTACAGTAGCTCAGTAGGGTTTTAGTGTGTTAGTGGTAGACCTTCAACTGAGCTGGAGTTCACCTTAATGTCGAGCTAACCTTCTAACCATCCACAAGCTATTGTAATGAGATTTTATAGGGACACTTTTAACTGCATTTTATGTTCCCTGAATGTCCTTCTAAAGAAACTGCTTATATCACCTGAATACAGAAGGACATAGGATGAGTTGGGAAACTGGTTCATTAGCTTAATCCCAGGTCTTAGAAATATGTTTTTTAGAAAAGTTGCTTGATCACAGCTGTTTGTCACATTGCACTCAGTTCAAATAAGAAAGAAGAGTATTTTTTTGCATATTTTATTAACTAGCAAACAAAATTCTGTTTGATTACTGTTGTCTTAAATGATGATTAGATGATGTTCAGTGTTTCTCACAGAGTAGCTTCACAGTCTAGATATTCCTAGATATTTCTGTTTTGCCGACATGCAGTAAATTGAATGTGTCCAAAAGTATGCAGACACCTTTTATGATTAGTCAGTTCAGCTACTTTCAGCAGCCGCTGCTGACACAGGTGTTCAGTTGCAGACACAAAGCTTATATAATCTACATAGAAAGCATTGCCAGTAGCGTTGCCTGTTTCAAGCAGCTGCGCATGAGCCTAAGGTCACCATGCCCAATGCCATGACTGGAGGAGAATAAATCCCCCTAGTACTGGCCTGAGGTGCCTTAGAACTCCATACAATACTTACAGTTTGAGTGGCGTTTGTGATCCAGAAACATTCATCCAGCATCAGCCCCTGACCTCACTAATGCCCATGTCGCTGAATGCAATAAAATCCTCACAGCAATGTTGCAACATCTATTGTAAAGCCTTTCCAGAAGAGGATGTTCCTGTGGCAAAGTAGAGGACCGGAAAACTCTGTTTAAACCATTGATTTCAGGTAAAATGTTGAATGAGCAGCTTCCCCAAACTTGAAACGATGGAAAGAAATCTGAATAATCTCTACCATATAAACATTTACCACCACTTACTGTGTGCAGTTTATATGCTATAAGGGAAACAGATTTAGACACAGCAGCTTGTGTCCTACATTTGAAAAATATGGTGAAACAAAGATGTCATTGAGAACCTTAAAAGAGCACACAGCAGCAAGACAGTAAACAATGGCAGGTCACAAGCTCTGAGGAGACTTCGGCAGAGAGGGGCTTGGATCACTGATAAAGACAGATCTGAAAGCAAGAAATACAAGATTTAATCCTGAGTTTATCTGTTACTGTGTCAGATTTCAGCATACCCATGCTAGACTTAACCCTTCAGATCCAAGCATATGGAGCTTTCAGTGGATGTACGCTATATGGACAAACGTGTTGGGACACATGACCACTACATCAACAAGGACTTTAATGATACTGCATTCAAACACACAGACTTTAATATGGAGTTGGTCCCCCTTTGCTTCTACAGCTTACATTGTTCTTAGAAAGGCTTTACACAAGATTTTGGAGTGTTTCTGTGGGAATCTGTGCCCACTCATTCTGTAGAGCATTTATTAGCTGATGTTGGACAAGAAGACCTGACTCGCAATCTCCGTTCCAGTTCATCCCAAAGGTGGGGTTGAGGTCAGGGCTCTCTGAGGGCTAGTCAAGTTCTTTCACACCGAACATATCCAGCCATGTCTTTAAGGAGCTTGCTTTGTGCACTGGGGCACAGTCATGATGGAATAGAAAAGGTTCTTCCCCAAACTGTGACCACATGGTTGGAAGCATGGTGTTGCCCTTTACTGGAAGTAAGGGGTCTAGCCCAAACCCTGAAAAACTGGTGTGTCCCAATACTTTTGTGTATATAGTCTATAGATGTTTTACGTAACTTGCTGTAAGTAATGCACAGATGGTTATCTCCTTGGGTCACATTTACACTGTCAAATTGCGAGCCTCTTTTGGAGTATTTATGCTTTTGAACCCAATGTGTTTCTGCAGCTTATGACTGGTGTGTGGCAAGGTGGATATAATTTCTTCTGCCAAGATACTCACAGCGCAGGAGAGGCGGACGACAAGGTAAAACAAGCACAAGCATGCTTTTTCGCATGAAGAACTATTCATCAGTTTAGTCACATCCTGTGCTGTGCAATGTGGGTCTTATTGTAATGTCTTATTGCACAATATACCTCAGGATTGCTCATATCTTACCTAGATAATATATTCCACATATGAATTTTGCTGGCCAGGAGGCATGAGTGGATGCCAATTTCATTGCGTCACCCATTAGCTTATAGTTAGCGTGCCCAAACAGTGCTGTGAACCTTAACCTGAACGCCTCATCAAATAAGCCAACCTGGCAATGCACACAGTGGGTCATCAAGTGTGCTTTGGTAGCAACAAACACAAAGAATTTATGCCCCCTTCAGCACTGCAGTAATGTTGAGATAAGAAGATCCATTAATGCAGCCCCAACAGCCTTCAATACCTGTGCATTTTTAGAGGCTGTAAAGTGAGCCAGGGACTGAGGGTGACTGTAGAGTTGTCCCTCTGATTTTATTCATTCATTTTTATTATCCACAGGGGCTGTGTTGATTTGTTGCTTAATCATGATTTCTTGATTTCAAAATCCATTAATTCAAATATAATGTCATGGTGACTCAGGAATGACTAGTTAGTAGTGGGCGTGATGATAATGAATATTTTCAATTCTCCCACTGGCCTCTCTTACACTAATAAGAGGACTTGGTGTACTCACCTATTGATATGTATTTTTTGCCACAATGTGATTAGATTTTTGATTACATCCTCTTGCACCCGTGGGTGGGTAACAATTATGATAACTAATAGTATCATGCTTCACCCCACCTATAATCAGATAGCTTAGAGACCCTCCTTAATTCTCTTTTCAGAAATGTTTAACATATGGAAGGAAAATGCATTATGATTTCCATTTCTTTAAAGGCCTTAAAGGCTTTCTAGATCATTTTCTCTTTTCAGTGATTTTGGAATAATTGAATTACCATGCATGATGTGTTATTGTTTATTCCATTAATATCGTTTGAACTACTCCATTACTAAAAATAATCAGTAGTGACAGAAGTCACAGGTAGAATATGCTAACAGAGTCAAGTTTCTGGCATTAGGTTACAAGAAGAGGGCTTGGTTTTTAAGAACAATTATGAATGCTTTGCAGACAAAACAAGTATTTTTTCAAATTGGCTATATGGTTATGACTAGAGACTTACAAGGAAACTGCCTGTAAAAGAGATTTGGGGACATCTTATTATTATTATTATCTTATTATCTAAGTTGTATTTTCTTGTTACTGCTTTTGAGTGAAGTAAGAACATTTACCTGCAAAGGTTCTGTGAACATAAGCCATTCATTTAGGAATTATTTGAATATCCTCAGCAATTTAGTTTCAGAGTGTCATCTTTACAAATAAGAGCACATGTTAATATGTTAAGATTTGGCAAAGCAAGAAAGAATTGTTTTTAATTATGCAAAATAAGGTGTCCCCAAACTACCAATGGGGAATGTAGGTAATATGTAAGAACATCCAAATAAAGAAAATAGGTGGTCAGTGGCCTTGGCTCATCTGGCATGACATGACATGATTTTTTTTTTTGGTTATTTGTTAACTACCCTTATCACCCTCATCCTGGCAGATCATTCATGTGCTGTGGTGGTATTACTTCTCCAAGTTAATCGAATTTATGGACACATTCTTCTTCATCCTGCGGAAGAACAACCACCAGATCACATTCCTGCACGTCTATCATCATGCCACCATGCTCAACATTTGGTGGTTCGTCATGAACTGGGTGCCATGTGGCCACTGTGAGTTCCTCAGACAGAAACAACCCTTGTCTTGCAGTTTTAAGAGCTACTGAAAGAGCTTAGGCTGCAGTTTATGCGCTGAATAATTCAGAAAAGTACATGCGAATGAGACAAAAATGCAACACTTCCAGATGCTTCTGAAACAAATGCAGTGTTACATAATTCTTTTGACATTTCTTTCTGTGATCATGAAGGTTGCAGGTCCACATCCTGAAAAAGGACATGGGTCATCTCTGGTTAGCGAAAAATAATGGATAGTCGAACTAAGATGATTATTAGTCTCTTAGCGACAGTCAGATTTCTTTTTATTATATTTACTTTGCTAGAACATTCTGTCCCACAAGTTGCTGGGCACACTGCCTTATCAGTATGGCATTGTGCTAGACAACTGCAGTGCAGTTTAACTGCCAAGAAAATGCTGAACCAAAAGCTACCATTTTGATGCACGGTATAAACACCAGATCCAGTTTATGGTCTTTAGAGGATGCCATGAACTGTTACCCTGGATCCTAGTTAACAAAGTAAGAATGTGTTTAGCTACAGTAAAAGAGAATTTATCTCTTGAAGCATTTGGAAATAAGTATGTTTAGGGCCCAGGTAAAGGTTAGGGTTAGGGACCACCAACTTACCCTAAAGAGATTTAACTGTATCATGTTCTTTTTTTTTATTAGCCTACTTTGGTGCCACCTTCAACAGCTTCATCCACGTGCTGATGTATTCCTATTATGGGCTCTCAGCCATTCCCGCCATGCAGCCATACCTTTGGTGGAAAAAGTATATAACTCAAGGACAGCTGGTGAGGAGCCTACTATTCAGAAGTGCTTAGAACATCCTTTGTACATTATTTGAACATTATTATGCAGAACATAGGGGATGCTTCGAAAAGAAAATTCTGTCCAGTGTTGATATTGAGTACGTTTAATGAACATATTTGTTGATGCTGATGGCAGTCAATAAATATTTAATGTGAAAGAGGGGCAAAATTCACTTGAATGAGCATTATAACATGAGAAATATAACATTTATAGGGCTGAAAAGATAGCAAAATTAATGAAATGCAAGCATTTTAGTCTGCAGATACTGATATGATTCCTATGTCATCATGCATCCCTACAAAATATTTTGCATGTTATTAGTAGTTTTGTTAAAAAAATATTTTGAATATATTGTTACTGATTACACAATCTCCATCCTGTGGATACTGTGAATTTTTCCTGTTATCCAGCCTCTCGGAGAACCTCATCTGAACCATCTGTTATTAGTCAAAATGCTCTAAGACTGCACTGCAAATGTCACTAGTATTTTTTGTAAAGATTATAAGGGTTAATATTTTGAAAAGCATGTTGAAATTTAGATATACTGCAATATCATTGTGCAACTCCATGTATAATGTTATCAAAATCATAATGATCGGCAGATGACAGATGATCCGATTTTGCTTTCCTCCTGTAACAGGTCCAGTTTGTGATGACCATGTTCCAGACATCCTGTGCAGTAGTCTGGCCGTGTGGTTTTCCAATGGGTTGGCTGTATTTCCAGATCAGTTATATGATCAGTCTCATTATTCTCTTTGGGAACTTCTATGTGCAGGTAGGAATGTGCCCGTTTTTTTGTGATTAGTTTTAAAAACTCACTTATCCCTTAAATAACCAAAATCACAAACACAAAGCTGTAGGCCTGATTGAATTTTCACCAAGGAAGTGCTTGAGCCCATATTTCACTCTGACTCTGGATGTGCTCCAGGAGCAATCACAAAAGATATAAAGAAAACATGTTTGCTTGTTTGGCCCACAGTGGTGCAGTGGGTAGTGCTGTTGCCTCACCCCCCCACCGTTGGGGGTTAGTGTGTGGAGTTTAGTCTTGTGTGTGTAGAGTTTGCATGTTCTTCTTGTGGTGGCGTGGGTGTCCTCTGGGGTTTTTGGTTTCTCCCACAGTTTAAAAACATGCACGTCAGGTGAATTGGGGATTCTAAACTGACTGTAGGTGTGTAAGTCCCTGCCTCGCACCTGTAGACCTCGAGATAGACTCCGGGTACCTGTGACCCTAGTAAGGATAAGCGGTTACAGAAAATGAATGAGGGAATGTATGCTTGTTCTTCCAGTTTTAGTGGTTGTAAACCGTACTATACCATGGGGTAGTGTGTACACCAGTACATGAAGTATCTTTAACGTGTCTCAGTTTCACTCAATGTTGATGGAAATTATTTTGCATACAGGACTTGAGGGTGAAATATTTTCAGCAATAATTTGGCATTCATACTTTGCAGAATGAAAAGAATGGATGAGAAAGTAAAATGTAGTAGAAATTACCAGGAGATGAAATGTGATCTGAGTCTCTGATTGCTTTCTGTCCAACAGACATACAAGAGGCATGGGGTTTCGCGGAAAAAGGATTACCGAAATGGCTCTGTGGCATCTGCAAATGGCCACATGAACGGGTCGACTGCAGCAGAGACGGTAAAGCACAGGAAGCCACGGGCAGATTGACGAAATCTCCCAGAGTCAACCCATCGATTCTTCACATTTTACCCATATGTAACATTGCTATGAAAGTGATGTAGGACTTCTTCATGCGCCAGAAGAGCCTAGCATATCCACCATAGAGACAAGCAAACAGCTAAAGCCATTTTAATCTAGAAAAGGTTCCTAACAGTTTGGACTCTACATGTTACTGTTCATATTGAATTAAAGACCGGATAACATGGACAGTATGAATAGGCCATAGAAGAAAAAAATAGAAAGGAATTAAACATGGTCCAAATCACATACACTGTCTTAAGCCCTTTTGACGCCAGACCCAATAACCCACATTGCGTGCAAAATGCTTCTATGTTGATCAATGTTATCTTGTACACTGGCTGCATCCTTCACGTGGTGGCACGGTCATAACATGCACGTGAAGAGCAAAAATATGCTTCTTTTTTTTACACTCGACTTGAATGTATGTCAGCAGTTTTTTCCTACAAACAGTACAGAATTCAGTATTCTTGATAAATTGTGAAATCTAGGTCCATAATCAAAAGAGCACACAGTTGTATTTTAACTTTAGCAGCAGCACTGCACCGAAATCTCAAGACGGTTCTAGTGTCAGATTGAATTGATGAAGAAAATAACTGATGAATATCAAAACCTCTTTCACACAGTTTATATGCTGGAAGATCCTCTTAAAAATGTATTTAATTGGTAAATTTAAATGGCACAGGTTATAATATCTGATTAATTACTGAAAAAAAGCAGAAGACTCTTGTTTTGACCAAACACACACAAGGCTCGCCTGGAGCAGTGTAGGTTTTCTTTGGTTCTGATGTAAACTGTGTATTTAATCCGACTATTTTAAGATAAATTCTTGTTTCTTTGATGAGACTGAGATTTCAATAGCACTAGTCTTAATGTGTGTTATAGATGCACAAGAAAGCTTGGGTTTGTGGGGTATTGCGTAATACCCACAAAACAAGCCAAAGTAGCAGTGTGATATGCAAATGAGTATTTTGCACAAGAAACAATGTACACATTACCTTGGTACAAAGCAAGTTGAAGCATATAATAACTTTTCATAGCATTAGATGGATCGCTGGTATTTATAGCACTGTAAATCAAATCCAAAAGCGAAATGAATAGAACTTGTTGGAAATTATTACACGATTTGGCTTAGCGGTAAAAACAGTTTTACCGTTTGTTTTTACATTGTGATTATTGTCTTATTTTTAGATTGTACTGTACTTAGCCATGTTATCCAGTCATGGCACCAGACCAGTGTTGTGACTAACGAAGGGAACAAACCCTTTGAGACTTATGCACTGAAAAGGCCTGACTCAGGAGACCGGATGTTTGAACTGCATTACAGCTATAAACACATGTTGACAAACGCAAAGGCAAGGTCTAAACACCGTTCTGTTTGATGTATTTGGTACAGAGAAGTAAAGTGAATATATTTATGATAATTTAATTTTTCCATTAGCATGTTAGAAAATCGGTAGTCGTTTACAAGTTATAGTCGTAAGTTTGGGCACCCCCGGTCATGTTGATTGTTGATTGTGAAACAACAGAGAACACACATTTTAATGCACAGTTATTATTTACTGGCTGGATTTAACATATTGAGGACAAATGAAGCCTGTGTAGAATTTATAGGATATGGAGCACCTGGTGGTTAGGGAGTCGCCCTTGCGATCAGAGGGCTGTGGGTTTGAATCCCAGGACTGCTAGAGGCGCCACTGAGTTACCCTTGAGCAAGGTACCGTCCCCACACACTGCTCCCCAGGTGCCACGTCGCTGGCTGTCCACTGCTTCACTTGGTGAATGGCTTAATTGCAGAGAAAGAATTTCACATTGTTCACGCCATGTGCTGTGTTCATTGTGCCCTAAAAATTGCAGAAAATGCCATATTGACATTGGTTACCTGCAAAAGATGGGTTAACTTATTTTCAGTTTAAAAATAATCAAATCTGACCGGAGTTTTTCAGACCTTAGCACATAGCTGTGTACATGACCCTTACGCTAAGCTTTGAATGGGTTCATCACTGTGGTTGTTCATTTCCATAGTGCGGTGGTTGCTGATCCTGTAGCCCACCTGCACACTGTAGTATTTTCCCTGCCCTAACACACCCATTACAGTTCAGAAAGGGCTCAGTAATTAGCTGATTAGTTTAATAAAGTGTGTTAGAGCAGAGCAAGCAATGCAGGGGTGCTCCGGGGTCCAGTGCCATAAGAAAGCTGCTCCATGGTCTTTTGGAACAGTAGAGCTAGAACTAGACACTTGAGTGTGATTTGGCCATTGATTACACTGACAGGATTCCTAGTCCTATTTGTGTGCCAGCTGTGGTTGGAGATAAGCTTTCAGACATGCTGCAGCAGGATTTTGCCCAGGCTGAATATCTACAAATTCAACTGCAGACTGCACTCATCTGAGCATCAGTGTTTATTTTCAGCCTGATTCTGGCTTGAAGATCCCCCAGTAGTATAATACAGAGTACATATACACTGATAAGTTCTAGAACTTGAACAAAGTTGGTTGTGTTGCAGCAAAAGGGGAATTATACGAGGGAGGTTCAAAAAGTTTCCACACTTTCATATTTCTGTTGGAAACGGTGAAGGCTGGAAGAGTAGTAATTGGGTGTGTCTGAGAGTGTCATGTGACTAGTTCTGTCTGGCAAGCCAGGTCTAATTTGTTTTTGAAATTCGTAACAAATAGAGTTACAGAAGTTTACTTTTTGAATGTTCCTCATACATTATAAGCTATGTGGCAGAAATCAGTTCCAGTCATAGTGCTTTGATATTTGATGCTATTACAAAGTAACAGTCAATGTAGATTCATTTCTGTGTACCTTCTGAAGCTTCAAAACACTTGCTTAGAAACTGCTAGTCAGCTGATCAATCTGAAATGTAGCAAAACTGAAATTACAGAAAATTCATTAAATAATAGATAACCATAAATTCTGTACCACCACCAACATGATCATCCACCTGCGAAAGCCATTAAAATGTGGCTGTACTTTGTGTCATTGTACACTCTTTCTTCACTGCTAATGTGCGTAACCTTTGCCAAATGATGTTTAACTGTAGACTTATTAGGCAAGCAGTGGATTGCATCCAGTTTCTTCTGTACTATACACTTTAAAACCCATTTAAGTGTGCTACAATAATACTGGGTTATTCATGTCATTGACTGTGGTTGTTTTCCTTTCCGTTTCCTTCCTTTCTAGATATTGCCATCCACTCAGAGCATATCTCATTTAATGTTTTCACTGTGGTATTCATTAATGTAAAACCTCCGTATTTTGAACATGATCATAATTTAGTCAGTACAATGCCAAAATATGCAACATAGCTAAAATTCTTTTTTTTTTTGTTTCATGGCTGTAAAGATGTTTTCCCCCAGTGGTGTAGTAACATTCAAAACTCACACGCAGAAAACAGCTTAGGAGCTGCGATGTAAGCAGTGCTCTGTTGTTGTAATTTGAATAAATAGAAGTATAAATGTCTGTCCTGTCATACGTTTGTTTTCAATTCTTACAAGACAGTTTTCAGTGTCATTGCATGTGATAACAAAAGAATGGAATAATTGTACAGGAGTTATTTATAGCTGTTAACACACTGAAACATTGAAAGGTTTGTTGGACCCAAAACCCCAAATTCCCCAGATCTCAATCTGAATGAGCATCTGTGTAACGTTTTGGACAAACTAGTCCGAACCACGAAGCCCCCACCTCAAAACTTGCAGAACTTTAAAGGATCTGCTGCTAAACTCTAGCTGCCAGATTTTACATCACACCTTCAGAGGTCTTGTGGAGTCCATGCCTTGACAGGTCCTTTCACACTTCTTGCTGGTTATGTTTTTAATGTTACGTTTGAGTTCATGAGTGGGAGCTAAGATATTTTAGAATGATTTGAATAACATTGGTGTATAACATTTTAATGTGTGAATGGTCTTCTTTTTTTATTTTTGTGCAGAGGCACCAACTCTTTATGTACACAGTTGTTTTTATTACTTGATACAGAGAAGAAAAGTATTTATGATACCTCATACTTCCATCATCACTTTAGAAAAGTGGTAGCCAGTATAGTCGTATGCAAAAGTTTAAGTGTCTCAGTAAAATATATATATATCTTTTTTTATTTTTTTAAAATAACTAACGTCCTCTTCTGCACATTTTAATGCACAGTTATTGTTTACTGGCTGGGTAACGTGGTCTGTGCAAAAGTTACGGGGCATATTTTATGATTGATTCAAAGCAAGTTACCTATTGAATGTGTTCCACTCTGTGGCTGATCACGTCCATCAGAAAATCATCTATCACATTTTTGCCATCAAAACAAATAGGAAAAATCCAAAGGAGACACTCAGGCCTGTTAATAAAAGCAGGGAGTTGAGTCCTCAACTGAGGGCAGTTCATTCCACAACTACATAATTAATCATGTAATCAGTGTCTGAATGTGGCAACTACATTTGGGATTCTTACTATTGTTTTAAAGAGGCATTCCTGAAGCTAGCATGTTATTTGTTATGTAGTTCTTTGTATAGCACAATTGTGTCCCATGATCTCATCAGTTTGACAGTATTATTTATCATTTTTGTGTTGCATCAGTGTTTGTGTTGAATCAGGAATTGGCATCATCACTGGGAATCGCTTTTAGCACTCAACCAAGCCAGACTGCTAGCCCCTAATAAATACATCTAGACCCTAATAAATACATCTACACTGCTAGGTCATCTTAGCGATATAGCACTAACCTCAAATCATCAGTAAAGTAGTAAATCAGTAAAGTAGTAATCAAGTAATTTCCATGGGTGAAATATATTTCAAACATTCCACTCCAAAATAACTGCAACAAACCACTTTCAAACTACCTCTACCTCCAAGATACACAATATGGACAGAAATATTGGGACACACCACTTAGTTATTGAATTCAGGTGGCCCCTTACTTCCAGTGAAGGGGAATCTTAAAGGGGACATATTATGCAAAATTGTATTTCCATTCGGGTCTCTACTGCTCCTATAAACACTGCAAGTGCGAAAAAAAAAACCATCCATCCGTTTTCTGTGAGTCAACTGAAAGATTTTGACAGAGCCTTTAAACGGCTCATTTTGAAAGGGACTGAAACTGTCAAGAATGAAGCTGGTGAGAACTCTTTATGTGAGAGTGATTTTGTGCAAAGAACTTCATGAACATGTTTTGTATAGCCCATAGACCTATTATAACTTGTTTTAACAGAGGTATAATTTGTCACCTGTAGTGTCTCAGCATACCAAGACATTTTGGGCAATGCCATGCTTCCAACTTCATGGACCCAGTGTTTAGAAAAGGTCCAAGCTCCATAAAGACACGGTTGGATGAGTTCGGTGTGGAAGAACTTGACTGGTCTGCACAGAGTCCTGACCTCAATCCCATCCAACACCTTTGGGATGAACTGGAACGGAGCCAGGCCTTCTCGTCCAACATCAGTCTGACCTCATTAATGCTGTACAAAATGAATGGGAAACTCCAAAATCTTGTTGAAAGCTTTCCAAGAAGAGTGGAAGCTGTTATAGCTGCAGAGTGGGGACCAAGTCTATGTATTTGAATGTAATGTCATTAATGTCCCTGTTGGTTTAATGGCTATTGCATCCAAGTATTTTTGTCCATTTAGTGTACATCATTAGAAGGGGTTTTCCTTGCCTTTAAAGCAGGAAATCTTGCTTAAGAGACTACTGCAGCACTGATGTAGCAATGGTTATATTTTTATTTTGGCTAGTGTCCCTTGATTCTGATTCTAGATTAAGCCTGCAGTCGACCACAAACCTTGTTCCCTTTGAACATGACTCTGTGTGCAGCCCATTCTGTACCTCTCTGCTGACAGAGGTGTGTCTCTCTCACCACGGTGACTGGCCATGGCTTACTGGGAATATTATGAAATTACTTCCCCTTTTCTGCACGATATGGGCAGTTTTTTCACGTACAGCCACAAAGTCCTCCTAAAGAGCTTAGCCAACTGACAGTTTAGTTTAGGAGCAAGAAGAGAGCGTAGTAGAGAGAAGACAAGTTAATGTCCTAATGTAAAATGTGACCTGTTTGCAGAAGTGTGTGTTACAATAGCCAAAGAGCTGTTCTCTCATGCATCATGGGTTGTTTGTAGAGGGTGTGCAAGAACGGTTACTTGCACACAATTGATTCTTTGAGGAAAAAAGGAATTTTAGTACATCTCTATCTATTTGGGGGAAGAAAAAAAGAGGTCATGAAAAAAAGGACTTTGGGAAAAAAAAAAAAAAAAAAAAAAGCTATTATAAAGATGTTCTGAAAACTTCAAATAATAATGTAACATAATGTAAGACAACATGCCAACTCAGTTACCTGCTTTCTAAAACATTTTTTATGTACCTGCGCTCAAATCAGGAACAGCATTCTTGGAGACTGCTGGACGCACCACAGATTTTATTATAGAGGACAATGTTCACATGTGATGCTACGTCACGAGCACCTGTTCAAATCGGCTCAGAGGATCAGAGGATACAATCCAAGGTCTTGGGGCACAATTTCCCTTGTCTGAGTGAGATTGGCATCAGACTGTGAAATGACCACTGCACAATTGCACAATTAACAGAATGAATACCAGCAAGTGTCCAGGCCATCTCTTCTGGGTCTTTTTCAAATGTCATGACCTGGATCAAATTTGCCCTGGTCTTAATCCCTTTTTAGCCATGAAGTCAGTCAATACAAGTGGATAAAAATGGTCATTGCTACAAGCCAGCTGGTTTTTGAGACCACCTTGTTGTGCTGTAGTGCTGTAACAGAAATAAGTTGCCATGTCTTCAAACATAGGGTGGGAAACACTGATAAAAATGAGTCAAGTGAAATCAAAACTGACTAATTTCTGACCTTTTTAGCTAAAGCCTTTGGTCATATTAAGCATGATTAATCATTTTATTTATTAAATGTCAAACTTATAATTTCACTTTGACTTTAATATGCATCATGCACACATGATTAGAGTGGTTACAAAATGGGAATAGTGTTATCTATAGTGATGTCTATAGTGATGACATCCACACAACTGATGTAACCACTCTCTGGTAGTGTGTGTGTGTGTGTGTGTGTGTGTGTTAGCATCCATGTTACTTATTCTGGCATCAGACCCCAAGAGAGTTCCACCGTGTTCTAGATTATGGTATGATGAAATAATCTGCTGCTTGGTCTTTTTTGACTGAGATTGGCCTCATTTACGCATCCAGTAAATGTACCTAGGTAATACAGTCTCTCTGACTGCATTACCTAATCTGCAAATTGTTCAATTGTTCTATACACCAATCAGCCATAACAGTTATACCACCAGCCTAATACTGCATTGCCCCCCTTGTGGCACCAAAACAGCTCTGACCCATCGAGGTATGGACTCCCCAAGATCTCTGATGGTGTGCTATTATATCTGTATTAACATCTGGAATTTGATCTGAATTTTGGAATATGGAGGCCAACTCTTCTTCCTGTCATCTTCCTTTCTTAAACCATTCCTGAACAAGGTTCGCAGGATGGCAGGACACATTATACTGATGAAAGAAGCCACTGCTGTTAGGAAATACTGTTGCCATGAAGGTTCTGTACTTGGTCTGCAACCAAGGTTTCCTAGCAGAGCACTGCCCAGAGCATCACACCACCTCCACTAGCTTGTCTTTTTCTTAAACGCTCTGCTGCCAATGTATTTGTGCCAGTGGAGTCCATACCTTTACAGGTCAGGTGTTTTGATGGCATGAGGGGTACCTACATAATATTAGGCAGATAGTTTTATTGTTAAGGCTGTTCAGTATAATGTTTAGTAAAAATCATTGTACTCATGGTTTTAAAGGTATTCTTAAATATTGCACTGCTGGGGCTTTTTGTCTGCACCAACTCAGTGGACCTCAGAAAAAGGAACTATTGTGAGACTTGGTGGTAAAAGGTCTTTAATTAAAAATGAAATTTTTCTCATGTTTTCCACCACTCATTTTAGTGTTGGCATGAGTCAATGCTTACAGACACAGGGTCATTCAATGGGAATAATAAGCCATTTTACTTTGGATGTAGCTCCTCTTTGGACCCTACTGGACCTGCCATGGCTGTAACAAATCTAACCTGAAATAGTGCACACTCATACTGTGTGAGGTCACGTTAGTTGTGTATTTCTTCCTGTGGGGTGTGAGCAGTTTTATCATGATAGTCTACTTATAGATGCTCAAGATGAAAAGCTTGAACCAAAATCAGCTTGTTTTGGACTCCCAAGTGGCACAGCTGCTCTAGTAGTGGAAAATCTGGAGCTTAAATCCCAGGAGTCTAACTGGCTTCATTCTCACTCGATGGGAAAAAAAATGTGGTGGCCTCAAGTGACTCGGAGGAAAGGCGTGTTAGCCTTCATCCTCCCAGTCCTGGTGGTGTTGCATGATTGAGCTGTTCACGCTAGTGGGTGGAACCGGACATGGGAAGAATGCAAAAGAACGATAATGATTCAAAAGAGCTTATTTTCAAACTTAGTCATTTTTTTGACTTCCTCATTACCCAGCCACATGTTCTGTACCAGACCTGAAATCTGCTCATGAAATACTGTCATATAGAGCACATGCAGAATATTCACAGAGGCCATTAAGCAGTTTTGCTGGTTCCAAGGGTTATTTTTAGTTGTGTCTGAGGTTTAATAATGGTAATTTGTGTTTCTCTGATATCACACATAAAGGATCCTAATGATTTAATAGGTGACCTGTGGCTGATTCCAGAGTCTTGATGGTTTTCTAATGGAATCTAAGTATGTTTTACAGGAAACTAGAGCTCTCTAATGGTGACTATTAAGCCTATTCACAGCAAGAAGCCAAACCGTCAGGTTCCAACTGCAGTGGTTTTAATGCTCAGCAGTTTGATATCAACACATCAGGAAAACACAAACACCACTACTAACCATTAGACAACAAAAACACCAGATACCAGCAGAAACATTTTTATGATTTTATCAGCAGGGGCATATCACATTAGGGCCCAAAGAGAAGCAGAACTTAAATGTCCTCTTTCTAGATTCAAAGTTTTAAACACTAGCACTAGAAAATGCTCTAAAGTCCATTAAATGGCACTTTAAAGGCATATCAGCTCTGATCAGCGGTGAATTCGTTTGTTGTTGGCTTTAGTAGATACTCTTAACCTACTTTAGACCCTACTGGCATCAATACAGTCACAACTTTTGGACACCAGTGAAGTTGAAATTTGTGTTTTTCCTTTAACACTCAAAAAGGTTGCAGCAAAGATAAGGCAGATAAGAGACTGAACGTAGTCTGGGATTGGAGGGCATTTGTGTTTGCTTGTGATAACATTGTGCAGGAATAAAGCCTTTGGAAAAAGAAAGTGATTTTGAAGCCACTGGGTACGGCATAGTCTATAGCACAGTCCTGGGAAATCTTATTAATAGTCTGCTAATGCTGCAGACCTGTCTCATGGTTCAAAAAGAAAGTTCTTGTGTACCTCGAAACATTAAATAGATGATCTGAGGAAAACAACCTTTAGACGAATGAAAAATAACTGAAGATAAAGTACATCCACAACAACCCCTAAAGAGCGGCGACAATGTTGAGATGGAGACATGTCCAACAACGCAAGGGCATGGTTAAATCAAGAAGAACGGGTACCACAAAATCCGTGGAATATGGAGGAAGCAGCCTAATGTTTTGTCTCTAGAAACAAAAGTTCACAAAAACGTTTCATTTAGCTATTTATATAACATGACAAGGTGGCAAAATTAACCTTAGGAGCGTTTTTAGATCTCTAGATCTTTGCTAAGTCAAAGATCTACTTTCATTCAGATGGCTTAATGCCATCATCACATGAGCGACATAAAAGACATTGCCATTAATGTTTAACAAGATTTTGAGGATTGCAGCAACAAATGATAAATTATGTCTCCGAATAGGTGGGGTAAAAAGAGGCCAGAGGCCTCGAATACTGAGTAACATGACACAATGACTACCAGTAGGAGTGAAGGCCATGTAACACGTGGTGTGAAAACAAATTATCCACATTTTTGGGGCGACTTACCCTGGGAATGAATATGGAGAGAGAGGCTCAGTGGTTAAAGCTGTCCCCTCTCAATTAGAGTTTGAGGTATCAGATCTGGCCTAAAGCTAAATGTTTAGGCACACTCCTATTGATGGAAAATGTCTAAGCAGGGGTCCGTGTTTTTTTTTTTTTCCCCTAGGTATTGTTTTTCTCTCTTGACTCTTAGCAAGCAAGCAATGGGTTCAAACCTGACCAAAGGTCAAGGGATTGGGTACATAATTTTGAATGGACCCAGAACCACATGGTCACCCGTCTTATTTTCTTGTGGAAGTGGATTTCTAGTTATTTTTCACTAGCTGGTGATTGCTATCCAATGCTAAGGCCAATTAATGCTATTGCTGGGCCCATACACTTTATTGAAAAAAAGTACTGGGGTGCTTGACCCCTTTGCAGCTGTATCAGCTTCCACTGTTCTTGGAAGGCTTTCCACAAGATTTTGGAGTTTCTGTGGGAATTTGTGCCCATTTATTCTGCAGAGCATTTACGAGGTCAGGCACGGATGCTGGACGAAAAGACCTGGTTCTTCCTCAAACTGTGTCCACAGAGTTGGACACATGGCACTGTCCTCAATGTCTTCTTATGCTGAAGTTCAGCATGAACGTGTTTATAACCTTTAACTGCTGTAATCCTGCTGTAACAGTGGATAGACCCTACAGTTTTTAGATAATTAATATCAACTGGACCAGCCTCCCATTCAGCTACAAAAGCATCAGTAAACTCGGCAGTTCATCCCAAAGGTGCTGGGTGGGGTTGAGGTCTAGGCTCACTGCAAAACAGTCTAGTTCTTCCACACCAAACTCAGTAAACCTTTTTTTTATTAATCTATCTCTTTTTGCACATGGAGGTTAAGGGGCCTAGCTTAAACTATGAAAAACAGTGCTTCACACAATAAAGTTGGTGCTATGTACTGTGACTGCCAGAAGCTTAAGTGTTCCATCACCCCAGAGTAAGCTCTTTCAAAGTCGAATGGCATCCTACGACAGTTCCACATTCAAAGTCACTGATCTCTTTAGTATCAAATATTCTGTTGCCAACATTGTCTATGGAAACTGCAGTAGATGAAAATTTAGATTGGCTGTTCACATTCTTCTACCAAGGTTACATAAATTCATTAGGACATTAAACTAACAGTACATAGCACATCATTTCTGTACTTGCTAAATACAAGAAATCAAACAGGGCAAACAAATTCTTTAATGTGTTTATTTGGTTGTTCCAGTCATAAGTAGACAGTTTCCTCACGCTGAAATCCACACAGAAAAAAAAACAATGTGAAAACATTCATTACTGGTGTAAAATGAGAAGACGGCTGCTTTAAGCTTCATCGGACAAATCAACACACACTACACCTCTTTGTTACAATGTTAAATCTGCAACATATTCTACTTCAGTTAAAAGACAGTAAACCTCTAAAAGGTATTACCTATATGTTGCTATTAAGAATTCTAAAATCCTCTCTTCATCTTTACATTCATCAGAAGCAGCCTCATGCTCAAAGCGAAGGAAGAGGGGGAGGCGTGTTTGGTGGTGAAAAGTATGCGTAAACCTTTGGATGGGCTGATGTTCCACATGCATCTTAGCTTGCCCTACAGGGGGCGCTCTGAAAAGGCAGTGTAGCTTTTCACTCGTGCAAAAAACAACGGGGTGTACATTTTATCCAGGTCAAATGCAGTGATGACAGTTTCTCCAGTTGATCTGTGAGAGTTAAAATAAAAAAGGTGAAATATTTAGCTAAATAAACGTAATGATTATCAAAGCCAAATAGTCAACAAGAGTAGAGACATCTCCAGCAGAGCGTATCAAGCACTTGAATTTAAGCACTTTATAACACCAGTTTATTTCAATCTAAAAGACTAATAGAGGAAAATAAGACCTGGAGTGCAACAACAGGCCGGTGTGGTTGCATGCTGGTGCACACCTGATTCAACTTTGTTTTTAAACAGTTGGTCAGGTGTGTCCTGCTTGTTTCTGAATGAAAACCTGCATCCACACAGACCCTTTGTGGATAAGATAGGACACCCCTGACTGAGACTATTAAACAGCACATGAAAGATGACACCCATTAGCCCAATGTTAAGCAAACTTGGGCAAAAACTAAAAGAAAAAATGCTGAAATGAGAAATCACCTACAGGTTAAAGCTAAAAACATTACCTGTAGGTGATGTGGCAGGAGTGGTGGATCCAGATCAGCTTGTTGAAGCGCTGGCGCCCCCCAGAGGCCAGCTGCAGCCCCACGTGGAAGGTGCGGTCGGAGTCGGGGGCTGGGTTCCGCCTGCAGAACCGGCTCCTCTGGTATTCGGACACCTTCTGCATGCAGGATACAAGCACATGCCGTTTAACACCATGTTCATAGTGAGGAAAAAAACTGTGCCCAACTCAAATGGCTTGAAGCAAGGGACCTGTGTTAAAGAGGCCAGTGACTCAGCACTGCAGAGATCATGACTTGCTACCGATGAAGTTTTGAGTGAAAATCAAACAAGCTGTCAGAACGCAGCTGCTTTACGGTCCTAACGCCCAATAGTGACCTTCTGGGATCCTGCTCCATGTGACGGATATACACTTTATGTCCAAAGGTTTGTAGACACCTACTCATCCAACATTTTTTTCTAAAAACAAATATATTAACAGGACGTTTGAGCCCTTCTCTGCAGTAACAGACTGTGCTTTTTGGGGAAGGTTTTGGGGACAGATGTTGAAACTAGGACTGGGTTATATACTGAATATACTCAATGTTTCACAGATTATGTGAAATAACATTAGTACAAATTGTGTCATTTTTTTTAAGCCACTGTCATGAGGCTAGCTTTGGCGTTTCACTTTCCACATTACTCTCGCCCTCACAGACACACATACAAAAAAAACCCCAAACAAACAAACAAACAAACAAACAAAAACCCAAATCCACTCTCTCTCACACACACAAGCCCACCACTACAGACCACACTTATGGGTGTGGATGACATAGGTGAGGTGTGTTTTAGTAACTGATGGATCAGGGTTAGTTTGCTCTATTAAATTGCTCTATTAGAAACCATCAATCAACACTAACGTTTTAAAACATTTTTCAGGGACTACTAGAATGAACTTATAGGTATTGTATGGATCAAAAGGCTAAATTGCACCAATCTCATCATAGTAATTTAAAATACTGAGATATCTTTTGATCCATCCAAACATTTAAAAATATTTATAGTCATATGGCCAAGGCCTAGTTGGAATAATGCTATGAGGATTTGATTGCATTCAGCCACAAGTGAGGTCAGCAGGATCACAAATGTCACTCTAATTCATCCAAAAGGAATGAAATGGTACACAATCACGCCAGAGAACACTCTTGAAGCTTTAAAATGCTTGTCTTGGAGCATCTAAGAATAATCATCATCATAGCAAAGTATTGCACCAATACATTATGGACACCCACCTCTTCTTTTCTTTTTGAGACGACAACATAAACTTTGGTTTGATTGTCCGTGTCCTGGGATAGCCGGTAGTGGCCAAACAGAATGGACTCCATCCTGTGCAAACAGAGACAGAATTTCAGGACTTAAAAGATAACATGGTTTCACAAAAAGGATTAGAAATGTTTAAACCAGTCCCTGAATATTTCTGAACTAAAGACAGTTAATCAAAGTCTTCAAATAATTTGAATTATGGATACACATGCATTCTTGTAAATCTTCAAGAGGAAGGTCTGACTAGGGCTGCACAATACAAAGTATATGCTTCGATTTTATAATGTATTAGATGTGGTACACTATGCAATGCATTTAAACCACACTTGTGAATCAATGTGACTTGGTTGATTAGCTGGAATTACTCAGACCAAACAAATTTACTTTTGCTGGATTACATGGACACCTTGATTTATAAAGGCACAGCAAGATGCTCACACTACATAGTATGCACACCTATTTACCAGGGCTCCAGATGGCAACTACAATGGTTGCTAATGCAATTAGATTATTTATTTTGCAACTTGTTTTTTTTTTTATTTCAGTCACCAATGGCGATCATCTCTCCAACCAAGAAAAAAATTTAAATAACTAAAGATACGCTCAACCCGAGTCTGCCGTTCCTACTGCACTGTCACGTGATTATAGCGAGGCTTGATCGAGAGCTAGTGATAAGAATTTCTGCTCTTTTTAATGAGTCGGATCATTTGGATCAGATCTT